>CM034153.1:253331609-253756289 GCA_019776745.2 Taxus chinensis
ACCACTAAATGTATCTAAAAAAATAGTGGCATTCGAAGAAATCATGAATTTGTTGTAATAGGAAGAGGCCATAAATTCAGCCCAGGAGGAGACTCAGGATAAATCCTTATTCTCAAAGCCATACCATGGCCGGAAGAATTGAAAGGGTTTGTTAGAGAAGCCAACTCAAGTGCAACCAAATCAACAACAAAAAGATCAAAATTCAAAGAGGTGGTGTCACATTTAAAGAACCAACACTCATGAAACTAACAACTGCTGGTACAATATCTTGAAACAAGGGTCTTCAAGTCAAACAAACACATCAGGGCATGAAGATTTTCAAAAGTCCAAATGACATCCCCATTGGAGAAAGTAAAAGGGACATCTCGCAGCCCAACATGATAATGAATCTGATGAGGAAACATTAGAGGAGCCCATTGTGGTAAGAACCTTGTACTCATCTCTCAGACTTCACATCCCACAAAGAGAGTCTTGCTGATAGAATTTGGTGTAAGTAAGAACATGTAAGGTGACAAGGAGATGTTTTATTCACTCGACGAACAACCCACTGATGATCGAGTTCGGATATCCAATGATAAAGAGTATATTGTAGAAGGAATTGGAAATGTCACCTATCCTTTGGGACCACAAAAATGTATGCTTACAAAGGTACTATATGTTCCTGGATTGACTACCAACCTCCTGTCAGTGACTCAGCTATTGAATCATCACCTGAAGGTAGAATTTATTTTCAAAAATGGTATCAAATCATGTTTGATCTCGCGAAAAGGTAATATTATTTCTAGAGCATTTATAAAAGATAAGTTATTATCTTTAGATACTATTTCATCTTTTGTAATAGCTTTATCTACATCAATAGTACAATCTACTACACTCGGCATTTTAGATATGGACACTCTGTCAGTTACTTCATTACACCAGATGAGTTTCAAAAAGCAATGGTCCATGGACTACCCAAATCGTCTAGTTCCTTGCCTATTTTCCCTGGCTGTCTTGCATGAAAAAAACATATAGATCCATTTCAAACGAACACCTTCCATGCCAAGAAGTGTCTGGAGGTAGTTCATACTGATCTGAATGGACCACTACCTACTTCATTTTCAGGATACAAGTACTTCCAACTGTTCATGGATGACCACTCTCGTAAGATGTGGGTGTTTTTCTTGAAGGAGAAAAGTGAGGCTATTCAAAATTTCCAAAATTTCTATCATCGTGTTGTGAAAGAGACCAGACAACCACTTCTACTTTTCTCAGATCGAGGGGGGGAATTCACATCAAAGAAGTTCTTGGCCTGCCTGAACCAACAAGGTGTTAAGTAAAACCTGACTACTCCCCTACACACCCCAGCAAAATGACATTGTTGAGCGTCACAATCACATAGTGATGGAGATGGCTCGATGCATGCTAACAACAGAAAAGCTATAGGAATGTTATTGGGATGAATAATTATAGACAACTGTATATCTTCTCAACAAGGCACCGATAAAGATTCTATAAAATAAAATGCTAGAAGAGGTATCGAGTGGTAGAAAGCCATCAATTTCTCATTTACGAGTATTTGGTTGCACAACATACATGTATGTCCCAACTCAGAAAAGAAAGAAGGTTGAGCCAAAGTTACTCTCATGCATCCTACTTGGCTATAAAACTACCTCAAAGACATACTGTCTCATGGATCCTAAGACAAATTAAATATACGAGAGTCGAGATGTGGTTTGTGATGAGTCATCCTTTGACTCTGTAGTGACAACAAAAGAAACTTTACCAACCACCTCTCACCGACTAGTCTTCGAATCAGATGATCAGCTAGAGGAGACTACTCAGAGAAAATAAATGCTGCCAACAGAGCTATTTATTGACCTTGGAGAACTAGAGAATGTGACTCCACATCAATCCACTTGGAAATGACATAGTTCTTCTCAAAAGCATCCAAGTTCTCATTCAAAGTGGGTACAAAGAACCATCAAGGACTCACATTTGCAACAACTCCCAGATACATCATCCAAAGTAAAAACAAGGAGTTAAACAAGAAATTAGGTAAAACTTTGCACTCATTAGTTTCATGATTAATAGCTCCAAGTTGATAATGTTCATGAAGAACTCATTCAACCTCAGTAGAAGGAAGCCATGGATACAGAATATGACTCACTCATGAAAAATCAGGACATGAGAACTTATCGACCTACCTACAGGATAGGACAACCCATAGGCTACAAATGGATTTCAAGACGAAATATAAGGTATATGGATCCATCGACAAACATAAAGCACGTCTTGCAGCTAAAGGATATGCTCAGAAAGATGGCATCGAATATGAAGAAACCTTTGCACCCACTGCAAAGATCAAGATCATCAGATTTTTTTGTGCATTGGTAGCACAAAAAGGATGGAGACTTCAACAGATGGATGTCAAGAGTGATTTCATAAATGGTGATCTGAAAGAAGAAGTGTAAATGACCCAACCTAACGGATTTGTTGATGAAGAGAATCCTATGAAGGTGTGTCATCTCATCAAATCATTGTATGGACTGAAACAAGCTCCAAGGGCATGGTATATCAAGATTGTCGATCACCTTTTGTAGCATGGGTTCACTTGTAGCCCCTCATATTCAAATTTGTATATAAATAAGGTAGGAAAAGAAATTGTCATTCTTGTTGTGTATGTAGATGATATTGTGATCACTAGCAGTTCAAAAGATCAAGTTGATTTTGTGAAGAATGATCTCAAAAGAACCTTCAACATGATAGATTTGGAGCTACTCCATTATTGTCTTGGCTTGGAAATATGGAAAAAGGACCATCACATTTTTGTATCCTAGATAAAGTACACCAAGACACTCCTGGAAAAGTACAAAATGTCTTACTGTAAACCTATATTCACTCCCATGGAGAAATGCTTGCAACTTTCAAGATTCTAGGACTCACCTCAAGTAGATGCTACTCTCTACAGGCAATTTGTTGGCGGGCTCATCTATTTGACATATACCAAACTAGATCTATGCTATGCTGTTAGCTATGTTTCCAGGTTCATGCAGGAACCGAAGAAATGTCACTGGACTACAACAAAGCATGTTTTAAGATATCTCTGAGGAATAATTGATTATGGTCTGGAATATAAGAAGAATGATAAATTCTAATTATAGGGATACCTCAATTGTTACCACGCTAGATCTATTGATGACATAAAATCTACCAAAGGATACATTTTTCATCTTGGAATTAGACCTATCTCATGGATAAGCAAGAATTAGAATGTTGTTTCTATCTCATCCATAGAGGAAGAATATTGCGTTGCATGAGGAGCTGTATGTGAAGCGATATGGTTATGTTGCATTTTGGATGACCTAAGAATTCCTGAAAAATAGTCACCTATTCTCTATTGTGATAATCAGAGTGTGTTGAAGCTCATGTAGAATCCATTTTTTCATGAACGAACAAAGAATATTGAGATTGATTTTCATTTCATTCGAGAGCACATCTTGAACCATCACATTCAGCTCCAATACTGTCCTACAGAAGCAAAAGTTTCTGACATTCTCACAAAATCTCTTGGAAAAGTGAAATTTTAACTTTTCAGGGGTCACATTTGCAAGAATAATGTAATAAGGGGGGAATGTTAGCATAGTCTACATATATTATCTTATTATTAGACTAGTTTTTATCTATTTCATTATTCTCTCCTTGTTTGTATCTTCTCCATCCATTCAGGGGAATATTGTTAATTCAATATACCTATAAATATGAACCGTGCTTCTGATGATATATGGAATAATAAGAGATATCTAATCTCTATTCTCTCTCCACTTTTTCATACTCTCATTAACAAATGAATCATCTCATGCACGCAAAAACACTAATTACAAAGCAACATAAAATATAAGGATTTGTTGTCTAATATGTGTTTTCTAGTTCTCATTAAAGTGTAGTCAATTGAACCTTGGGAAGTGACCTGTAGAGTAGCTGTTTGATGCAACTATTTGTTTTTCATTTGGAGACATGGAATAAATCTTGGTAGTGACTATTTGAAAATTCTTGTTAGAGTAGGAGTTAATCAACTAAAAATTCTGTGGGTGTTTTGAAGTTTGGGTGACTAAAACAATGTTCCGTTGTGCACCGAAATCAGTCGATTCTTGTACTTCCTCATAAAATTCATTATCTTGCTAGGCCACAACATGTCCTTTTTCCTTCCTTGGGTGAGGATTTCATTTGGATTGTTGAGACATTATGACTAGATGTGCTCTCCTTGTTGGAAATTTCCTTGTGTGAGGCCATTATACAAACTAGTAGTGTCGTGGGCATTTGTGATGCACATGTGACACCATCAACTTATTTTTTGATACTTATGCTATTGTAGTTGTTTTTGGGATTTCTTCTAGGACTGTTTATTGGATTACTTATGTTGTTGTCCCTTTTGAGACTTTTGCATGTGTTTTTGTCTCGATATCAATGCCTTATCTTCAAACTCCATGTGCGTTGTCTAGATGGATTATTCCTATTGGAGAAAAATCACCAGTGCTTCAAATTTGACCACTTATTTTGTGATGTTCAATGTTGTGATGAAAATATTGAACTAGGAAAGAAGAGCTCTCAATATGATAGGGAATAGTAGCATTTCCTCCAACTTCTCTTTGAGCGCCACAAGCTTTACTCGTAGTTTTGCAACATGATCTATGAACTCCTCTACTTTCACTTCATCTTTCATACTGAGCATATGAAGGTTTGACTAGAGATGGAGGATCTTTGTTTGCTTCTTCACCTTGTTGAGGGTGGATAAAGCATCCCAAGTGGCCTTTGATTTTTTTGCATTCCATACATGAGGTTTAACTTTGTTAGAAATGCTAAGAGTGATCAACATTAAGGCTTTTGCATGTCTTTTCATACTTTGTCTACTCATCTGTGCTAGAGGGATGTGCTATTTTTTTAGTGAAAATTCTCCAAATCTCCTCAGACTAGATAATTATGTTCATATTCATCTTCTAGGAAGCATAGTTTTTCCTTTTCAAGAGCCGGGCATTGGAGATAAGAAATTTTGGTGTGGACATGGTGTCAAAAAATTATTATTGTATTAAAAAATACAATTTCTTACATATGAAGAAGAGAATGAAGGTGAGCTTAGTATGCTCGTGCAGTGAGATGCATATGCTTGTGGAGGCATTCTACCTCACATTTGTCATCTGTTTCGTAGACTTCCTCGAGCTTGGCACAAATCTTCTCTACTTGGTACCGCACGTTGAACAAGAACCGCTCAAGTAGTCCTTGGTGCACTATGTCCTCAAATTGAAAGTTGTCGATGTTTAGGTTACTTTTGACAAATAAAAACTAGAAACCAACACTCTCTAGGGCTTGATCTTGGCCTCTTAATGGAGATACATCTCCATGGTTACTTGCAGTACTACTAACATTGGTTGGCATGATTAACATGTGCTCACGTGTTCACGGTTAAGGTTCCACATGGTGGAGTCTCCTATTAAGTTTACCTCTCATGAGAATTTTTTCCACATTTTAGTAGGTTCCTTTCGATGCTAAAATGATACATATGCCTCTTGGTATTTTTCTAATTCAAAGAAATTTTGCAGTACAAATCGAGTAATTTCCCCATACACTATACCTGAACAGTCAAACAGTGAGAGAAATGAAAATTTTTGGATAAAAACATGTCTACAAATTATTTTCAAGCCATGTCTTCCACACCTTCCACGCATATCTATCCTTTACGGAGGTCTTCCAAACACTCGAAAAACAAGAGAAAACAGAAAAATTCCAAACTTACGTCATGTCGGTCTGCTGATAGCTCAATCCTTCCATGCTAAAAATTCCACACTAAGGTCCCTATGTTGTTCATTGTGCCACTCTGATTTGCTCCTCCACATAAGCCATTGGATCCTCTCCATGTAGACCAATGAAAATAGGTCTCTTCTTTCTTCTACGTCTTCTTTGTACACTAGACATCAAAACAACAATCAATCTAGTAATTCTATCCAAAAAGATGTAGGTGATGGGCGTCAAAAGAGAGTTCCTAGAATTTTACTCCATGAAAGGACACCAAACCATTTTCTGATACCAATTTTCGCAGGAGAGAGACAAAATAATTTGATTATTTATTTAAAGGGAAAGCATTTACAAATACATGTGGAAAATAGTTAGGAGGAAGTTGGTTACACAACCGAATAATGTAATTACACAATCAATATAATATAATTACGATATCATTAAATTCATTAAATTTACAGTGAATCTTATAATATGTATTCAAATTTACTCTTAATAGACCATGTTTTTATATTATGAAGTAATGTTAAGTTTTTAGGGTGTTTGTAATTTTTTGTTGTATTAATTTAATGTTTATATTATTATAAGACATAATAATGTAAATGCTTATATATCCATTAATTCTTATTTAAGAAAATATTTATGTAACCTTTTATTTTATACAAAAATATTAAATCGCTGCATAGACGTTTTATATCATCTATTATATGATAGAACAAATCCATAGAAATATTGCATTTGCATCCCTTATAGTGTTTTTTGCACCTCAAGTACAATTGCTAGTATATTAGTAATAGCATCGTCTTGTTAGCGCCACATAGATATAAACTAGGAGTTGCTCCTATAGGTGTAATACTACACCATAAAATTTGTAATTAAGTTGTTTTATATGATGGTTTATTCCTATATAAAAGAAGTGGATATTGTGAGAGTGACATAAAAGTTAATTGTCAGAACGAAGTTGATATTGTAAATTGCTATATCATTATAGATTTAAAAACACATGGGCTCATTTTTTACATTGTAATATCAATACACAATAGTGTACAAATAGTTTTCCACATCATTATTAATATCATTTGTGGTGGAATCCATCTCAACTTCTACCATAATCAAGCTATATATACATATGAACATGGAAGATCCATGTAAAAGTAAGAAAAAAACAATATCTCAATATGAGGAAATGTGGAGGAACAAAAACATACATGTGTTAAGCAGAACTATAGTTTCATAAAGTGTTTTATATGGTATGGATATGGATTGCCCATAATGGTCAACCCCCTTATTGATTCTGACCAAATGTTGCACTACATTTCCCAAATGAGGGGCTCAAACTCCATGTAGATATCCTAGTGCTTGTGAAAGTATGAAATCAAATATTGATTTCCCTCACTATGATTTCCCATGTTTGTTAACATGAATAACATTATAACTAGGAATACTTCATATGTACCCTTCATGAGTGTTGAATAAATAGTGCTAAAATTAATCACAAAAGTTGAGTTCTCATAGGTAGATGAACTCAACAAAAAATACCCCTTGAAGTTCCCTTTTGATAATTAAATATTTGATAATGATTGATTTAAATTTTATATAATTTTGAATTTGTCTGGTCTACTTGTAACATAGTTTGGAGTGTTTTAGACTAGAATACATTATGCTCCTAATTGTTTTCCTTCATTTAGGGAACTTTAGGGAAATTTCTCTTGAGATTTGATAGATATTGCTAGAGGAGGTATTTATAAAGATAAGTTATAGGCTTACCAGGTGAGGAAACGTTTGCGCTTTATTTTCCTTTATATGTCACCATAGAATATAATTTTACATTAAGGATGACTAGGAAGTGGAATTAAGATAAACATAAAAAAAATTGACCATTGGAGTGATTTGGATGGATCCTCTAGGTAGGACACAACCAACAAGTGCTTTTATCCATACTTGAGACCAATGTCAAAAAGGATAAAATGTTGATGATAAATATCTAGAGAAATATTCAACATGGGAAATAATATGTAAACGAGTAACTAATTCTATCCTAAAGGAGTCAGACTAGCTATGTGAGAGAATAACAAGTATTTGCAAGACTTCATAATAAATAATATAATGCATTTAAGTTGTGTTTGTGTGAGAAAGTCATGTCTGGAAGATTTAAGCCAAATCAATATTTTTAACCACATAATTACCAAATATAGGTTCGTACGATCTCTTGGTATCCAATTTTTTTTTTTCATTTCCGAAAATTTATTCCACCTTTCTCCAGTCCAAATAGAGAGATGAAAAATCTCTAGAATGTAGATTTTACATTAGTAGAAATAACAAAAATTTCTACTTGGACACCATCTATAACTAAGAAAACAATAAAATTACACTTATTGCTTTGAAAAAACATTAAAATTTTCATCATAGCACTAATTAAGAAGGAAAAAAAGACATTACATTCTTGTATATTCCATATTATATTATATTTATTTTCATTAAAAATGAACCAACAGTTTTTAATTCTAGAAGGAAAACAAGATATTTCCTTGTCATATATTTTATATGAGATGTCAATTGATCCACACAATTTAAAGAAGTCAATATCTTCCATGACAAAAAATTCACTAAGACATTAAGAAGTGTTGGACAATTAAAAATTCAACTATTCTCAAGTTCTATAACAATATATGACTTCTTCGCTATTACTGATTACAAATTCACGTGATAGGAAAACTTTAATTAGAAAGATCCCTAAATACATTATTTGTAGATACATTGTTTTCCAACTTCCTATTCCCTAAGAGAAACCCAAATAATATGCAAAAAGAACACGTTAAAAAAATAAATAAAAAAGTAAAAAAACCATCTATTTAACATTCATTATCACACATGACCTATTGAGCCCACATAAAATCTGAAACCAGGTTACATATTGGGCATTTCATAAAATCAAATCAGCCATCACAAGAAAACTATTGTGATCCTTATTTCGAGCCTTTATTACTAAACCTTGATTGTGATTTAGAGGCCTCACTAGTTTGCAAAACCAACACAATAATAATGGAAGCAACACAAACTTGATGGTTTATCCCACTTGTACGTTTATTTCACATTAGAAACTACTTGTACATAATTAATCTTCTGATCTGAAAATCAAATTTAACTAGTAATGATGCACACACATTTCTTTGCTTTGTATTGATTTTCGATGTAAAAATTGAGCATTATATCCTTTTGTATTCTTAATAAAAGAATAAAAAATGCAAGTACTGTGTAAATATTTAAAGAAAAGAAGAGAATTGACCAGCAATTTTACACAAGAATTGATAACGGAGTTTGGTGCTTGAGGCCTACGTCTCCGGGTCCGGTTGAATAGGAACAATCTATTAAAATCTTGAAAATAATTCTTTACAAAGAATTATACAAAATTATGACCTTCTCACAGTCTTCCTCTATCAAAAATAGCAGGGGTTGCTTTTTACATCTCCTCAAAATTCCACTCCTAGCTCAAGTTATGAGCATTACAATATTTTAGCACAGACCCGAATGCTATTCAAATAAAATAACTCTCCTTTTATAATGTTTCCAAGCGGCTGGCGCAATGGTTAGGCACCTAAACTTTTGCATGGGAGGTTAGCTGTTCAAATCCCCTCCACTTCTCTCTCCTTCTCCTTAGGCGGATTTGTAGTGGTTTATCCCACATTGTGGGTGCGTTAAAGAAGGAAGGCATTTAATAATGCAAAGAGGGGGCTGTTTGTATTGGCTTAAGAGCCACCTTAGCTAGTTCGGAAGTGGGCGAATTTGTTGGTTGGATAAATATGGCGGATGGATGTATATTTTTAGGCACCTAGAATAATGCCAAAGATAATGCGTGGAAATGGTAATTGGGAAATTGGATTAAATGCGTGGAATATGGAAAAAATGTGTGGAAATGGTAATTGCATAGTTTAAAATGGCGTATCATAGATTCCCACATGCATAGCACAAATGCAATTAAAATCATATATATACACAAGTTGGTATAGTGATAAAATGAGAAGGAGGCCAAGACACCCCTCCATAATCGAGTGTGTCGAACCTGGCTGAGGGCCTCCAACCAGTAAATAGTGGGGTCCATTTGTATGAAAACGAGTGTCCAAGACCGGCATTGCCAAAAACCTCTTTTAGTTCATCACACAAATTGTCCACGTGTTGAAATATAATTGAAACACTTGGCGAGCATGCACACGTCCAACCTGCACAAAAACTCCAAATTTTCCCAGTTGCCTGAAAATTTCAGCGGGCTATAACTTTTGCAAACGAGCTCTATTTCCTGCAAACAAGATATCGACAGAATCGTATAATTTTTCTCCACGCTTTAAAAATGACTGCAATTTATTTTGAAAAGATATTAGATCAGTGTTTCTCTGTAATGATCCTCTGGATCATTCCTTCCCACTGAGAAATTTTTGGACCCCAAAAGTCAACTTAATTGGTGAATATGTGAGGGTATTTCTCCCTCACCTTTCTAGTTTCCATCCATTTAGCCTTGTTCGGATGCATGAATTTGAACCCAACATGAAGATAATCAATATCACCCCTTTGTGAAGTTCTTACTTTCCTATCCAAAATGATGTCTTCCTGCAACTCATCAAGATACTCAGGAGCAAAATCATCAATGGAAAGCATTACATTAGAATCATCATGATCAACAATCATAGGCGGTTCATACAATCTTAAATTCTCAACATTTACAACTGAGTATATTTGCATATATGGAGGTAAATCGAACCGGAAATCATTATTACCAATTTTTTCCAATATTTGGAACAAACCATATCGTATAGGTTTCAATTTTTTACCTTCACCTGTCAGTCTTTCCTTGCTGATGTGAAGCCAAACTGAATCACCAACTTTGAACTTGTGATGAGTTCTATGTTTATCATGCCTAGCTTTGTACTTAGCCTGACTGTTCTCCAATTTTTCACGGACATACTGATGAACCTGTTGTATTCTCTGCACAAATCTTTTAGCCTTGTCAGAATCACTTGAACCATTAACATCAGTTTTATGTCCATAATATATATCCAATGGAGAATTAGGCAGATATCCATAACAAGTATCAAATGGAGACTTCAAAGTAGAAGAATGTAAGGCACAATTATAAGCATGTTACACATAGTAAAGATGTTCATCCCATAATTTAGGATGTTTGTTACTATAGCCCCTAAGTAATTGTACCACTGTGCGGTTTACAACCTCTGTCTGACCATCAGTCTGTGAATGAAAAGTAGTGCTCTTTTTCAGTTTTGTGTCCATTAACCCCCACAATGTTGACCAAAATTTCCCAAGAAATCTAGAATCCCGATCAGATATAATTGAAGTAGGTAAACCAAAATGAACCCAAACAAACTGAAAAAACAAATGTGCAGTTCCCTCACCAGTTATTTGTTTAGTACATGGAACTAACACACACATTTTGCTAAATCTTTCCACTACCACATATAAGTAATCATGTTTCTTTCGTGTCATGGGCAAGCCTCCTACAAAGTCCATGGAAACACTTTCCCAAGGCCTTGTTGGAACAGGAAGAGGAGTGTAAAGTCCTAATTTCCTGCTACTTGGCTTGCTTTTGGCACAAAGAACACATCCCTTAATATACCTGTTTACATGTTCATACATTCTAGGCCAATAACAATATTTTTGTACATGTGGAATTGTCTTACTAACACCAAAATTCCCTGAAATAAGAGAAGTATGTGCTTCCCTAATCATATGCACACACTCATTTTCTGGAATACAAAGTTTTCCAGAATGATATAAAAATCCTTCATGCAAATGAAAATCTTTTTCTCCTACTTTTTTCCCACTTACTAGATCCTCATACACTTCTCTAAAGTCAACATCATTTACATATTGTTCCTTGTAACTAACATGAGCCAAAGAACTATGCTGCAAAAGAATAGATACTACTACCACTGGTGGTCTAGATAACATGTCGACAACCTTGTTTTGAATACCTTTTTTATACCTGATTACAAGATGAAATTGTTGCAAAAATCCCATCCACATGAAATGTCTAGACTGCTGCAATTTGGTTTGATTTTGTAAGTATTGAAGCAGTTGATGGTCAGTATGGATAATTGTTTCTTTTCCCATTAAATAATGCTTCCACTTTTTAACACTTTGAACCAAAGCATACAACTCTTTATCATAATTTGGATAGTTTCTTACCGCACTTGTAAAGGTTTCTGAATGGTAACACACTGGTCGTTTTTTCTGCATCAAAACTGCCCCCATTGTGTAGTCACTAGCATCTATCTCAATCTCAAATGAAAGTTGTAAATCCAGAAGTGCCAAGATCGGAGTGGTACTTATCTTCTCTTTCAGTGTATCAAAGGCTTTTTGTTGTTTTCCTCCCCACTGAAAGACCTATTTAATACTTGTCAAAGCATGCAAAGGAGATGCAATATATGAGAAGTTAGCAATAAATTTTCTCCAGTACTGAACTGCACCTAGAAAAATTCTAACTTCCGTCACATTAGTGGGTTTAGGCCACTTCACAATAACCTCTATTTTTCTAGGATCAATTCTCAATTCTCCATTTCCTACAATATAACCCAAGTAAATTAAAGATGTTTTTCCAAATTCACATTTTGACATCTTCAAATACAATTTCTCTTTCTTTAGTGCATCTAAGACTTTCTGGATGTGTTTAACATGTTCATCCCATGACTTACTGAAAATAAAAATATCATCTAAGTAGACAATAACAAAATTATCAATGAATGGTCTAAATATTTCATTCATAACTCTCATGAATGTTGCCAGTGCATTGCACAAACCAAAAGCCATCACTAACCATTCAAACAATCCCTGTTTCATTTTAAAAGTAGTTTTCCAAACATCACCTTCGACAATTCTTACTTGGTGATAACCACTTCTTAAGTCAAACTTAGTGAAATAATTTGCATTCTTTAATTGATCCATTAAATCATCTATTCTAGGAAGAGGGTAACGATTCTTTATAGTAATCTTGTTTAAAGCATGGAAATCAACACACATTCGCCAAGTGTCATCCTTCTTAGGAACCAATATAATTGGTGAACCACATGAGGATGTACTTGGACAAATTATACCTTGAGCCAAAAGTTCCATTACCTATCTCTTGATTTCCTCATTCTCTACTACTGACAACCTATACATTCCGATATTGGGAAGAGGTGCATCGTGAAGCAACTGTATCTCATGTTGAACCCCTCTTTTGGGAGGTAGACCCTATAGATCCTGAAAAACATCATCAAAATGAGAAACAATTTTTACCAATTCATCCTTATGTTTTAGATCGCATGTCTCAAAAGCCATCTCATGTTCTTTTTCTTTGGCTTTGACCACCATGAGCACAAAACTCTTGCTTGAGTTTACAAGCCTTTTCATTTGACCTGTAGTTACCAAGGATAGATTATTCTTTTCACGGTGAGCTCTAATAATAAAATCAATTCCATCCTTTACAAGAAAATATTTATTTTCTTCCCTATATAAGATTACTTTATGCTCATACAAATAAGGAATTCCCAAAACCACCCCACAAATATCCAAAGGAACTACATCCAATTCAACCTCATCAATAAAATTGTCTGTAATGTCAAATCTGAAAGTACAAGTTTTAGTTACCTGCAGTTTTACATCATCACAAACCTAGCCCAAAGGATAAGGCTTAGGATGTGGTTTAGTTTTGAGTCCTAATTTCTTAACAACCTCCTTAGAAATTAGATCAGCTTGAGATCCACTATCAAAAAGAGTATCAATTTTCATATGCTTTGAAATTACTCTAATGTGGAAAAGCTCATTCCTTTTCTTATCATCAGGTATAGTTTGTTTACTAGAAGAAGATGTAACATCTATAGTGCTATTGTTGGAAATTGAAAGAGTTGATTTACCTTGAAAACTCATAGTTGTGATTTTGGTTTCATCACCTGAATCAGAACCAAGGTCATGCACTACAGTATTTGTTTTCTTTTCTTTTCCTTTCTTAACCATCCATTTAGGCTTCTTTTCAGGATGTAATTTCCAACATTTAGACTCATCATGGTTTTTTGTACAATGATTACAAAATGGTTTTTCATCTTCCTTCTTAACAGTAGAGTTTGTTTTATGCTTACCCTTTCCTTTTCCTTTTTCTTTCAAACTTTTTCCTTCAGATTGCTTATTCTTCTGATTAATAGAAGAGAAAGAGAACTCCTTCGTCATTTTCCCTCGTGCTTCCAAATGGGTTGCTTGAACACATACTGCATCAAGATTAGTAGGACCTAAAACAAGTATCATATGCCTTAGATAACTATGCAATCCACCAATATATTTGAGTAGTGTTTATTCTATGTTTAGAGAAATTCCTAGAATTAGAGCCCTTTTCCTAAATTCCAATGTGTATTCTTGAACACTTTGTCCCTTAATTTGTCTTAATGTTTTCCAATCCATCATAGCTTGTTGCTTATAACCAAGAGGATAAAATTGTTGCCTAAGATTTGAAACAAATTCAGACCAAGAAGTGATTTCTATACCTTTGTTTTCTTCCACTTCCTGAAGCTTAATCTCCCACCAAATGAGTGTTGTGCCACCCATCTGAAGAGTTGTCAGATGGATCTTTGCTTCATCATCAACAATTCTTTGAACCCTGCAATATACTTCTATCTGCTTGACCTAGTTATCCAACTTCTTTGCATTTAGCTCTCCAGTATACATAGGCAATTCAAACTTGATATCCAACTTTAATGAAGGAAAATTAGATTTTAAAGAGTCTCTTTTTGGAATATCAGAACTAGAGCTTTCTTCTTTCTTACCTCCTCTAGTTCCCTTTTCCCTTTTCCTATCTTGGTACATTTATTCAACCATTTCCTTCATCTGTTGGAATGATTGACAAAAATTTTCTTCCACTTCCTCTCTATCCGCCATTGTAGGACTTCGAGATCGCTGGTACCAATTTTGGGATCTCCTTCAACTAACTCTCCTTCACCCTTCTTAGATCGAGACCTTGTTAACATCCAACACACAACCTGCAATCCAAAACACGTTAATCTGAACCAAAAATCAGTCAAAACCAGCTCTAATACGAATGATCAAAAAATCAAATTTAACTAGCAATGGTGCACACACGTTTCTTTGCTTCGTATTGATTTTCGATGTAAAAATTGAGCATTATATACTTTTTTATTTTTAATAAAAGAATAAAAACTGCAAGTACTATGCAAATATTTAAAGAAAAGAAGAGAATTCACCAGCAATTTGACACAATAATTGATAATGGAGTTTGGCGCTTGAGGCCTACGTCTCCGGGTCTTTTTGAATGGGACCGATCTATTAAAATATTGAAAATAATTCTTTACAAAGAATTATACAAAATTATGACATCCTCACAATCTTCCTCTGTAAAAAATGACAAGGGTTGCTTTTGACATCTCCTCAAAATTCCACTCCTAGCTCAAGTTATGAGCATTACAATCTTTTAGCACAAACCTGAATGCTATTCAAATAAAATAACTCTCCTTTTATAATGTTTCCAAGCAGTTGGTGCAATGGCTAGGCACCTAAATTTTGCATGGGAGGTTAGTTGTTCAAATCCCCTCCACTTCTCTCTCCTTCTCCTTAGGTGGATTTGTAGTGGTTTATCCCACATTGTGGGTGCGTTAAAGAAGGAAGGCATTTAATAATGCAAAGAGGGGGATGTGTGTATTGGCTTAAGAGCCACCTTAGCTACTTAGGAAGTGGGTGCATTTGTTGGTTGGATAAATATGGTGCATGGATGTGTATTTATAGGCACCTAGAATAACACCAAAGATAATGCGTGGAAATGGTAATTGGGAAATTGGATTAAATGCGTGGAATATGGAAAAATGCGTGGAAATGGTAATTGCATAGTTTAAAATGGTGTATCATATAGTCCCACATGCATAGCACAAATGCAATTACAAGCATATATATACAAAAGTTGGTATAGTAATAAAATGAGAAGGAGGCCAAGACACCCCTCCATAATCGAGTGTGTCAAACCTGGTTGAGGGCCCCCAGCTAGTAAATAGCGGGGTCCATTTGTCCAAAAATGAGTGTCCAAGACCGGCATTGCCAAAAAACTCTTTTAGTTCATCACACAAATTGTCCACGTGTCACAATATAATTGAAACACTTAGCGAGCGTGCACACGTCCAACCTGCACAAAAACTCCAAATTTTGCCAGTTGCCCGAAAATTTCAGCGGGCTATAACTTTTGCAAATGAGCTTTGTTTCTTGCAAACAAGATATCGATGGAATTGTATAATTTTTCTCCACACTTTAAAAATGATGCAATTTATTCTGAGAAGATCTTAGATTGGTGTTTCTCTGTGAGGATCCTCTGGATTGTGGGGAGGAATGATCCAAAGGATCCTCACATAGAAACACCGATCTAAAATCTTCTCAGAAAAATTGCAGTCATTTTTAAAGCATGGAGAAAAATTATACGATTTCGTCAATATCTTGTTTACAGGAAACAGAGCTCGTTTGCAAAAGTTATAGCCCGCTGAAATTTTCGGGCAACTGCAAAATTTGGAGTTTTTGTGCAGGTTGGACATGTGCACGCTCACCAAGTGTTTCAATTATATTGCGACACGTGGAAATTTTTTATGGCAAACTAAAAGATGTTTTTGGAAACGCCGGTCTTGGACACTCGTTTTCGGACAAATGGACCCCGCTATTTACTAGCTGGGGGCCCTTAGCCAGGGTCGACACACTTGATTATGGAGGGGTGTCTTGGCCTCCTTCTCATTTTATCACTATACCAACTTGTGTATATATATTCTTGGAATTTCATTTGTGCTATGCATGTGGGACTATATGATAAACCATTTTAAAATATGTAATTACCATTTCCACTCATTTTTTCCATATTCCACGGATTTAATCCAATTTCCCAATTACCATTTCCACGCATTATCTTTGGCATTATTCTAGGCGCCTAAAAATACACATCCATGTGCCATATTTATCCAACCAACAAATGTGCCCACTTCCTAAGTAGCTAAGGTGGCTCTTAAGCCAATACAAACAACCCCCTCTTTGCATTATTAAATGCCTTCCTTCTTTCACGCACCCACAATGTGGGATAAACCACTACAAATACACCTAAGGAGAATGAGAGAGAAGTGGAGGGGATTTGAATAGCTAACCTCCCATGCAAAATTTTAGGTGCCTAACCATTGTGCCAGCCGCTTGGAAACATTATAAAAGGAGAGTTATTTTATTTGAATAGCATTCGAGTCTGTGCTAAAAGAATGTAATGCTCATAACTTGAGCTAGGAGTGGAATTTTGAGGAGATGTAAAAAGCAACCCCTTTTATTTTTGATAGAGGAAGACTGTGAGAAGGTCAAAATTTTGTAAAATTCTTTTTAAATAATTATTTTCATGATTTTAATAGATTGGTCCCATTCAACCAGACCCGGAGACGTAGGCCTCAAGCGCCGAACTCCGTTATCAATTCTTGTGTAAAATTACTAGTGAATTCTCTTATTTTCTTTAAATATTTGCACAGTACTTGCAGTTTTTATTCTTTTATTAAAAATACAAAAGGATATAATGCTCAATTTTTACATCGAAAATCAATACGAAGCAAAGAAATGTGTGTGCACCATTGCTAGTTAAATTTGATTTTGAGATCATCTTCACATCTGGGAACTATTGCAAAAATGCATGGTAAATTTTAAGACCCCCCCTCAAAAAAAAAATCACATACATTTGTTGGAAAATATGTTAAAATGGATTTTAAAATGTTTTGAAAGGTTTGGCAAAGTGTTTAATAATGGTGACGGCTGGAAGCAATTTTTGACTAACACTATATATTGTTGTTAGAGAGTATATGATGTCAGCCAAAATCATATGTAATTTTTAGAAAAATTATTTTTTTGACAATAGCAACTAAAATGACTAGCTTGATGAAAAATATATCCTCGCAAAATATGGCGCAATTTTTTTTCAAAAAAGTGATTTTTTGTGAAAAAAAATGCAACTTTTGCTAATTTTGTATGGAATATTTATTTGTTGAATTTTTATGATGTTAGAAGTTAAAATGATTGTCTCAATGAGAAATTTTTTCTCCCAAAATATGGTATAAGAAAAAAAAATTCGCATACTTTTTTTAATCCATCTAGCGACATCAATACCAGCCAATAACATAGAAAAATGCTACCAGTCAGTAGCATGGAAAATTGGATACCGATCGGTAGGATTTTCCCATGCTAACAACTGGTATCATTTTCCCATTCTACTAGCCGGTAGCTTTTTTATGCTACTAGCTAGTATCTTTATTATGCTACTAGCCGGTAACTTTTTTATGCTACCGACCAGTAGCGTAATATATGTTGTCGGTTGATAGCATAATACATGCAATTGACTGGTAGCATTTTTTTAATACTACCGGTCAATAACATGTTTTATGCTACCGACCGATATCATATAATATGCTACCAGTTGGTAGTGTTAAAAAAAGTTACAAGATGATAGTATAAAGGTGAATATCAAAAATTTTTATTTCGCGCTAATGGAAAATTGAATTAAAATATTTAGATATTGGTGTAAATGCTAGGTGAATTGAACCCTAAAATTAACTTGTACATAGAAAATTTAGGTGAAATAGACAAGGTACCGAACCCCAATTTTTTTTCCAAACCACATTTTGAAATCCAGAATATTCGTGAATTAATGAAGATTTACCACTAAAATTTTCTATCCAAAAATTCCATTGGTATCTAATGAAGAAAAATCAACTTCTCATCATTTACAAAAAATTCACCGGGCATTTTATTGCAAATCATTTATGAACTTGTTTTGAAATAACCACTTTATGTACTCTACAATCTAAAGCAAGAAGCTAAAAGAACATCATTGAGAATTGTTCTGTAGGCACCATTCAACTTTTGACCATTGGTGACTGGAGTAGTCTAAAATTTACCTTTTCTTTGTTAGGAACATACAAAATAATATAAAACTTGAAGTGTTTAGTTTACATATCATAATGTACAATGATATACAAGATGCATACGAGGTCCATAATCCTAGTCCAAAAAGGAAAAAATAAAACTTAAATTTTGAACCAACTATTCATTATTAGACATTGAAATGTGTTTTATAACTATGTAACAAAGCATGAAGATTAAATAAATGCATCATAAAAATATTGTATAAAACAACGAACTTTAAATTCATTTTTCATGTTACAACAGATTACATACATATTTCCATGAAAAGTTTTCCTTCCGAAAAATAGATATACACATATATGAATAGAGGTAGGTATACACAAAGTTTGTTTTGCACAATTCCAACTTTACATAAAAATTAAAAAATTATATTAATTTTTTTTAACACATAATGAAGTATACTCCCTTCAATAAACAAACTCCACATATAATGGAATGTAATTTATCCTAGACAAGGATTGCAACCACTTATTTGTTTCTATCTACACTAAAAAAAATTGTTAGACCCACTAGACACATCAACAACAATTAGAATGTGCCGGAAAGATAGTATCTTCCCTTAAATATAACAATAAATGTACATCTAAATTTTAGAAAATCAATAATATATAGCCTAAAAAAATATGGATGTATTTTAAAATTATTTTTTCATATCATATCTAAGATAAATGATACAAAATATATTTTGGGAAAAAAATTATTGAAATGCTAGAGTATTAACAAGTAGGTATGAGTCTCAATTTAAAAATAAAAAACAAAAAAGATAGTTTTAATTTTCAAGTTGCATTTATATGGTAAAAAGGATTTTGTACGCAACTTGAATATACATGAATGGATTGTGGTCTAATGGTAGATACAATAGTATAAATGAATTTGATGGAATTGAAACCCCTGATTCCTTGACAAGTATATATTGATAATGAAGTCAATTATTAAAAAGATATTAGAATTGTAATACCCATAATGAGCTATACCCCTTCAATAATAAACTATACATATAATGCAATGCATTTTATCCTAGACAACACATTGTGTCCACTTATTTGTTTCTACCTACATTGACCAAAAATGGACTCGTCACCAAAAAATATTTAATGTATGGGAAAGATAATCTCTTCCCTTGAATGCAACAATAAAAGTATATCTAAATTTTAGAAAATCAATATTATATAGCCTAAGAAAAATATTGATGCTTTTTAAAATTATTTTCCAGACCATATCTAAGATTTAGCATACAAAATATATATTTTTGAAAATAAATAAATGAAGCGCTAAAGTATAAACAAGTAGGTATGAGTCTCTATTTAAAAACAAAACAAAAAATAGAGTTCCAATTTCCAAGTTCCATTTTTAAGGCAAAAATGAGTTTGTATGCAACTTGAATATATGTGCATGTATCAAATGGGTTGTTGTCCAATGGTGTGTACGATAGCACAAGAGAATTTGGTGGAATTGAAACCCCTCAATCCTTAACCACTGCATATTGATAATACAGTCAATTATTGGATCAGTACAACACTATCTTTTACAAACTGAAACAGTCTACACGTCGATCAAATGTGAGACCAGACCATTTTATCCAACAAAAATTACAAAAAAAATCCACTAGGACGTTAAGAAATATTGAACGTTTAAAAATCTAAGTATTTTCAAGTTGTATAACAATATTTGACTTCATAACTTTTATTGATTACAGGCTCACATGATAGGCACACTTTAATATAAAAGAACCCTAAAACCATTATTTGCACATCCATTGTTTTCCAGTTTCCTATTCCCCAAGAAAAACACAAATACTATGCACAAAAAAAACATGTTACCAAAATAAATAAACAAAAAACAGAGATTTTCTATTCATTATCACACATGCCCTCTTGGTCTCTCCTAGACTCTAAAACCAAGTTAGATATTGTGCATTTCACAAAATCAAATCAGCCATGATCATAGATAATCTATTTTGATCCTTATTCCAATCCCTTGTGGCTAGATATTTCTTGTGATTTAGAGGCCTCGTTAGGTTGTAAAACCAACCCAATAACAATGGAAGCACCACAAAATTGTAAGAAACGTGTCCATTTCAATTATTGCCTAGGGCGCTCCTAACTTTTACTCTGGCTTTGATATGCACAATATATTCAATTTAATCCTAAACAAAGAAAATGGGTAAGAGCCAACTTGTAAATTCACATAGATCAATTATATGAATCGAGACAACTTCCATTATGATGGCTTCGTGACCAGAACAAGCTTCTTCATGATGTCTCACTGTTTCTTTTTTTTTGTTATTTCTAATAATTGGTATGCCACCAAATTGTTTAGTGTAATTACGTTAGTAGGGGAATCCAAATCAATGAGACAATGACAACATGAAGGAAAAAATGGTAACCACATGTAAAAACATTAAAAGAAATTCAGATTTGTTTCTAATATGAGCCAATTTGATAGAATGGAAAGCCCTCGGCCTTTTACAGCTATATATCGATCAAATGTAAGACCAGACGAATATTATGTATGTACTAAGAAGTGAAAGAAGACATGCTACAAAAGTAAGCTTTTGCTCGGGCGCATCGTGGTTAATCGCGTGCTTTTAAAAGCTCCATATCTGGTACAGTGCTATTTCATTTTCTCAGGCATAGTGGACATCCATTTCAAGCTCTACATAATGCTTTTGTGGGGACGTTCTACTTATTTCATCTGTTACTCCACTTGTATGTTACGTTGTTTTCGGTTCAGATATTACACTCGAATAAAGTGTTTGTGAACAGGCTATAAATTCTCCTCGTGCCAGAAAGAATAGGCATAATTTTCAGTTGTTAAAGTTAGTATGAGTTGCAATATGGAAACATTAACAGAGGGTGGTAAGATCTCTGAGACAAAATCCAAGCTGAGTATTAGCTCTACTACTACTACTAGTACATATTCACTCTATGCAGCAGTTGCTAATGAAGAAAAACAAGATACCAGCAGCTTGACAGATAATGGGAGCGTCATACAAGGTGAGTTTTGTCTTTCACCTCATCATACAAACAAGTATGTTTTGTCTCGATATGAATTCTAAATTACTGGTTTGGATGGATGGATGCATGTAACAAAGACAAACAAGTGGAGGAGACTGATCCGGCTGTAAAAGTGAGGCTCTACCTCCTTCCATCTATATTGTTTATTGTTTTCTAAGTGTATTTGTATTGTTTGATTAGGAAAGTAACGATTCATGTGTTTCATGTTTGAGCTGTCAAAGGATGCAGGGAGTACTGTAGCTGCAATTTCAACCAGGGAAGTGGAAGTCCAAGTGACAGCAAGGGGAGCTACTGCTCCTGGTGTCGGCTCTGAATCCCCCGGACAAACTCATGAATCCGCAGCATAAATACTGCTCTATAAATCTTAGTATTATATTATATCACGAGTGAGTGTGTTTCACTTTGTGCATTAAAATCCTTCCATCATATTATGTCATCTCAGTTTCTCCTACTTTCATGTAACACTTTCTTCATGTCATGTAAGTGTTAACAAGAGTTGCCCTTACATTATGACTTTCAAAACAATATTTACTCTTCTACTCCTAAGTTGTACTTAAGTTATATTTTGATTTTTATAAAGGTTTATATAGAATACAAGAGTAAGATCGAGGGTTCACCAATTAATAGTTTACATTTAAGAATATGTATTTATGGATGTGAGAAGTACTTAAATAAGTACCCACAAACACTATAACTCAGATATAAATAGATATAATCAATAAATTCATACAATCATTTAAAATAATATTTTGTAAGTAAAATATATTGAAAAAAGACTAGGGTTTTAGATGAATATCTAATAAATTTGTAGATAAGTTTTTTTTCAAAAACAATGAATACACCCATATAAAATCAAAATATTTGAAGTTGTTGCACGTTTTGTTGAGTACATTTACAATTTAGGAACAAAATAACAAAGATTAATAGTCGTAATGTATTGTAAAGACAACCATGTTATGGAAATTACTTGATATATTCAATGATGGGAACAAGTGTTGTGCGCTATGAGACAAAAAAAGAAGAGGATGTAATGTTTCTTGTAGCATAAATTATGGAGATAAAATGAGTGGAATATATGCCCCCTTCTAATACATGGGATGAAAATATGAATCACATCTCTCAAAATTTGGTGATTATCCACATCACGTGTCAAATACATAATAAAATTGTTCATGTACAATATAGTGTTATGCATAAAATTACCCCAATGGCACAATTATATACATATTATGAATATTGATTCATGATAACAATGAGAAATCCTAATACAATATGGGTTGAGTAAAATCTTGAGATTTGAATATTATATATCGTTCTAGAAAGATGAAATGATTAATTAGAGCACAAAAATGGAATGAATTCATTGACATAGGCTAGAAAATGATGAAATAGGTTATTTAGATGTTGAAAAAATATTATTCCAACACCATAAACACTATTTACCACATTTAACACATTCATTTAAGATAATATTGGGCACAAAACACATTAAGAATGAATGCACACACTTTAACTAACCATACCAAATGAAAAAACAACATATAATGATGATATGGGATCACAATTTTCTTGTACACAATGTTAACTCAACAGAGACAAAAAGATAAATGATTTAATACATCTTATTCAAAGTGATAGCATGAATAAATACAAGTGGTAGACGGTTAAGTGGAGTTTGGATATGAACCAAATACCTCATTGAGAGAAACCGTGGAGGTGTGTATAACAGACTAACCACAAGTTTTTAATGTTTACAATGTAATATAGCTATTTACAATAGCATTCCCCCCTTATTACATTGATATTACAAATGTACTCTCGAAAAAGTTCAATTTCACCTTGCCAAGAGACTTGGTCAATATGTCTTCTACGAAGAAGTTGTTGGGAAATACTAGAGCTAGATGTAGTGCTTTAAGACTTATTATCAAATGTAATGACATTCGACCTCGATGTTCTTTGTTCATTCATGGAAAACTAGATGAAATACACAAGCTTCAACACACCATGATTTTCACATTGAGTGATAGGTGGATTTTCTCCAGGAATGTGCATATTAGCCAAAATGCAACATAACCAAATCACTTCGCACACAGCTCCTCGTGCGACACGATATTCTACCTCAGTAGATGAGAGAGTGATAATAGTTTTCTTCTTGCTAATCCATGAGATAGGTCCAGATATGGCATGAAAAACATGTTCTATTGTTGATTTCCTATCATCAATAGATTTGACATAGTCCTAGTCGGTATATCCCTACAAAAATAACTAATATTTCTTTTGATATTCAAGACCATAATCAAGTGTGCCTCAGACATATCTCAAAAAATGCTTCGCTACTACCCAATGACATTTCTTTTTCTCCTATATAAATATGGAAAGATAGATAAAAAAAAGTATAGGTCTGGTCTGGTATAAGTCAACTAAATGAGACTCCCAACAAGTTTCCTATATTGAGTATCATCTACTCGATGTGAATCCTAGAATTGAGAGAGTTTCTATTAGATTAATTAATATTATATTATTTTATTTCTATAGTTGGTTATACTAACCAATTAGACTGCAAATTATTCACGGTTCTCCATTTAAGGGTTTCTCTGTATAACCATTTCTCTATACGTATAAATTGATATACATGTATTGTATATTTCAATCAAAAAAATATGTTATCTATATTATGAAACATTGTTAATAGAGCTTATCTCCCCTTGGCGTGGCATTTTTGAGTAACACATAATAATTTGGCATTTTTTTTTATCTTTGGCGTTTTGGAGAAACACCAGATCTTTTGATTTTTTGGCTGAAAATGTGGATGTAGTGACCTATCTTGAAATATTTAGCACCCAATGTTCCAAATTATTAGTGTGAGCAACAAAAATTTCGAGATCCTTGACAAAAGGATCGGTGTGTAAAGATCCTTTGGCATGAAATGATCAATTTTTGAATTTTATTCTTCGAGTTTGTAGTTCCTAAGGTGATTAGTGCAATCAAAATATGTAACATCCTCATTTTAAGACTTCAATAACAAGGGATTTGTTTTTATTTATGCTTCACGATTTAAATACCCATATATTTAAATCCAACATATATATTAATTTTCATTGTTCCAAATTCACATAATTCATAATAAACATTCATTTAGTTAATACATTTCCTAACAGTAAACCATATGCAGTTGTCATGACTCGATATTAAATTGATCTCTCATGTTTAATTATATCAATGTGTATATTAAGTATATTGGTGGTTCCATTATTCCATTAAGGGTCAATCAAGTGTAAACCTCTAAAGAGCCTCTCTAGGTATTTGTTACGAATACCCATCTGACATCACACATCTTTAGCCCAGGAGAAATCCAGAAAACTCAATCAACAATTTGTGATACTTTAGCCAAAGTTTTAATATATGTATGTCATGATTTTATTCATAAATTGAATACTCGTTAGAGGGAATATGTCTTTAACCACACTCAAAAATTTTATCTAGATCAGAGATACCTTGACTTACGTCAATCACTTAAGTACAGGATTGTAGATTTTAGTCTACATTATGCTTAATCATTAAAGCATACAATTTCCATCAAACAGATAAGTTTTTTTCTCTTATTTTTGTTGCATTTAATGTAGGAAAACAATCATACATTAATTATTTTCACACAAAATTCCATAATAATAGTTTGACTATTCATAACTATTATGTTTAGGTTTTTTTTCATACTTTTAAAAAGTAACATATCTTATCAATGCAATCGAAACACACCAATCAAAAGTATAAAATTTTATACCATTAATTATCCCTTTATTTATAATTTAGTTATATCCAATAAGAATCCCCTTATACATAAATTCATTATAATCACTAATTTATCATAGTTGTTTTAATTATTTAAACAGTCATATGGATTAAGAGATCAACCTTTACAAGGAAATCTACACTATACAAGTACAACTTGTTTTCATCCAGGCTAACTAGACTTAATCTGCATCCATTTAAATTTTCATATTATATAAGTTTACTTAGGCATTCAACCTATTTCATAATTGATATTTAATCAAATAGGGCATATATTACTTCAATAGTTGATATATTATGCTTAATATTAAAGTAGCAATAAATGCAAATCAACTTTATTTAATAAATGAAATCATAATGAGTTCAACACTTATCATCCAGTCACTTCGATTCAAGAAAATATAATAAAGTGAACCCTCTTTATTTCATTATAAATTTAATATTGAATTCATGTTTCAACAATTAATCAACAACTTCTTTTCTGAACAATGACAATATAAGGCCATAGGCCATTCTTATTTCCGAATAAAAATTACATCAAGAAATGAATACAATAATCATTTAATCAATTCATCTATCTTCAATCAATAGAAAAAATTCAACTTTCTATACATCTACCTTATTTTATCTTTCATGAAGTCCATCTTCAATATTATTAGCATCCGTCAGTTGATACAAACTAAGAGTGATAGAGACTAAATCTGCATAATAGTATGCTCTAACTAATAATTTCATAAAAGGAACACTAGTTTTAATTGAAATTATTCTAAGGTTTAAAATAAAACACACAACTCTTTTTATCATTCTACAGTGACATCATAAAACATCATCAAGAGAAGATAAGATAACATATTACATCATTCAAGTGATTCCAGGAAAGTATTCACTTAAGACAACATCAGTAAACTAATTAAGTATAATTGATCAAAATTAATCTGAGTAATACCAACATTAGAATAATAATACTTCGGTCATACAAGCCCATAATTTTATAACAATAGTTTCATCAGTCTAATCCAATAAACACAACAAATAACAGTAACTTAGCTAGTTCTGAAATCTAAATATCAATATTACAGTCATATAATCTCATACTTAAATCATTGTAACACTATATTCAGTCCAAAATAATTTCAACTACATAACTTAATTCAATCAAAACAACAGATCACAATCATCTTAGATAGAGCATAATCTGGAATAATAATGTTATAGCCATATAATCCCATACTTATATCAATGTAACATTATTTCTAGTTCACAAAATTATGTAACCATAACTCCTACAAATAGTATATTTCATATTAATCCAACAATACCTTCACAAGGTAAAATACTTTTTCGACATATATCTTTAAGTTATATACATTAATAAATTATACAAATAAAGGAAAAATATACTTCATAACTCATCATACAGTCTTGTATAATATTTAATAAAACACTTCATATTGAGTTACTTCTTATTGCAATCAATCGTAATTAGATACATATTCAAGTAAAACCACAACCGAAACTCTATCATACTTACATATATTTATAATTCTAGACTTCCTTAGCTTTTCATTATAACTTTTAGAAACTAAGCTTAAATAATGATATAATTCATACTTAGCTATAACGTCAAAAAAATAATACACATAAGCCAAACAATCACCTCATAATGAAATTTGTGAGTTCCTTAACAAAATCGAATGACAGTAGACCAAGAAACTAAGGTTTTACATCACAATTACATATTTCTAATAGATCAACTGAAACTTAAGAAACAATTAAAAATTTTCCAATGTAGTCAAGGAATCTTCGGTTAAGGGTTAGGACTTCACAGTCTCTCATACAAACAAGATACAATTAATCGTTTTCACCAGTCCATCGTCCATCAAGGTCTAAGATCTAATAGATATTTTCATATGTTAAAAATAGGTAACAAATATCTACAAATAATCCAACATTATGATAAAATATCTTAATTGAAACATCATCCAGAAAGTGGAAGAAGGGTCTACCATAACATGCCATACAAATAAGCTAGACTCATACTTATCAAAACTTAACTATGAAATCATGCATAAACAAAATGGTATCGATCTAAACATGATTTTATAACAACTTAAGAATATAAATTTGATGATGATATCCTTTTGACCTAAGTGAGCCTGAGGCTCAATATAAAGTAGTACCTACATAAATTTAAATCCAGATAAGACTATCTTAAGAACCCATTAAGGGATCTAATTCGACAGAGTATATATATTCAACCCTAATTTGTACCAATAGATCATAATATCAAATTTCAAGATAAAACAACATGATAACCACAATTTAATAGAAGACCATTTAATCTCAATAATAATAATAAACACCCAACACCCTCAAAGTAAATTTTATGAATACTTAGGGTAGAAACCAACCAACTTCTCTTCTAAATAAAATCCACTTCTAGATTTAATATATCTCAAGAATACAAAAATTAAAACCCTACGAAGGATGAGTAACCATAAAATAAGAATGTAGTTCTTCAAAATAGGACATAGGTATAATAATAAGGGTTTTTCATTTATAAACACAAACAACTAGCAATGTCTAAATTTCTCTATCATTTTCATTGTTAACATTCACCCAAACCATAAGTAAAAATGAAGGAATATAACAATATCTAACAACAAAATTGAAATATACTCAAACATACTCAAGTTTTAGATCACATACCAAAATCTAAGATCCAGAAACTAGATTTCATATAAGAGTAGAGTTATTTTCATAAAACCATTAAATAAAGAAAAATATTTAAAAGAGTTAGAGCCTATTATACATGGAAGATCTCTTGTAATTCCTCTCCCATCTCTCCAATTTCTTATCCAAGATTTCATGAAAAATACCATGGAAAGATCGAACTAGCTTGCACAAAAACCCTTTTTTCTCCATCTTTCCGTTTTTATAGCCATTACATTTAATTGTCTCCATAACTTCCTCCATGCAACTGATCTATTCATGTTTATAATAAAATTAACTACAAGTTTGAAAAACAAAAAATTAACATTCAGAGCAAAAGAGCTCGAATGAACAAATGAGAAATAAACCTAATTCCTTTTTTTTCTCCCAAAACCGTCATGCTTCTCCCTAGGTGATTTTGGTATTACCAATGCCATAAATTACAGACATTATTTCCAGTTAATCTAAATCCCACCAACCTTTCATTTCCAACTAAACTTGGAAATCAAACTATCAATTAATTGAACTCACAATAAACCATTTAGCACCAGATTTAGCATACATGGCTGAGTCTAACTTGGTATTCTGTCAAAGTGTGTTCATGGCCCCTTTTAAATTAAACATTTAAATTTGCAAGTATGAGTATGGGATGGTGCCCAAATCACTTAACCATTCCACTAGCCCCTTCCATAAATGCTAACCATAGTTAGGTCTTTAGGGTTAGGTCATAGGATCACCCATAGATAGGTTAGGATCAAATTTAATCAATATGAAAATATATCAAAATTAATATGTATATTTCAACCTTACATTAGGTTGTTAATATTTTAATAAAATGTCCATAGGGTCACTCTAGGCCCTTAATAAAAATTTAAACATCACCTTAGGTCTAAGTTAGATTAGGATTTCTTCATATAATGAGAGTACCAAGACCTTACCACAAATCTTATGCGTACAATCCTTTAAGAAAATTTATGAAACAAACTAGACTTCTTGATCCAAAAGCAAGCTTCATCACAGTATGACAATCAATAAATTAGATTAAGTTTATTGTCAACATGATATACCATTAAAATTATAATTCTAGAATCAATACGAAACTATGTAATCATTAAATCTTAATTTCACAATCGTATATCGATATAGGAGAATACCTTGGATCACTAAAATTGATATAAGGTGTTATCTTAATCTATTATCAATATCAAAATATCAGAATTGATAATCATACTGAAACATTGAAAATATTACCATATTGCCTGATTTATTAACTGTCAAGTACCTGATTTACACTTTCCATAAGCTAAAATCACCTATTCCATTACTAAAACCAGTTAAGTATGTACTTCATGATAAAAAAAATAAGTACAAATACTTCCATAAGGAGTTACAAACATATATTATAAGAACTTGATATCATTCCAACATACATGATTAAACAATTTAGTAGAGCACAATAACTCAGAACACAATCACATGTCAACATTTTTTAATCAACTCATAAGGAAGTAAGTACTGATATCAAAATGGAAGATGTATTACATACCTCCCCTCTAAAAAGAGTCATTGTCCGGATGATTAACTTAATTCAACACAGTTTTAAGAACATAAGTAATAACATAATTTATTCAACCATAAAATTATCAATTAGTAATCAGAATTTTGGAAAAATTAAGTTTTAAGAGGTTCAAAACAACATCATGATGGTTGTAATAGGAACTTATTCATATTGTTGTTTGAAAAAATAAACCTAAAAAAATAGTTTTTCAATCAACCAATCATTATTACACATCTAGTATGTCAAATATTTGACAGAAAAACAAAATAAATTTACCAAAAACAAAGTTTTTTAGTATTCTCAATATAAAAAAAATGTTGTTTTTATCTTTCCCATACTGTACCAATAGTCTAACCAGTATCACCATAAAAATTTCAGGTTTCGGATTCTTTAAGTCTTAATTTTTTTGCTTCTTTTTCAACCTGTTGATTTGTAATTGCAGTCTGAATTTTCTTCTAGGATTGTTCTCCTTATTTCTCAAGGAGAAATCCTTAGTTTAGTGACCATTGTAACCACATTTAAAGAAACCAACGAAATGTCTCTTCCTTTCAAACCTATCATTCCTACCAGTAACGTCTTCTGTCCCATTCTTTTTGAAGTTTCCGGTAGTATTGTTTCCACCATTATGAGTTTTAATTTTCTCCTTCTTTTCCCATGTCTTTCCAATTAAAAATGGTGAGGGAGTGTCATTCAATTTATGTTTCTCATATTTTTGAGAAGTAATGTCTTGGAGAATTTTCTTCTACCTAATGGCCTTCTTAAATACTACTTTAAATGTTGGTGGCCCATGTACATCAACTTCACCACCTATTATAGGTTTTAAACCCATAATAAACTTCCTTATGCGGAATTTATCATTTGTTTGGTATTGTGGTACATACTTGAGGAGTTTGGTAAATTTCTCCCAGTACTCAGTTACAGTCATGTTACCTTGTTCAAGGTTATGAAACTATGACATCTTTTAGTCATAATATAATTGGGTTAACCAGTTCTACCTAAAATAGGCCTTAAATTGATCTCATGCTATGTTTTCATTATCTACTCCCAATTCCACTTTCCGGTTGCCCCACCAAGAGGATGCCTCATTGGAGAGTTGACATGCTCCCCATTATACTTTTGTTTCTTCACATAATATCCTCATTATAACTTACTTCTCCATTTCATTGAGCCAATTTTCTGTCCCATCTCCCAGAGTTGTACCATCAAACTTAGGTGGACTAATTTTTTTTATGTCTTTTCAAAACTCAACCACCGAGCATGCTGCTAAATTGGGATGATGATTAGGTACATTTGCATTATTATTAACAATGTTATTGTTATTTCTAGCATTGTAATCTTCAACATTTATGTTTTTTTCCATATGTGGCTTTCCGTGAGACTTCTCACTTTCAAACTCTACATTATTTCAAGCCACTTGATGTTCAAGTACAACAAGATGATCCCTTGTGTCTAATAGAGAACCAAGGATATTATCCATCTTTTGAGTTGTATCTAATTCACTGTCTGGAGGCTGGTTATTCCCAGCATATCCCCTTGGTCTAACCATTTTCTGTTAATAATAAATTAATTTTTATCAGTGATGGACTCAAATAGGTCCAAGAGTTGCAACATTCAGCTCTAATACTAAAATGTAACATCCTCACTTTTAAGACTTCAATTACAAGGGAATTTTTTTTTACTTTATAATTCTTTATTGAAATACCCATATATTTAAATATAACATAAATATTAATGTTTAATATTCAAAATTCACATAACTTATGAACAAATATTAATTTAGCCAATCCATCTCATAATAATAAACCATACGTAGCTACCATGACTCAGTATTAAACTGATCTCTCATATTTCATTTATATCAATGTGTATATTAATTATACTAGTGGTTCTCCTTGTTCCATGCTAAGTTTAAATCAAGGGTAAACCTCTAAATAGATCCTATATGGGTATCTGTTACGGATACCCATATGACATCACGCATCTTTAGCCCAGGTGAAATCAAGACAACACAATCAACAAGTTGTGATAATTTGGCCAAAGTTTTAAGACAAGTATGCCATGATTTTATTCCTAGTTGACATACTTGTCGAAAGGAATATGTCTTTCACCACACTTGAATTTGTTATATAAATTAGAGCTACATTGACTTACGTCAATTACTTAAGTGTAGGATTGTAGATTTAAGTCTGCATTATGCTTAATCATTAAAGCATACAATTTCCATCAAAACACATAAGTGTCGTGTTCTTATTTATCGTTGCATTTAATGTAGAACAACCACACATTAATTATTTTCACATAAAATCCCTTAGGAATAGTTTAAGTATTCATAACTATTGTGTTTAGGTATGTTTTCATACTTTTACAAAGTAACATAACCTATCAATGCAACTGAAACACACCAATCAAAAGAATAAAATTTTATACCATTAATTATCCCTTTATTTATAATTTAGTTATATCCAATAATCATCCCCTTATACATAAATTCATTATAATCACTAATTTATCGTAGTTGTTTTAATTATTTAAACAATCATATTGCATTAAGAGATCAACCTTACAAGTCACTCTACATTGTACAAGTACAACTTGTTTTCATCCAAGATGAGTACACTTAATCTACAACCATATATATTTTCATATTACATAAGTTTACTTAGGCATTCAACCTATCTTTAATTATTTCATAATTGATATTTAATCAAATAAGGTATATATTACTTCAATAGTTGATACATTATGCTTAATATAATAGTAGCAATAAATGCAAGTACTGACTTTCTTTTATAAATGAAACGACAAATGAGTTCAACACTTATAATCAAGTAACTTTCATTATTCAAGGTAGTATAATAAAGTGAACCCTCTTTATTTCATCCTAAATTCAATATCAAATTCATGTTTCAACAATTAATGAAAAAATTATTTTCCGAACAATTACAATATATTGTCATAGGCATTTCTTATTTTCAGAATAGAAATACATCAAATAATGAATACAATATTCATTTATTCAAATCAACTATCTTCAATTAATAAAGCAAATGAAAATTTTTATACGCCTTCCTTTTTCCCTCTTTCACGAAGTCCATCTGCAAGATTGTTAGCATATGTCAGTTCATACGAACTGAGCATGATAAGAACTAAATCTACATAACAATATGTTCTATCTAATAATTTCATAAAAAAAATGCTACTTTTAAATGAAATTATTCTAAGGTCGTAGAAAACACACAAATCTTTTGATTGAATGCAACAAGGATATCATAGAGTAGAAGATAAGGAAGATAAGATAACATATTACATCCTTCAAGTGATTTGATGAAATTATTTACTTAGGATAACATAAGTGATCCAATATAACATAATGGATCATAATCAATCCAATATGAGTAATACAATACATTAGAATAATAATAATTCGGTCATACAAGCCCATACTTTTATAACAATAGTTTCATTATTCTAATCCAATCAACACAACAAATCATACTAACTTAGGTAGTTCCAAAATCCAAATATCAATACTACAGACATATAAGCCCATACTTATATCAGTGTAACATTATATTCAGTCCATTAAGCCCAACTACATAGCTTTATTCAATCAAAACAACAGATCACAATAATCCCAAAAAGAGCATAATATAGAATAATAATATTATAACCATAGAAGCCCATACTTATATCACTGTAACATTATTTCTAGTTCACATAAGTCTTGTAAACATAACTCCTACAAATAATATATTTCATATTAATCCAACAATACCTTCACAAGGTAAATTCCTTTTTCGAGCAGATATCTCTAAGTTATATACAGTAGTAACTTATACGAATTAAGGAAAAATATATTTCATAACTCAACATACAGTCTTGTATAATCTTTAATACAATACAACAAAAAGAGATACTTCCTATTATAATCAGTTGTAATAGGATCAACACTCAAGTAATTTAAAAGCCTAATATTGATCATACTTACATATAATTCTAAAACATCCTTATCTTAACATATAAAATTAACCACTATTTATTATATGACTTACTCATATATATGTTAAGCATACTTATCACATTACAATAAGTCAAACATAATCTGCATATGGTCAAATTCACAGATCTCACCTCGATAAATTAAAACCACACTTTTATATCCATATTCAAATAATAGTTAGATCATGTAACTTAATCATATTAAATTAAGTTATAATTCATTATCCAATATAACAGTCAGGACACCACCATGTAATAGTAACTATTATAGTCATTAGGTACTTGACATATCAATTAAGTAACTCTCAACATGAGATGATCATACCAGAGACCTAATCGTCTTCTATCAACAATTTTAACTCACAACTTACCCATGTCTCTATTGTTTCTCTAATCATAAGATAAATTTTCCTTTTTTGGATGGTCAATCAAGGATAAGGCTATAAGTGAGCTTCTAGTCAGGATTTTACAAGATAAGAAAAATATTCAAACTTCTCAAGACTCGGGATTCAAGAACAAAATTACATCTGGAATCTAATATCATTAAAAGTAAAAAGATATCTAGCATACCAAATTATTAAATTGTGTTAGACTCAGACTTATTCATTTTTCTTTAATCCCGAATTCATCCATCACAAAAAAACTAGTATCGATTCATTTTTGATCAAATGCATTAACTAACAAATCATTATGTATATCTGGAAATAAATACTTCTTAACAATATGCTTGATCTGAAGGCTCAACTCAACGTTGTAGCCACAAAATAAGATCATAATAATCCTAATCTCTTATCACAGTCATAAGGGGTGAGTATAAATTCATTTTAGTCAAGTGCCATTTAGATAACTACACCAAAAAAGAGGATGTTAAAAGTTATCAACATACAGTCATCTGGTATTAATTCCATGAATGAATGTAAATTGATTCGTCATCTGAAAACCCAAACAAATTATAGTTAATAACCAAGGGTTTGGACAATGGTTACAAAGGCAAGGATAACCACTCAAAAGAAGGCATATAACTCATGTTAGCTTCTAAACAATTAAAATTCATGTGCATACTAGAGGGAAAATGTCAACCTAGTTTGACTATCAAAGAGTGGATGTGAATGAAAGATTAACCTGAAAACCCATTAAGGGAATTGATTCGACAAGGTATAACCATTAAAACTTAAACCAAAGTAGCTACCAATGCAATCGATGCAAGTCAAATCAACTTGATATATAAAGTCGAACAATAGGCAAGCTAATCACAACGATAACCATAGACACCCGCAACTTATAGGGTCTGTTTAATGAATACCCAGTATAATTAACCAAGCTGATTCGTATTCCTAACAACACAAACTTTAGGATCTAATATTGCTCATAAAAACATACATTAAACCCTACGAAAGATAACTATCCACAAAACAAAGATATGATGATGCAAATAGGATGCAAATGCAACTATCAAGGTATTCATTTATAGAAACACAACCTAGAAGCAACAATAATGAAATACATTGATATTCAGGAGAAATATGGTATGATACACACAGATAATCAAATTTTAGAAACATATTTAAATCTCAGAACCATAAAATTCCATTTCAAGAAAGAGGAGAGTTCTTTTAATAAATCCATTAAATAGAGAAAAATATTTCAAAGAGTTGGAGCCTATCATGCCCGGTAGATCTCTTGGAATTCCTCTCCAAGCTCTAAAAATTATTCTCCAAGATTTCACAAAAAATCCCAGAGAAAGATCGATCCAGCCTCCACATAAACCATTTTTTCTCCATATTTCTAGTTTTATAGCCATTGCATTCAATTTTTTCCACTATTTCCTCCACCATGCAATTGATAAATCTAAGTTTATCCAAAAATTAACTATAAGTTCAAGAAAAAGAAAGTCAACATGCAGAGGTAAAGAGATCTAATGACTGAATGAACAATGAAAACCAATCCCTTTATTTTCTCCCAAAACCATCATGCTTCTCCCAAGGTGGTTTTGGTTTAATTAATGCCATAAATGACAAAGACATGACTATAAGTTAACCTCCCAAATCCCACCAACTTTCATTGTTAATTTAAACTTAGTGATCAACCAAACTAGTTTAAAATTCATGAACTAATCCTTTACTCACCAATTTAGCGTGCATGGCCAAGTTTTACCAAGTCCTTATGCCAAAGGGTGGTGGTGGTCCTTTTAATAAAATAATTAAAATTCCTCAGTACAACTATGGATGGTACCCAACCCATTTTACCATTTTACTAACCCCTTTCACAAATGCTAACCACAGTTAGATATTAGGGTTAGGTTTAAGGTTCCCATAGATAGGTTAGGATTAATCTAAATTAGCAAAATCCATCAACATTAGCTTAGGTTATCATCATTTAATCAAATTTCCATAGGGTTACATTAGACCCTTATAAAACTTTAAACATCACCATTAGAAAAGGTTAGATTAGGTTTTCATAATATAAGGAAAATAACAAGACCTTACCCCAGATTACATCTTCTTAAGAATTTATAAATTTAATAACAAACCAGACTTCCCATATAAAAATTAAGCCTTCATCACAGTAGTAAAACCAACAATTAGATTAGGTTTACCGTCTCATAATATGTAGTTAGAACTCACAATCTAAAATCAATAAGAAGCCATGTAATCATTTAATTTAAATTCATAATCGCATATCGATTTAGGAGAATACCTTGGATCACTAAAATTGATCCAAGGTGTTATCCTAATCCACTATTGATACCAATGTGGAAATTAGATAAAGACTTTAAAAAGCTTACTAGATTACCTGATCGCTTAACTATTCGAGGAACTTGATTTTTACTTTCAATAAGATGAATCACTAAGTCCATTTAAGATATCAGTTAAGTAAGTACTTCATGATCAACAACATAAGTAATTTTACTTCCATAAGAATGATTAATAACAAGATCTTATAAGCACTTGATATCATTCTAGAAAACATGATTCAACAATTCAGTAGAGCACAACAAATCCGAACATAATCACATGTCAACGTTTGCCAATCCACTCACAAGAAGTAAGTACTGATATCAAAATGGTAGAGGTATTACATACCTACCATCTAAAAAGCATCATTTTCTCGATGATTAACTTAATTCAACAAAACTTTAAGAACATAGGTAATAACATAATTTATTCAACCATCAAATTCTCAACGAGTAAGTAGAATTTTTCCAAAATTCAAGCTTTCAAAGGTTCATAATAACATCATAATGGTTGTACTAAGCACTTATTTAGTTTTTTGTTTAAAAATAGAAATCCTTAAAAGTAGTTTTTCAATCAACCAATCATTATTATACATCAAATATGTCAATTATTTGACAGCAAAATAGAATAAATTATCCAGAAACAATGGTTTCATTATTCTCAATATCAAGACGAATGTTGTTTTTATATTTCCCAGACTGTACCATAAGTCTAACTCATATCACCATAAATGTTTCAGGTACTGAAGTCTTTAACTCCATTTTCACTTGTTTTTTAGTCTATCGATTTCTAATTTTATCTTGAATATTATTTTTCATATTGTTTTCCTTATTTCTCAAGGGGCAATCCTTATGGTATTGACCGATGTCACCACATTTAAATAAATCAGTGAATGATCTCTTCCTTTCAAACTTGTCATTCCTACCAGTAGTGTCCTCTTTCCCATTATTTTAAATTTTCTAGTAGTATTGTTTCCACCAATATGAGGTTTAATTTTCTCCTTCTTACCCCATGTCTTTCTAGGTGACAATGGTGAAGGAGTGTCATTTAGTTTATGGTTCTTATATTTGTGAGAAACAATGTCTTGGATATTTTTCTCCTACCTAATGGCCTTCTCAAATAATTCTTCCAACATTGGTGGTCCATGTACATCAAATTCACCACCTATTATAGGTTTTAAGCCCATAATAAACTTCCTTATGTGAAATTTCTCATCAGTTTGATACTAGGGAATATACTTAAGGAGTTAGGAAAATTTCTACCAGTACTCAGTTACATTCATTTTACCTTGTTCAAGGTTCTGAAACTTTGACATATTTTGGTCATAATATAATTGGGGTAACCAGCACTACTTGAAATAGGACTTAAACTGGTCCCATGTTATGTTTTCATTATCTACTCCCAATTCCACTTTCTGGATGTCCCACCATGAGGGCACCTCATTAGAGAGATGATATGTTCCCAAAAGAATTTTTGTCTTTTTCAAAACATTCCTTATTGCAAATTATTTTTCTATTTCGCTAAGCCAATTCTCAGCCCCACCCCCTTGAGTTGTATAGTCAAACTTAGGTGGACTAATTCTTTTTATGTCTTTTGAAAACTCAGCCACCAAGTGTGCTCTTGCATTAGGAGGATGATTGGGTACATTCACATTAATATTATCTACATTACTATTGTTTCCATCATTGGAATATTCATCATGTACACTATTTTCAATATGTGGTAATCTATGAGACTGCTCAATTTCAGACTTAGCATTATTTCCAGCCACTTTTTGTTCATGTACAACAATGCTATTCCTTGTCTCTAATAGAGCAGCAAAGATTTCATCCATCTTTTGAGTTGTAGATGCTTCACTTCCCAGAGGCTGGTTATTCACAACATTTCCCCTTGTTCTAAAATTTTTCTGTTGACAAGAAATTAATTTTTATCAGTGATGGACTCAAATAGGTCCAAGAGCTGCAACCTTCATCTCTAATACTAATATGGAACATCCTCATTTTAAGACTTTAATAACAAGGATTTTTTTTTTAACTTTATCCTTCAAGATTTAAATACTCATATATTTAAATCCAACATAAATCTTAATGTTCACTATTCCAAATTCATATAATTTAGAACAACATTCATTTAGATAATCCATTTCACAACAGTAAACCATATGCAACTGTCATGACTCGGTATTAAACCGATCTCTCATGTTTTTGTATATCAATGTGTATACTAAGTATACTTGTGGTTTCCTTATTCCATTAAGGGTCAATCAAGTGTAAACCTCTAAAGATCCTATTTGGGTATCTGTTACAGATACCCATATGAGATCATGCATGTTTAGCCTAGGTGAAATCAAGACAACGCAATCAACAACTTGCAACTTTAGCCAAAGTTTTAAGAGATGTATGTAATGATTTTATTCCTAGATGACATACTCATCGAAAGGAATATGTCTTTCACCACACTTGAAATTGTTATCTAGATTAAATCTACCTTGACTTATGTCAATCAATTAATTTCAAGATTATTGATTTAATCTGCATTATGCTTAATCATTAAAGCATAAAATTTTGATCAAAACAGATAAGTGTCGTGTTCTTATTTTCATTTTATTGAATGTAGGACAACAATCATACATTAATGATTTTCATACAAAATCCCTTAGAAATATTTTAATTATTCATAACTATTGTGTTTAGGTATGTTTTCATACTTTTACAAACTAACATAACTTATCAATACAATTGAAACATGCCAATTAAAAGAATAATAATTTATACCATTAATCCTCCCTTTATTTGTAACTTAGTTATATCCAATAAGTGTACCCTTATACATAACTTCATTATAATGACTAAGTTATCACAATTATTTTAATTAATTAAAATTTTATATTGAGTAAGAGATCAATTTTGATGTATATAACATGTTCATGCATTCTTGAACCATAGGTCAAATGGAGAGAGTCTCATCTTCATACCCATTTGAACATGCTCCTCAAAGAGGCCTAAAAGAGAAATTTTGTCTCAATCACGTTTAAGCAAGAAATGACATATAAAAAATAAACCAAGAACTTAAACATATCATATGACACATTAAAATATGGATCAAGGCAAGAGGCAACATCAATTTAATGCAATTCAACATGGCTACATTCATTCTTCTTCACTAGCTTCTCAAAACAAGCTTCTTTTGTTGGTATGCCCAAATACGAAACTATTTCTACAATTTTCTCCAAAAGAGTAACCCAAGTGACTTCATTAAGTTAAACATTCCATCATCCACCTCAAATTTGAATGAAACATTCCAAAAATCATCCACCTCAAATTTGAGCATTTTTTCCTTTGTAATATTTATCTGTGCACTGAAATATTCACAAAATTCTTATTTTTCTCTTATGAATTATCCAAATGAGGATCCATAATTTCTCTTGAGTACTAAGAAGTTTTGTACTTAATTTGCATATTTTGAAAAACCTGGTTTTGGAAATACTTGCGTACCTTGCAAAATATTCATCCTCAGATTATTAAATGTTTCTCACACCTTAAGGAAAGATACCTATAACAAATCCAAGTTATATTTTGCTCTGGTTCATCCTGAATCTTTCCATTCCATCTCACTTTGGTTCCGTTTGGTCTCTAATTCCCAGTTGTTATATTATATTGACCTATAGAAACACATGTAACAAATTTGGAGACTATTAGATCACCTAGCCAACATACCTATATAAACTATCCAACATACCTAGATCACCTAGACCACTAGACATCAAAGGACCTGACATCAATGACAACACAAGTGACACACACTTCCAATAAACTCCCCCTTTTTCATTGTTGGAAACCATACTAGAAACATTGATGGAAACCATGAATGCACACACACTTAGATGACCTCATTTTCATGTTTATTGGCACACTTATCCCCAGTTTAAATATATTACAAAGGATAAACTTGAGTACAAAGAAAAAAAATGACACAAATGCACACAAACACGACTTACTTGCCTGAATTGCTCCCCTTGGGACTGAGATTACACGTGTTTAAATCCTTCAGCAGCACATGTCGATCCTATTAGACCTGAAAATAATCCTCCTGAGCATGATATTCCATCATGTTGACTCATATGCACTTCAAATATTTATTCCTCTCTTGAGACCATACCAATTTTGCATTAAGAAACATAACTCTAGCCCTATGTCTTGTTTTTTCTTCTTGAGAGTTCTAGCAATATTTATGTGTACAGTGTGAGTGCAATTCTAGCTATGCTAATTTTTTACTTTCTTGAACAAAACGGTTGATACAGTGAATAACTGGTAAGTCTAAGACTGCATAGCCTTGTAGTTGAGTTTTAACACTATGAGATGTATATTCATCCATACATGCTTAAAGAGAAACCTCCTATGATCTTACATTTCTTCACAAGATGGCTTTGTTGGTTTCCAAATTTGTTCTCCTTTTCAATCTGAGTAGCACCATAGATATTTCATGGAGCTTAAAGACATATTATACCATGTTGTATGTCATTGGTAGCCGGGGATGTGGTCTAGATGACACTCAGGTTTCTGGAGAAATGGATAGCACTCCAATAGGACTTGATCTTGTCCTAGCTATTTTAGGTTGTGCCTTGCAACCAAGGTAAGAGGACCTATTTTGTAACATTGTAATGGTGAAGGATATGAATATGTCCTTCTCTTTTCTTGAAATTATATGATGGAGACCTTGATGAAAACATGATCAAAACCCAAGATCTAAACTCTCACGATTTGTCACTTCTCAAAACATGGGTATGTTCTCAAAACAAGGCAAAGGTTACTAGAGACATTGGAAATCCTGATCTGTTATGCATACTTTTGCAAATCGAGTTTGATATTTTGTGGGTATACAAATGCAAATCAGGGATAGTACATGATAGGATCTTTGTTTTTTAGATGATTTTTGGTGGGGGATTGACAAGAAAAACTGGGATAGATCAAATCTTTGACAATCTCTACAATACTTGAACAACTATCAGAAGAAATGCCTCAAATAATAAGAATGTTCCTTCAACTAAAAGAGACACAAATGGAAGCCCAGGTTTCACTCTTCACAAAATCTTTGAGAACTCACCACAAAAGCTTGAAGTAAATAACTCAATTAAACAAACAAATCCTTTATCAAACCATGCCTAAGGTGCCCCCAAAGGCTTACAGGAAATCTATGCAGTCAAGTACTTAGGTAAAGTGATTTTAAATTTGTTTCTCCTTATCAGATGAAGGCTCTTCTGAACATGAGATTGCAAATTCCACTAAACAATCAATAAGAAATGGAGATTCTGTGTGATTTCTATAGACTTTGAATGCAAGATTGCAACAAGAACAATGAAAAATATCCACAGGCATTTAAGAATGATAACAGACACCATATTTCCCAAAGAAAACATAGATTTTAATTCAAAACTTGTTAGATTCAACAACAGGGGAGAGTTACATGAACAATCTCAGAGCTGTGTGATGGCTATACACTTGTAACCAACTCACATACATGAATTTCCAACACATGAGACATTAACCTGGTTCTTTGGTGGATTTCTTAGACAATGAGCTTTCTCTCATAATTTTTCTCGTGATTTTCAACTCCCTCCCTTTAAAATTTCTCCAAAATGCATTATATATCTCTTACCACATTTGATCCATCTTTCCCAAGCAAATAATATGCCATGGGATAAATTCCATTACAACTCTTCATGATTCAATGAAAATGACATCAAACAGAAAAAACACTCACATGTTTCCAAGTGTGCCCAAAAGACAAATATTTGGATCATTACCCATCCTAGAGGCATGTTTTTCATCATTGAGGCATGCAAACACCTACTCATCATTTTCACCTTTTTACCTTTTTAAATTACCTCTGCAACTTTTGATTTTGTCATTTCACATGTTTTCTTGGACTGGGGAAAAAAATTACTTCAAAAACATCACAAGTCAAAGAATTAAGCAATGAAAGTGATGCCAATGATCCTGGAAGGCCAAGATGACACAAAATCACTATAAATTTGATGAATTTTGATGCAAAATTTGTGATTCCAAGCTTCCTAGAGGAAAAATGGCGGCCAAAAAATGAAATTACATAGCAACCGTCGATCTTATCCATCTTTTCCCTTTAATTTGGGCCCTCCACGTGTCTAAAAACAATTGGGTCCGAAATTGGGATCATTTTTGACTTTTCCACATTTTTTGGAAAAATGGAAAATTTTGACTTTTTCTTCCACCCCTCCGCCCTTGAATTTTGGAGCTGACACGTCGCACATAGTGGGTCCCATTGGGATCGTGATTCAATTTTGTGCATTTTGACCTTTTTTGGAATTTGGGAAAATTTTACTTTTTCCCCCACAGGCCCGCACCTCTAATTTTCTCCCTTGCCACGTGTCCTTTCTCTATCGCTAGCGGGCCAATGCTTCAAATTTTGATTTTGAGTCCTTTTTACAAAAGGGAAAAAATTCCCTCCTGCCTCCGCCAGCCCACCAACACACCTTGTCCTCTGCCACGTGTCGCCCAATGATTCACTTGCGGGCCCACGACTTAGATTTTGATTTTGAACTCTTTTGTGAAAAAGGGAAAAAATCCCCTTTTACCTCCATTGGCTCGCTGACCTGCCTTGCTCTGTTGGACACGTGTCCACTTGTGATTGGCACTGAGCCATTCTTCATTTTTTACCTTTTAGACAAAAAAGGAAAAAAATTATAAAAATTTCCTTCAGCCCATTCCTCCATTTTTTTCCCTTTTGGACATGTGTCCTTTCCTAATTCGTTGTGGAGATTCGGCCCAAAATTTCAATTTAGCCCCCTCTTTTTTGCTAAGGAGAAATTACAAATTTTCATCCGCCAGGCCGCCGACCCACCTAAAACTGATTCCACGTGTCCTCCTCTGATTGGAGTGGGGAGAAAAATGATTTTGAAACTTTATAAATTTAGAGCCAAAAAACTCTAAGTCCCCCCGTGGCCCACACTCATATTTTGAAACTTCTAGGACACGTGTCCTCTTGCGATTGGCTGCGTGGTTTTGGGCCAAAATTTGAATTTTAGAATTTTCATAAAGGTCAAAAAACCTTAAGGGAATTCGACCACCTGCCATCCCGCCTGCCAATCAAAACATGCCACTTAGGCAAATTGGAAAAAATAGAGCCCCGAGCCCGAAAAATGCCCCATTTGCTTGAAAAGGCAAAAAATGAAAAGTTAGAGTACCTCCCTGCCTTTCCTTAGCCAAAGAAAACCTGCCACACTGCCAATACCTTCTAAGGATGAATTTGACGGGAAAATGATGCCCGTCTGACCGTCAAAACGTAAAAAATTCCAAGGATGCCCTAGAATTCAATTTTTTCACCAACGATGGCAAATTTTTCGATTTTGGATCAACTAAAGGATGATTTTACAAATTTTTTGACCTTGGTATTGGATTTTCAAATACAAACAATTATGAATTGATCAAATTTTATTTTTCCATGATCTGGCAAAGGGAAAAAATACGTATCCCGTGAAATTGGAAAAATTAGGGCACAAAGAAGGGAAAACTTAGATTATTCTTTCAAATTAGGGAAAAACAACAAGTTTGTGAGCATTTTAAAGTAGTCAACTAGAGGGGAAGAAAATTAGACCATTAATTCAAAGGGTAAAATGTTTTTTGAGCACATGTATATTTGAAAAATTGAGGCAACATGGTGCAAGCTCAAAAATGGCACCAACAGGTTTACCACCAAACATGATTCATGTACAGTTTGTGTGCCAATACATTTCAAGTGTGTCTTATCTCATCAATCCCCATCCTTCTTCAATATGTTTAGCCACTTGGTTGAGTATTCTCTCATAATTTAAAACATTTTCACATGTCTCAGAACCAATGGTATTGCACATTCAACCATTTTTTTACTTAAACTTGATAATCAAATAGTCACATTAGGCCTTTCTAAGAAAGAAGCAAAATTTCATCATGCATGTCAAAGATTTATCGTGACTAAGAGATGGTTTGAATGAAATACTTCTTGAATCTTGATTTGAGTTTCATAGAGATGAAATATTGTGGTTTGTAGCATCTAGAATTGAATTTGACTCCTTCAAATTCCATTCTTGCACCAAAACCTAAGAGGTTTTCATTTAAAAATAGTGACTGAGTATTTCCTCACCAAGTTAACCATACTAGATCTCAGAGCTTATAATAATGACTAACAGGTTTGCACACATGTTTGTAAGGTTCTAGTTTTATTTTTATGCACAAATATTTGTTAGTTCAGTATTTAGTATCTATAACCAATCTTTTCTTCCCCTTTATTTGATATAAAATCCATGAAAACCATGGTAAACCTTCAACTATTGCAAACTACACTTTTTAAGGTTAGGGAACTTTCTTAGTCCTTAGGACTAGCCTGTAGCTAAGCATAATGAGTGTTTACTCAAATGTATACTAGATGATTCTTGAACTTTCATCAAATATCTCAAACTCATAATTTTTATATTATGATTAGAAACAACATGACTTGGTAGTATTCCTTAACTTCTTGTAAGATCATACTGCAAGCTTGTATGACAACATCATATCATGATGCATTCACTAACATGATTAAACCTAAGAGAAAATTTCCACCTTATACTCAACTTTTCAAAACTGCATTGTGGTTTAATGTCCCACTGTCTAGCCTTTCATGGATTCAAATTACCTTCATAAGATCTTTGCATATGTTGTGTACCACAACATCTCAACAGTAGGATCCTCATATTAAGATCATTATCTTACACTCTACTATGTATACTTTTTCAAACAAAATTGCACACCCCAGTTATATGACTTCATGTCTTCTCTAATTATTTTATCTACCCTGAATACCTTCTCACTTTTTAGCAAGAAACACTTCTAAATAACATATAAGAAACTTGTTCACCTTGACTTTTATTCGAAACACATTTATCTCTTCACATTCAAAATCTTTGGCATCTATCTTCTTGAAAAATCACGTCCAAGGCTTCCCACATTCACCTAACTCTTCCACTTCCACTGCCTCTTGTTTTTAGTCCTTTTAAAATATTCCTTTTGTTTTATAATCATGAGTTTAATACAAGAATGTATTGATCACAACTATGCCAAGAGCCTTTGTAGCCTTCAATTAAAAGTTATAATTTCCAAAATTTGTCTTTAACATGCTCTACAACCTATAGCTTAATTTCACTTCATGTCTTTACCATGTTGACTTTCATATTTAATTTTTAACTTAGAGAACTTCCATGTGAATGGGAGGACAATAGTCACACTGAAATATGAAGTTTATCATCTTTCAACCTCATCAGGAACAAATTGGAAACCCTTTTATGATTCATGATAACACAATTTAACACATACTACACCACTGCCACATATTTTTTACACCTTTAACCAAACAAAAATAATACCTATATTTGCAGAGTTCTTCCAAGACACTTCAAAACTTTACATGATGGGTTTGATTAGTTACAAGAACAAAAAAGGCATCCACACCCCCATTTCTTCTTCTGTATAGGTGGAGCACAAATTTGAAGAAAATTGTCAGAGAAATATTCCTGATTTCAAAGGAAAATTACTTAATTTATTTTGTAAATCACTCATATCTCATAGGAAGAGATATCTACAAAATTTTCCAATTTTTCATAGGATGTGGTTTGAGATTTGAATAATTTTCTCTTCTAAACCCTAGAATCAGGGTTGCACTAGTTGAGAAATCTGAGAGCCTTTAAAATTAAATTTCTTCCTCAATTTTAAATGAAATTTAAATATTTCTTCTTTTTTGGTTCTGTAGAAATGGCTGGCATCTTCCTCTATCCATTTTTATGTTTGAAATACTTAAAACTTGCTCTTAGACCTCATTGTTATAGTGATTTAATGTTGGACAATAGGGAAGTAGTTGAATATTCTTCACATAACATGTTCGATGTCTTACCAGAAATACGTTGAGACCCGGTTATTGTAAATTTTCTTCCAAACAAATACACTTTTTATCTTTACTCTTAGCAATAAAAATGTGAATCAAGTATGTGCTTTCAAAGTCATAGTACACATATATGCAAGTTGGCTTTTCATGTTTCCTTATCAGTATGACATCAAAGGATATTATCCCAATTAGAGGAGACACACACTTCACAATTTCAGATAGGAGTTATAAGCATACTATATTTCTTCTGAAGTAGAACCTTACCAACTCAGATCAACATGATGGACTTAGAGATAAAAGACACTAACATAGAGATACATTCCCTATTTTTCTTGACAATATCATTTGGGCTCTATCATCAACTATATTCACTTTCAAACTTTTTTTCTATATGAAACTCTGACGTTTCACCTTCTCTTTCCATCTTGAGAAAGCATTAGTAACTGACTTCAAGAACTCAACTAACTCGAGCAAGGATACTTTTCACCTTCCTAGATCTTTCAAAATCTCTTTGAATAGATAACAAACCTTTTAATGACTATTCAACTTTAAGGTAACTATCAAATAACTCTTCAAATTATTTTATTCAACATGTAAGACTTCATGAGACATGTTATATCTTTTGTGTTTGAGCTAACAAAATTATACTTACCAATATAACTCTAAAAATTCCTTGTTTAGCACTCTTTCTCTCTTGATTAGATTACAACATAGTCATGTTAGATACCATTCTTGCATGTACAATACAGGTACATTTGAAAACTTCTCAGGGACATAGAATCACAAGATTTTGCATTTCTTTGAATTCTTCAAGATACTCTCTTTTCTTAGTAGTCATTCTTATACCTTAAGCATGCGAGAGACATCTTCATCTATCCTTAACACACTGTTTAAGCTTCCAAAGACATCAAATCTTATTGTCAAATCACATATAGTAGTTACTTAATACCTAAGAGAATAAGCTTTTCCCTCAAAACTATTTATCAGAACTCCTTCAAGTATACTCTACTATATTCAACATATATGTAGGCTATCATATTGCCCTGTGTACACCATGTTTACTCAATCCTTCAATCTTGAGGACCATTGTGTCTTCTTACTGGATTCAACCTTTTGTGCCCTCAAGACTCATATGGCTTGATTAAATGGTTTCATGAACTTGAAATCAATATCAATACTCATAATCTATGGATCACAATGCATGAATTGAGATTCCATTGATAGAAACCATATAGTCGTGATACTTCAGACTGACACTACTTACCTTATTATAAAGCCAGACTTCATACTATTTGTTTTGACAAATATCATCACTTCTTGTCAAGTAACAAAATGTAGAAAATAGGGACAACTTAGACACAACCATACCCGACCTTTTATGATCCTTGAGTGACAACTCATATACAACTGAATTTTTGATTCACTTCAATGTCTTTGAGGAATAAAAATTTTGAATTCTGAGTCTTAGCTTGATAAAATTTTAGAATATTCTTTCATTGAGACATATACACCTTTGAGAACTCATTGAGAAAACCAAAGGCTCCTTCTGATGTGATTTAGATACTGAAATACCCATGATACTTCTCAATATTTATAACACATACCATAGTTGCAATTTTGATATGAAGATACAAAAAAAAGACCGAGGAACTCATTGAGACATCACAAATCCTAGACTCTTTTGACTCTTACACTATTAAGAAGACACTTACTCTTGATAAAGAGAGCTCCCCCTCACTATAGTTATTTTTTTTCTCCTAAATACCATGGAGGAGCTTGATGAGAGACCTAATAAGGTATGTAGCTCTTTTTTTTCTTCTTGACTAATTTTTCTTTTTCTGATTCTTTGTTTGTCAGTTTTTTTTTTTAATTTTGATTAGTCACACTCTTGGATTCCTCTTTAGCACCTTGACTAGCTTCTCCCTTCTTCTTGTATGTCTGATTTCAATGCTTGAGTATTTAAAACTCTTTCTTCAGCAAACATGCATCACAAAAACTTGCAATGTGCCTAACCTTGTGACACCTAAAGCATTCAATATACCTTACTTTACACTCAAAATCCTTGTGTCCAAATTCATTACAAGCATAACAATAGCCATTGAATTTACTTACATATCTTCTCATGTTTGAAGGGTCATTTGTGTAGTAATTTTCTAGATGTCCCTTCTCATGACAGTGATAAAACTCATCTCCATATCTTTGTCCAACTTTTTGATCTTCTTTTTATCTCCCATATTGATGTTCTCAAATCTTATCTTTGTAATATTCTATCTTTTCAACCTTGGGAATACACATACTAGCCCTATTCCATAAGCACCACACTTGTAGCAATTACCATGAAAAACAACATAACTCTATGCATTACGCCTCCTAATAGATGATTTTCCATGAGGTGAAGGCCTTGTACTATCACACTTTCTTGAATGAATTTTTCCATTTGATTCACCTTCATTTTTCTTTAAATTGTATGAATCATTTGTGAAACCTAGTCATGTTCTGTCACCATGTGCCTTTTGTTTTCCTAACATCTTATATAAATATTCAGATCTTTCTTGAAAATATGATACCTTGCTTTTCATGATTTTTAGCTCATTCTTCATTTCTTCATTCTCTTTCTTGAGTTATTCTTTCTTAGCTAGAGCTTCCTTTAGTTGAATATTTACACACTTGAAAACGTCCTCAAGAGATGCACATAATTTTTGCAATAGTTCTTTACAGAAGTCTACTCCATTCCTTATCCGATAAAGATATCCCATCCTTGTCACCAAATATCTCCCTATATAGCTTGTTAACGCTACTCCCAATGGCTTGATTGGCTACCAATTTTTAGAATTGACAAGGGACTGAGAGGGGGGAGGTGAATGATTCCTTTAATAATTATTTTCAATTTTTTTATTTCAAAACATCAAGCATATACTTTTATACATTAATTCTAGATGAAATAAAACTCATCAAGATATGCATATATATCAATAACACAAGAAACCTTATTCTTGGAATAAAAATCAGATTACAACTCATCAAATCAGATTATAGCCAAGAAAGATATCACCAATTTTTCTTCATTCACATCCTCCTCATGAAACTCCAACCAAATACAAAACTAGAAGAGACTTCTAGGGGTTTTGGGCTATGCCCAAGGGGTTTTTCTTTGCAGCAAAGTTTTCTTCAAAATTAAAGAAAGGGTTTTTCAAAAATTCATCTCACAAATGATCTTACATGAATATATATACCTCTTAGGCATGACCTTTGACCTTCCACTTCCCATGACTCTTTAAATCACTCATTCTTTTGTCTTCTAGCTCTTCAAACTTGTCCAAAATTATATCAAATTTGTATTCAAGTGGTTCATGGTATCAAAAATTTAAATAATGTTATTGTATTATTGGAAACTCACCACATGATCTAAGATACTTATTTAGGCCCATAGGTGTTCCTAAATAAGCTTCTACAAAAATCATCATGAAAAAAGATCTAACTAGACCACTTCCAATTATCATCATGACCCAAGTAATATATAAAAATGAATATTATGATGTATTATTTTGTTAAAATTTACCAGAAATATCCAACTCAAGGCTTAACACATCAAGAAACACCATTTTGTAAGACTTTCCTGGATGGTTTCAACATCTATCAATTTGGTCTTCAAGAATTAAGATGATAAATGCCTCAAATATATTCATCATGAGGAAATTATCCTATATATGGAAATATAATGAATTATACTATCTCATAAACCTATCATTATCCTCCAATTCATGGCATAAGGCTTCAAAAAACTTGGATCTTTATAACTGGTCTCGATGGTCCTAAAAACACAAAAATTAGTATTCCGTACAATGTGGTCAAACACCTCAAAAGAAAATTTCAGAGATCCTTATCACCTCCAACACTTAAATTTGGATTTATAAAACATGTTTAGGCATTCTTTAACCATAGGTAAAATAAAGAGAGTCTCATCTTCATACCCATTCATACATGCTCCTCAAAGAGGCCTAAAAGAGCAATTTTGGCTCAATCACATGTAAGAAAGAAATAACTTATAAAAACTGAGACAAGAACTTAAAAATATCATATGACACATTAAAATATGGATAAAGGCAAGAAAAAACATCAATTCGATGCAATTAAACATGGTTACCTTCATTCTTCTTCACTAACTTCTCAAAACAAGCTTCTTTTTCCGGTATGCCAAATTATGCAGCCATTACTCCAATTTTCTCCAAGAAAGTAACCCTAGTGACTTCATGAAGTTGAATAACCTATTCCCAAAATCATCCACCTCAAAATTTGAGCATTTTTTCCTTTGCAATATTTGTCTATGCACTGAAATCTTCACAAAATACTTGATTTTTAGTGGGGGCCACCATGCGTCATGAACTCCAAACAACATGGAAATTATACCCTGACGGATTCCTATTCATTTTAAAATATTTTTACAAGAATAATAGTTGAGTTAAGACACCTATCCAACTCAATTTTCCAGAACTGGTCCAAACTGGGGTTTGGAGGGCTAGAAACATGCTCACAAAAATGGATAGAACTTATAAAATACTTATAAAAGCACCAAAATATTTTTTTCACAATAATTTTATCCAAATTTAATCCATTTTTGTCTCTTATGACTTTTCTGAAGGATGCTCCATAATTTTTCTTGTCTGCTAAGAAGTTTGGTGCTTAATTTGCATATTTTGAAAAACCTAGTTTTGGAAATACTTACATACCTTGCAAAATATTCATCCTGGTATTATGAAAATTTTCTCACATGTTAAGGACACATACCTATAATACCTCTAAGTGATATTTTTCTCTGGTTCATCCTGAATCTTTCCATCCTATATCATTTTGGTGCCCTTTGGTCTCTGATTCAGAGCTATTCTATTATACTGACCTATAGTAACACATGTAGTACCTTTGGATACACCTCTATCACCTAGAAAACTTACCTAGTTCATGTAAACTATTTTACATCAATTACAACACAAGTGACACACACTTCCAACAATTCTAATAATATATTTAGTCCATAATAAGCTCAACTACAAAACTTAATTCAATTAAAACAAACAAATCAAAATCATCTCTGACAAGGAATAAGATGGAATAATAGTGTTATATCCATATAATCCCATATTTATATCACTATAACATTATTTCTAGTTGAGAATAGGAAAAGGAGTAGACGAAACATGGGGGGGCCACCATGCAAAACCGAACCGACCTACAATCCTGAGTGGAAAGAGAACACGGAGCTTTGGGATTACCTGCAAATCGGGGGCCTGTCTAATTTCATTGAAAGGATCCAAGGCTTCAACCAAGACATCTCTATCAAATTCACCCGGGGTTGGAAGAAAAAAATAGTTAAATATAGTAACATGAAAATGGAAATCACGGAAGAGCTCATAGCTCAGATCACGGGCCTCAGCCTGGAAGGCACAAAATTCTTCAATAAGAAGGTAGACAGGGAGGTAAAAACCAAGAAATTTCTGGAAGAGGGAGAGAATCTTGAGTTTGTGACTGCTGGCCTCAAGGTGGAGTCGATCCTTGAACCGTTTGCTGAACTGGCCAAAATGGTGGTAAGGTATGTTACCCTTGAAGGAAGATATGTGACTATACCTCAAAAGCATATGATTTTTCGGAATCATTTTCATAGAAATAACATCATCAGCTTTCCTCACTATCTGATTAACTCTCTGGAGAAATATATAAGGGAATTTCAAATCCACTCTAGGGCTGTCCCTTTGCACCAGGGCCTTATCCTCTTGATTCACTGCCATTTCTCCAGATGTCCTCTCGTGAATCCTATCCCACCTCCCTCCTTCATACCTCCACCTGCCCACACTACTCCCACTCCCCCCTGCTAAAAAGAATGAATGAAGATGCTTTCTCCAGCAAGAAAAGCAAGAGTCTCAAAGCTAAAATCCCTGCTTCCCAACGGGTCCTAAGGAGCCATAAAGACTTGGAACTAGCTGAAAACCTCCTGCATATTAGCAAGCCGGTGGAGGAGCCCAAAGAGGAGGAATTGCTACATAGGGTGGATAGATTAGAAAAGGAGATACAAGAGCTCAAAGGGGCTATAAAAAACATGGAAAGAGCTAAGGGTAAAAGGATCCTTCAAAGTGAGGAGGAAGAGGGGGTTATTGGGGAAGTCTTCAAGAAACTTCAGTCCTTAGATGACAGATTAGGAAATGCTAAAAGCCGAAATGACTGCATATTGTCTGCCCTCAAAAGCATTTATAATTTCATTGAACAACATGTCCACAGTGTTTGCAGTTTAAGTGGGATTAATGAGGACATATGGGGCCCTAAAGAGAAAAGGGACATTGCAATTTCCCAAGAAGATTTGCAAGACTCCTCTCAAGACACTGCCATTGCCTTCTTCATGTCACTGCAGGCTATCAAGACCAAAATTGATAGAGCCATCAAGTAACGAGCTATTGTGATGCCATTTTTTGGCTGCGATGTGGCTGTCATCAGGCGGTTCTGGAGCTGTTTTTTGGTGGAGCTCTTCATGTTGTTTCTCTTTTGGTTTCTTTTTGATCTTTCCTTCTTATTTCTGTATCTTTGTACGTTTAGATCCTTTTTTCACCTATATTGTAATATTTGGCTGTTGAGCCTTCCTTGGTTGACTGTTTTTCCCTTCTCTGGGCTGCTTCTCTCATCTTTACTATCTGGATTTTGAGCCCTTTTGTATACAGGGTATAGTCCCTTCAAAACTATTTTCCCTTAATAAATTTTATTTTTAATTTCTATTTCACATTAGTCTTTAACCATAACTTCTAGAAATGATATATTTCATATTAATCCAACAATACCTTCACAAGGTAAAAGCCTTTTTCAACATATATCTCTAAGTTATATACAATAATAAATTATATGAATTAAGGAAAAATATACTTCATAACTCAACATAAAGTCTTCTATAACCTTTAATATAATATTGTAAAAAGAGTTACTTCCTATTACAATCAGTCATAATAGGATCAATATTCAAGTAGGGTCACAAACCTAATCTTGATCATACTTACATATGAGTCAAAAATTCCTTAGCTTAGCATAGAAACTTAACTACTATGTCTTATAAGGCTTAATCATACATATGTTAAGAATACATATCACATTATAGTAAGTCAGGCATAATCTGCATATAGTCAAGTTCATATATCTCACCTCAATAAATTAAAACCATAATTTTAGATCTATGTTCAAATAATAGTTAGATATTGTAACTCAATCATATTAAACTAAGTTATACTTCATTGTTTGATATAAAATTCAAGACAACGCCAGGTAATAGTAACTATTAGAGTCATTAGGTACTGGCATATCATTCACACTTATTAATTAACTCTCAAAATGAGATGATCATACCAGAGACCTAGTCATCTTCTATCAATAGTTTCAATTCACAACTTACCAACATCTGTATTATTTCTCTAATCACAAGATAAAATTTCCTTTTTTTGATGATCAATCAAGGATAAGGCTATAAATGAGCTTCTAGTCCAGATTCAAAAATATAAGAAATAGATTCAAACTTCTCAAGACTTGGGATTCAAGAACAAAATTACATCTGGAATCTAATATCAGTAAAAGGAAACATATATCTACCATACCCAAGTATGAAATTGAGTTAGAATCATACTTTTTTTTCTTCAATCCTGAATTCATCCATCACAAAAAAACTAGTATCAATTCAGTTTTGATCAAATACATTAACCAATAAATCAATATGTATAGCTTGCAATAGATACTTCTTACCAATATGATTGAGCCAAAGGCTCAACTCAACATCGTAGCCAAAAAATAAGGTCATAATAATCCTAATCCCTTATCACAGTCAAGAGGGATGAGTATAAATTTAGTTTGGCCAAGAGCCATTTAGATAACCACACTAAACCAAAAGTTGATAAAATTTATCAATATACACCTGAATGTTATTAATCCCATGAATAACTGTAAGCCAAGTCATCATCTGACAACCCAAAAAAATTCTAGTTAATAACCAATGATTTCAACAACAGTTACAAAGGCAAGGACAACCAATCCAAATAAGGCATACATCTCATGATAGCTTGTAAACAATTTTAACCCATATGCATAATAGAGGAAAAACGTCAACCCAGTTGAACTATCAAAAAATTGATGCTAATGAAATATTAACCTAATAACCCCTTAAGGAAATCAATTAGATAGGGTAGACCCATTCAAACTTAAACCCAAGGAACTACCCATGTAGTTGATGCAAGTCAAATCTACTTGATAACCAAAGTCGAACAACAGGAAAGATAATCACAATGATAACCATAGACACCCATAACTTACAGGGTCGAGCTAATGAATTCCCTGAAATGATTATCCAAACCGACTTGTATTACTAACAACATCAACTTCCAGATCTAATATTACTCATGAAAAACATACATTAAATGTTACAAAAGATAAGTATCCATAGAAAAAAGATACAATGCCTCAAATAGCACACAAATTCAACTATTATCCTATTAATTTATACAAGCACAACCAAGAAGAAATAATAATGAAATACAACGATATCCATGACCAAGATTGTATGATACATAGAGATAATAAAATTTGGAATTAATATTTAAAACCCATAACCATAAAATCTCATTTCAAGAAGGAGAAGAGTTATTTTCATGAAGCCATTAAATAGAGAAAAATATTTAAAATATTTAGAGCCTATCATGTCTACTAGAGGTATTGCAATTCCTCTCCAAGCTCTGCAAATTCTCCTCCAAGATTTCACAAAAAATCCCATACAAATATCGAACCGGCTTCCATATAAACCTTTTTTTTCATCTTTCTACTTTTATAGCCATTGTATTTAATTTCTTTGACTATTTCCTCCACCATACAACTGGGAAATCCAAGTTTATCTAAAAATGAACTATGAGTTTGAAAAATAGAAAGTTGACATGCAGAGCTAAAGAGCTCTAATAACCAAATGAATAATAAAAACCAATCCCTTTATTTTATCCCAAAACCATCATGCTTCTCCCAAGATGGTTTTGGTTTAATCAATGTCATAAATGCAAATACCGAACTGTCAAGTTACAGTCCTAAATCCCACCAACCATCACCTTACCATTTAAACTTGGTGATCAATCAAATAGATTAAAATTCATTAACTAAGCCTTTAGTTATTAATTTAGCATGCATGGAAAAGTTTTACCAAGTCCTTGGACAAAAGGTGGCAGTGGTGATTTTAATAAAACCATTAAAATGCCTCATAAAATGTATGGGTGGCACCCAACCCATTTAACCATGTTACTAACCCCTTTCATAAATTTTAACCCCAGTTAGCTCAAAGGATCCCATAAATAGGTTAGGATCTATCTAGATCAGAAAAAGTCATCAACATTAGCTTAGGTTGTCATAATTTAATAAAATTTCCATAGGGTTACATTAGACCCTTATAAAACTTTAAAAATCACCATTAGAATAGGTTAGATTAGGTTTTCATAATATAATGAAAATAACAAGACCTTACCTCATATTATATATGCTCAAGAATTTATAAATCTATAATGAACCAGACTTCCCATAGAAAAAGTAACACTTCATCATAGTAGTACAACTAACAATTAGATTAGGTTTAGTGTCTTATAATATGCAATAAAAAATTTCAATCCAAAATCATTAAGAAACCATGTAATCATTTGATTTAAAGTCATAATCACATATCGATTTAGGAGAATAACTTGGATCACTGAAATTGATACAAGGTGTTATCCTAATACACTATTGATACCAACATAGTAATTATACCAAGACATTAAAAATCTTACCAGATTACTTGATCACTTAACTATTCCAAGAACCTAATTTTTACTTTCCAAAAGTTGAATCACTATGTCCATTTCAAAAATCAGTTATGTAAGTACTTCATGATCAATAACATAATTAATTTTACTTCCATGAGTAATAACAAAATATTAAAATCACTTGATATCATTCTAACAAACATGATTCAATATTTTAGCAGAGCAAAACAACTTAGAACACAATCACATGTCAACATTTTCCAATCCAATCACAAATAAGGATGTATGGATATCAAAACGGCAGACGTATCTCATAAAATCACAACCAAAAAAAACATTTGAGGAAGTGGTGAAAACCATGTGGAGTGAAATATGTGGAATGAATCCTACACAAATATTTGGCAAATAATCCCAACATACTTGTGTATTGAGTGATAGTGGTAGCAATCCCTTCTAGTGAAAAGAAAACCTGTGAGTTCAGTTTTGTAATTTCAAATTTCCTTCTTAGAAGAATGTCATGATGTTTTAAAGGAGGATTTATGGTCATTGAAGATAAAAATTATGTAAGCATTTAGAAAGACATATTTTATTATTGTTATTTTTGTGTCCATTTGGTTCAAGAAAGATCTTTGTGTGACAAATGCAGAGAACGGTAATGTGGAGATGCATATTGAAGACACAAATAATTGTTAACCTGTGATCGAAATAAAAGCAATATTAACCCCCAAATTGTTGATATTTAATGTTCATTTCTTGAAAATCCATAATTATGGTTCCTGGAATAGGAAGATGTGTATCATTCTCTTATTCAAGGAGCTTTGGGAACTTGTCATTGGAAAATCTATTTGTCCCACCAATTTAGTTGAGAAAACAAAGCATGAAAAGGGTGATGCAAAATCCTTGATGTTGATCACTCTCAACATTTTTTATGAGGTGCAGCCAAACATATGAGATGTGATGAAATCAAAGGAGACCTGTTATGCTCTCTCCACCATCTATGAACCAAGGCATTTGACAAAATCCTCCATCTCCAATCAAAGATTCATACATTGAGTATGAAAGAAGGTAAGAATGTAGAGGAATTCCTTCTTCATGTGGCAAAACTATGAGTAGAGATATCTCATAGAAAATGTTACGCCCTTAACCTATTTCTTGTATCAGGATATGAGTAGTTGACTTGTTGCTTACCATGTCATTTTATTATATCATTTATACTTTCTCATGCTTAGTAGGTCGGCCTTGGTGATGGCCATAACATATGAATTGTATATATAGGAGATTGTAGGTAGTAATTCATCATCATTAGAGCATTTGAGTATTATTTTATGGTTTGCAGGTTGCCCCCTCGAAGTGGCAAAGCTATTCTAAATGCATATTGAGATCATTATTCTAGAATATTGTGTTATTTTGTGTTATATTTCTGCTCATGAATTATACAAGTAATTTCATTACAAGTGGTATCATAGCTACGATCTGGGCCAAAATTAGGGCTAAAAACCCTAATTTTTTGTTTCTGCCATATATTGTGAAAAAAGTGAATTGGTGGGAGATATTTTTACTAGAGTTGAGAAACATTTCAAATAAGGTTCCCTGAAAATTTCAGACTTTTAATTTTTTTTTTGCAAAAGTTATTACAAATTTAGGGTTTTTCATAAAATCGCTCCCTAGGGTGCAAATTGTGGAATTTTTTCAAATTCCTTAAATTTTTTGAAAGAAAAAATATATATTTGGGGTTTTTTCTTTAATTTTTTTATATTTGGCCAAATTATTATCGAAATCCAAAACCCTAACATTTGACCGTGATCCCTACATCCTACTACTTTGGGGCATCATGGCGGGGCCTTCCACAAAGGGAAAAAAGAATCCCATCACTCCAAGTAAAACACCAGAAAAGGATGAGACAGTAGTTGAGGAGTTAGAGATAGAAGATATAACTATATATTCCTCAGGGTTAGGGTTTACTTCGATAGACCATAAAGTAAGCCAACTTGATTTTAACCTGAGAGACCTCAAATCTAGGGTGGCCAGCAAAGAAGATGTGGATAGGATTGGACATATATTTGAGTATTTCCTGCAAAAATTTAGTACGCATATGATGGGTAATCATACTTATGTCAATCAAGGTGGATCCTCAGGTCAACATAATAGACACATGAGCTAGAGTGGATCTTCGAGTGTGCATAATCCAAATACGAGCACTCTATAGGATCGTACTATGTTTCCAAAAGTTGAGATGTGCAAGTTTTATGGAAAGGATCCACTCAATTAGATCAACCAAATGGATAATTTCTTTGAACTACATCAGATTCCATCAGGATAAAAGGTGACCATGGCATCTTTATATCTCAAACCTGACCAATTCATATGGTATCGATGGTTATGTGCTCAAAGGAAGAAGAGTGGTTTTAATGTTACATGGACAGTCTTCACTAAAGAGTTACAATTACACTACAGTTCTAGTGTGTCAGATAATTACTTCAGCTAATTAGCAAAGTTGAGGTAGACAAGATCTGTTAAGGATTACATTCATCACTTCCAAAACCTTTCTCTGCGGGTGGAAAATATTATTGAAGAGAATCTGAATGACCTATTTCTTGGGGGTCTTAAGGATCAAATTAAGCATGAGGTGCGTATGTTTAATCCTCATAAGGTTTCTGATTCAATGACTATGGAAAGAAGGGCAGAGGAGAACATTTTTTCAAGTAGGAGACAACATTTCACTTTTACTAGAGATCGCAACACCTTGGCCCCAACACTCCCTCATCCAGTAGGATTGACACCTCAACAAATTGAAGAAAAAAGAGAAAAAGGGTTATGTTTTAACTATGATAGTAAATTTGGACCTAGACAAAAATGTGCTAAAAAGAAGTTTTTCTACATTGATGGGCCTAGTGAAGATTAATAGAATAATGAAGATGCAGAGTTAGATGTCTTGGTTGAGCCAGAGGAGGAGTCAGGAGATCCTCATCCAATGATCTCATGCCATGAAATTTCAGGTATTAGCACCCCCCAAACCCTAAAGGTGGTTGGATTCCTTAAAAAATAGAGGGTCACAGTGTTGATTGATTCAGGAAGTACTCACAACTTTATTAATCATAAGTTTGCAGTGCACCTAAACTGTTTCATTTATCTAGATCCTAAATGTCAAGTAATGATTGTTGGTGGAGGTATTATTATTTGTTCTATAAAATGCCATAGCATTAATATTTCCATGGGAGATTACATAATAAATAGTCCCATGTATGCCATTTCTATGGGAGGATCAGACATTGTGTTAGGGGTTCAATGGCTTACCACTTTGGGAACCATTGAGATGAACTTCCAAGACTTGTTCATGCAATTTCACTCTGAAGGAAGGAATTTTGAGCTAAGAGGCTTAAGAGAAAAGTATCCAAAAATAGTAAGTTCTTATCAGATGCACAAAATCCTAAAAAAGGGTGCAAAGGGATTTGTGGCACAACTCTTTTAATTGAGGCTCATCATTCTAAGGACATTATACCATAAGATATGTAAGCAGTGTTGGATGCCCACTCTTTTGTATTTGAAAATATACCAAAGGGCTTACCTCCAAAGAGAGATCATGATCATGCCATTTAGTTATTACTAGGAAGACAATTGCCTAACATCAGACCTTATAGGTACCCATATGTGCAAAAGAGTGAAATCGAGAAGATTATACAAGAGATGTTGGAAGCAGGAATCATTTTCCATATTCAGAGTGCTTATTCTTCTCTAGTAGTGATGGTACAGAAGAAAGATGACATGTGGAACATGTGTCCTAATTATAGGGAACTAAATAATTACACAATCAAAGATAAGTTTCCTATTCCTATTATTGATGCTTTTCTTGATGAATTGCATGGTGTTGTTTATTTTACAAAGCTTAATCTTCATTCGGGATACCACCAAATAATAATCAAGGATGAGGATGTTCATAAATTGCCTTTCAGACACATGAAGGCCATTATGAATTCCTTGTAATGCCTGTTGGACTCACAAATGCACCTTCTACATTTCAAAGTTTGATGAATTCTATTTTTAAGTCATTCCTGCAGAAGTTTGTCTTAGTGTTTTTCGATTATATATTCATTTATAGCTAAACATGGGAGGAACATTTGCATCATGTAAATAATGTTTTGGAATTCCTTGAGCAACATAAACTTTATGCAAATCCCTCTAAGTGTTCTTTTGGACTCAAGGAGGTTGAATATTTAGAACACATTGTATCTCATGAAGGGGTTAAAGTGGATTCTAATAAGATCAAAGCCATGATGGAGTGGAAGGTTCTAAAAACCCTAAAGAATCTACGAGGATTTTTGGGGCTTACAGGTTATTACCAAAGATTTGTAAGGAATTATGGAATCACAGCTACACCTCTCACATATTTATTAAAGAAGGATTCCTTCCATTGGAGTGAGGATGCAACCAAATCATTCAAGAAACTAAAGGAGGCATGTGCACCACTCCAGTCTTGGCTACTCCAGATTTTTCCAAAATAATCATTGTTGAATGTGATGCATCAGGGGTGGGTATGGGAGTAGTTATCACGTAAGAAGACTATCCTATTACCTTTTTGAGCTGTCAATTCAAAGGTAAGAATATTTCCAAGCCGACTTATGAGAAGGAAATTCTAGCCATACTTCATGCAGTAAAGCAATGGAGACCATATCTCATAGGAAGACACTTTAAAGTGAAGACAAATCATGATAGTCTGAAATACTTCTTGGAGCAACGTTTATCATCTGAAGAACAATAAAAATGGGTCTACAAGATGTTGGGATATGATTTTGAGATTATATACAAGAAAGGGAAGGAGACTATAGTTGTGGATGCTCTATTGCGGAAAGATGACTCAACTGCAGCCTTGTTATGTGCCATATCCATATTATAGGAAGATTGGATAGATGAGGCAAGGTCTGAATGGAGAAATGACCCAACCACACAAAACCTCATTCATCATCTCCAGAATGATCCAATCATGTCTGAAAAAATTGTATTGAAAGGGGATTCTTTATGGTATAAAGATAGATTATACCTATGTAAGAACTCCACTCTTAAAAATAGGATTCTATCTAAGCTTCACTCTTCTCTAGTAGGGGGCACTCTGGATTCTTGAAAGCTTATCATCGAGTCAAACAAGATTTCTTCTAGGAAGAGATCAAAGGAAATGTCCAAAAAATTGTGGTAGAATGCATGTTTGTTAGCAAAATAAGGGTGAAACACTTCGATCCCCAAGTCTTCTACAACCTCTATCTATTCCTAGCCAGCAGTGGGAAGAGGTTTCCATGGATTTTATCACAGGATTTCCTAAATCTGAAGGAAAAAATGTCATCATGGTTGTGGTGGATAGACTCACTAAATATGCTCATTTTTGTGCCTTGGCACACCCATTTGCTACAAGCACGGTAGCAACAGCCTTCATGGACACAATTCAGAAGCTTCATGGGACACCAAAGATTATAGTAAGTGATCGAGACCCTATATTTACTAGTAATTTTTGGACTGATTTATTCTCATGTTTGGGTACATAGTCAGCTCGTAGCTCTTCTTATCATCCCCAGTCTGATGGGCAAATTTTTTTTGTAAATAAGTGTTTGGAGGGATATCTTCATTGCTTTACGTCAGATAAACAAGTAAGATGGGTCCAATGGTTTCCACTTGTAGAATGGTTGTATAACACTTCCTTCCATACTTCATCTAAAATGTCTCCTTTTTTGGCACTCTATGGGTACCATCCACCATCCATCACATCATCATTGACAGGAAAACCGTGGGTTAGAGTAGTATAAGAACACATTTAGTATCAACAAGAGGTCCTCTCTAGTCTCAAGGAGAACTTGGTCATGGCATAAAACCACATGAAGCAACAGGATGATCAACATCACACGGAATGTAATTTTGAAGTTGGTGATAGGGTTTTTGTGCGGTTACAACCATTTAAGAAAATGTCTTTGAAAAAACAACAATAGGATAACAAACTTTCACCGAAGTATTATGGCCCTTATCAAATATTGCAGAAGATTGGTATTGTAGCATACAAAATAGAACTTCCACAATCAACCATAATACATTCATTCTTTCATGTTTCTTGCCTAAAGAAAGTAATTGGACAGAGAGTATCATCCCAAATAGTGGTACCTGAGATCAATGAGGAGGGGAGGGTCATCTTGGACCCTAAATGTATCCTTCAAACATACACTAAAAGATTGAGGACACGAGTTATTACTGAGTACGTTATCAAGTGGAAGAATATGGACACTGAATATGCAACATGGGAAGATATGACATTCCTGTAGCATCACCCAGAGATTCTCAACATTGGGGACAATGTTTATTTGTAGGGGAAGGGCATGCTACGCCCTTAACCTATTGCTTGTATTAGGATATGAGTAGCCGACTTGTGGCTTACCATATAATTTTATTATATCATTTATACTTTCTCATGCTTAGTAGGTCGGCCTTGGTGATGGCCATAACATATGAATAGTATATATAGGGGATTGTAGGTAGTAATTAATCATCATTGGAGCATTTGAGTATTATTGTTTGGTTTGGAGGTTGCCCCCTCGAAGTGGCGAAGCTATTCTAATTGCATATTGAGATCATTATTCTAGAATATTGTGTTATTTGGTGTTATATTTCTGCTCATGATCTGAATTATACAAGTAATTTCATTACATCATGTGGCAAAACTATGAGTAGAGATATCTCATAGAAAATGTGGAAGATAAGATAATTTTCTCTCTCACATTGAGAGATCTTCCTTCCTTTTTAGGACATTCATTAACACATTGACCATCACAAAAAATAAGTGACCCTTTCCAAAATAGTAAAATTTCTATAGCAGGAAGAATCCATCCAAACAATACATGAGGATTTTATAGAAAAAATATTGGTCTCGAGGTAGCATAAGAGTCACAAGCCTTACCAGGGACAAAAAAAGAAGCATTTACAGAATTAACCACCCAATCAGAAGTATTAGAAATTTAATCGATGGTGTTACATCTACACCATGAATACACACAACACTGTGAAATTTTAGTATAATGGCCTCACACAATGTAATTATAGAGAAGAGAGCACATATGGTCATGTTGATTCACATAAATCCATAAGACATCCTTACCAAAAGAAGTAGAAAGGACATGTGACCACCCATCCATATGATGAATCAGACGAGGAAGTGCCAAAATAAATCAATTATGGCACACATGAAGAAGATGGTGTTTTAGTCTCATAAACATCACACTCATCACAAAATGTTTGGTTGATTGAATCTAGTGCCAACAAGCACATAAAAGTTGATAGGAAGCTATTTGATTCATTGATTGATCGACCTACTAGATATCATGTTTGAATTGTAGAAAACAAGGAATAAATTTTTATTTCACTAAATATTGACATATTCCAGTGAATCTGGATTCTAGTATAACAAGTTTTAGAATAAATCTTTTTTTTTGCATATATTGGATTCCATTTTTGTTTATATTGGATTCCATTATTACTATTATTAGAATCCATTAGTAGAAATATTGGATTCTAATATTTTCATTATTGGAATTATTCGAGTTCCAATTTCACTATTATTGGATTCTGATTTTGCTATAATTGGAATCCAATTTCCCTATTATTGGATTCTAATTTCTCTATTATTAGATTTCTATAGTGTTATTATTGGATTCTGACTTCACCACTATTGGAATCCAATTTCTAAATCCTAATTTTAGGATTTCAGCTTTTCTATTTTAGGATTTCTATTTTGTTATTATTTGATTCCCCTACATAAGCCTGACGATCGCTATCATACATAAGCCTAGAAGTTGCTAACTTACATAATTCTAACAACCGCTAACTTACATGATGAAAGCACCTGCTAGGTAAAATAATCCTAGGGGCTACTAACTTACATATGCCTAGTGGCCACTAACCTACATCTTCCTTGTGTCCACTAAGCTATATAACCCTAGTAGCCAATAAGTTACATAATCCTTGTGGTCGATAAGCTACATAATCCTTGTAGCCGATAAGCTATATAATCCTTGCGGTCAATAAGACACATAATCATAACATCCACTAGGATACATCTTATCAGAAATTATTTGATTAGTTCATAAAATGGAAATAATTATAACGGAAATTAGTGCTCGTTAATGTCAACTGATTTTATGCTTTTCTAGTCTATAAATCTTACAGAACAACAAAGAGTTAAGAATTACATTAAACAAGTTCTTTTCAAACATGGATTTCAAATTTTAATAGTTCCTACCTATGGGAGGTTATTATACCTTTCACCATAATTTATTAGTTCTTTCCATATCCTCCAATCAAAGACATTTATATTTTCTAGTGTCTATATTTCAAATGTTGGAATATGAATTAAACAATTTGATATTTATAAAAATAAATTAAATTGATATACTTGATTTTATATTGTTAATTTTTCATGATAAGATAAATTAAGGGTCATATTTGAGTCAAGTACATATTTTTCAATATTATTTAAAGTAAAATTATTCAATCAACTAGTGTCACAAAAATTATGAGAGATTTAACATCAACATTTAATAAGTGTAAAAAAGAATTACTCTTCATTTTCAAAATATAATATTAATAAGTACATGCCACCTATTCAAGAATGCATGATGTTATTATATTTATTATTTTAACTTATCAATCATGTCACACTCAATATTGATTTTTGGGTTCTTGACAAATATGGAAGGAGTGTGGTTCGCCAAATGTTTGGGTTCTTGACCCAACATTGATTTTTTTCACAGTTGGGCCAAGAGAATATGTGTGCAAAATGGATCTATTGAGGTAACTGCATATGCAAATGGTTTTTTCTTAATATCTCTTCCTAGTAAAGAACATGTCTTAAGAATTATGAAGTATTTTAGGAACAAATACAAACCTGATATATTGATGATATAAGAAACAAAGATGAGTACTGGAAGGTTCAAATAAGTGAGTAGGATGGTCTGAAAAGAATGCCTTTTTGATTGGGTAAACTCGAAAGGGGCTTCAAGAGGATTTTTCACCCTCTGGAACCCCCTCTTGGTTAAAGGTTTGGTGCTTCTGTAATCGACCAACCACCTAACCATGTGCTTTATTGATTTATTTTCACACAATTCCTATATTGTTTCTAATATCTATGCCCCCAACTCTATGGTTGGTATAAGAAATATTTTGGGAGAACTCACTAAGGGGAGGTTTTTGTTTAAAGATAGTGATTGGATTTTTGGGGGAGATTTCAATACCCCTGTTTCCTTGGAAAAAAAATGTGGATCCATTTCCAATACTAATAGTATGGATGAGTTAGCTAAAAATTTAGTAAATAATGATCTTGTGGACCTCGAGCTTGGAGGGTCCAAATTCACTTGGGCTAACAGAAGAACTAGTCAGGATCTCATATAGATTAGACTAGACATATTTGTGATGAGTCATTCTTGCATGGTTAGTCAACTCTAATCTCTATCCACCTTGACCGAAATTGGATTTGACAAAAATCTGATCATTCTCAAGATGGGTGTCGCTATTCCTAAAAAAGCTAGACCTTTCAGATTTGAAAAAATGTGGCTCCAACATCCTGACATCCTCTTGAGAATTCAATAATGGTGGGGGTCACAACCCATGGGCTTCTGATGTACAAATAAAGTTTTAAGTTGAAACATGTTAAAAAAAAACCTAAAAACTTGGAATAAGGAAGTTTTTGGGAACATCTTTCAGTTTAAGAGTATAATAGAGGAATACTTAAGGACTATTGAGGAACTGATACAGGAATATGGGCTCAACCAAGCACTTAAAAGTCAAGAGTAGGCTCTCCTCATTGAATACCATGATATCTTTGCCAAGGAGGAAGTCTACTGGAAACAAAAATCTAGAGTTAAATGCCTAAAGGAGGATGATAGAATCACTAAATTCTTCCGCTTATCTTCTACCTTTAGGAAAAATCATCTCAAGATCAAGGAAATCAGGAAAAATGATGGTACACTCACATAAGATGAAATATAAATCAATGAAGCTAATATCAAATATTTTAAGGACCTCTTTCTCTCTGGGGTTGATCCAAATAGAAATTCTTGGGAGAAGGCCTTAGGACACTTCCAGAATGTCATCTCGCAACAGGATAATAGAGATCTTATGTTAATTCCTGGGGAGAAAGAAATCAGATATACCATTTTTGATATGGAATTAGATTCCTCTCCCTTTCTTACTTGGGAAGTGTTATAACCTTTTTATTTGACACTTTTCTTTTATCTTTTTTTACATATAAAATCATTGAGATGATACAAAAATACATATGTTAGCAGATGGTCTAGATCCTACATACAGCTATTACAACAACATATTCTGTGAGGCACTTAGTCCCAATGTCACACTAAGACATCTCCCCCTTAAGTCTATATGACCATGGCCGAGACTTTAAGATAGATGTCTACAGCTAGAAGTGTTGTTTGTGCACTTGATCTCTTGTAAGGACTCAAAATTTGTAATCTTCTTCTATGTGCTACCTTAACGTATTTTTTGATTGACAATTTATTGATGGCAAGAGATGCCATTTATATAGGAAACCTTTCATCTTCACAGAGGTTATGAATGAGTCTCCCTCGAGGAGGATTTCAACTTAGTTAGCATATTCAACCTACTGACCTTTATAGTGTTATTCAATAGGCTCGCATTAACCAGGATGCCGGCCTTTCCAAGTGAGGTTGGCCAACCTCTCTGGGCCTGCTAAGATAATTGACTTCTGTACTTGAAAACATATTATGCGAATTGGCCTCATTAAAACAATGATAACGAAATCATTCCATGCAAGAACACTCTTCTACCTTAGATTTGCTGGAGGAGATGGCTTCTTGGAAGTAGATTCATCGATCTCAATTTGGAGCTATTCAGCTCCTGATGATGAATCTCTCTTTGAAGTTGGTTCCAGTCTGCTGCATGCTAAGTTAGATAATTCATGCTCCTAGAGAAATATATGTCGAATTTCATTGAAAAAATTCAAAAAAGGTTCCTATGGGTTGGTGCTGAGGAAATGTTTAAATTTCCTCTTGTGGCCAAGGAAAAAGTGACCAAGCCTAAGGATTGTGGTAGGCTGGGATTAAAGAATATGAGACTCATGAATGAATCTCTTGTGGCTAAAGGTGGTTGGAGAGTGATAAAGGAAGAAGACCTATGGATTGATATCATCAAAAGGAAATATTTAAGGAATACTGGTAGAATGGAGACTTTCTACAGGATAATATCCCTACAAGATCCATCTTTTGGGATTCATTTCTCTCTTCTAGGGAGATCCTGAGTAGGGGTGTTAAATGAAATATTAGGAAAGGTGATAGAATTCACTTTTGGAGGGATTGTTGGCTCTCTGATAAACCTCTAGTGGAGAAAGAACTTGGGAGAATTATGGTGCAATTATTTGAAGGCAATGGTAAAGTTTGGGTTAGGGATTATTGGAGCTTTTCCAATAATCTTGTTCTTTGGGAGAAGGTGCTTCCCCCTCCCTATTTAATTGGGGACACTCAAATTTTTAATGATCTCAACTCTAAGTTAAAAAGTATTTATATTCCACTCTTCCAACAGAATGAGGAATCTATTATATGGAAGGAAGAGGATTATGGAAATTTCTCTGTTAAATCTATTTACCTCCTAAATTTCATGAATTCTAGCCAAAATGATTACTGGGGTAAAATTTGGATAAAAGACCTTCTACCTAAAGTTAACATTTTCCTTTGGTTGGCTACTCGAAACAAAATCCTCAGTGTGGATAATTTGAAGAAATGTGGGATGTTCCTCCCCAACAAGTGTGTGCTTTGTAAAAAAGAGGAGGAAAGTGTCATCCACCTCCTCATCTCCTATCCCTTCTCTCAAGCGGTGATTTCCAAGGTGTTGGAGCTTTTCAAAGTATAATGGGTATGCCCTAATTCCATTGAGGAATGTTGGTTATAATGAGATTTTTCTTTTATGTATCCTTTTCTTATGGCTACCTAGAAAATGGCCCTGCCCCACTTCATCTAGAGCTTATGAAAGGAAAGGAAAGCTATCATCTTAAGAAATCAAAAGGCTAATATCAGAAAGGTCAGTCCTGGTTTTATTTCCTCGATTAAAGAGAACTCCAATCTCATTAAGGTGAAGACTAAAAAGGTCATTTCTAGTATAGAAGAGGAAGTCCTCAAACACTTCACCTTCATTGCACCTCAATTTTGATTCCCATCCACTAACATTAAGTGGTCCAAACAAGAAAGGGGAAAATTTAAACTTAATTTTGATGGGGCTTATAAAGGAAACCTTGGGTTGGCTAGTGAAGGGGGCATCATCAGGGATCATAATGGGGACTAGATCTTAGCCTATGTTTGTCCTTTGGGGACTAAGAGAAAAAAAGTCGCTAAAACTCGTGCTCTTCTCTGGGGTGTTAGTTTTATTAAGGAGAAATGAATTAAACATATTATTTTTAAGGGGTAATCTCTTCTCATTTTAAATGCCATTGGCAAGATCAATTACAATAATTGGGTTTTGGGTAATATTATTTATGATATTAAAGATAACCTTAAGTATTTTGATTCCCATATCATTACTCATATCCCTTACAATGAAAACACTTGTGCGGACAGATTGGTGAGTGAGGGAGTTCAAAGTAATGATTTCAAAGTGTGGCAAAAATTTGAAGTCATACTTGTTCATATTAATGATATTATTAATCATGAAAAGTTGTAAGCACTTCACCTTAAGCAACGCGAGGGATAATAATGGGTTTATTTTCCAATATTGCAAAAGTGAGTTCGAATTAAGCTATTCTTGGAAAGGAAAGTATAATTTCAAAAGTTACAAACCTCAAAGTTTTGAGCATTGGAGTAAAAATTTGGCCACCGTGGGTGGAAATAGAACCAGAGTCTAGTCGTCCAGCAATTGGTGTATTGTGAAGGATAAGTCTATGCAGAACCTATTTAGGATTTGGGGTTTTAGTAAATTTATCACCAGACTCCAAGGGAATGATCCTTCACTTAATACAGAGTTTAGGTTCACATGGAAAGAGGGGAAAGCGGTGATCCATGGCATGGAAATATATATGTCAGAGGAAGCCATTGCCCAAATTACTCACATGGATATGGAAGGTCTAAAAATCTGTAAGGATAAGAATCAAAGAGAGTATGAAATCAATACTTTCTTTATAACAAAGGAAAATGTCCATTACTTCACCGATGGCATCACTTGTTATTATATTCCTGAGGTGTTGAGGGAGGTCTTTCTGCACATCATGAAGTATCTTTCCCTAGAAGGTAAATATCATAAGATATATACCCATCACTTGTCTTTTCTGAACATGTTCAGACATAAGAAAATTATTAGTATTTCCTTCTATATTTTTATGTCTCTAACCACCTCGGTGAGGGATTTTCAATGGAGTAAGGTAGAGTCCCCCATCCATGACGGCATCATTCTTCTCCTATTCTGTAATGGAAAACTAGCCTGGGATAAACAAATGCCCCTAATTGAAGACGAGGAGGATATTACCCTAGATGAGTTTCCATCCAAGATGAGGGAGGGTAATGTAGGTAGTAAGTAGATGGGTGAGGGGAAGAATGTGGAAGGGATGGAAAATTAGGTAGCTAGCTCATTGAAGGGTAACGATAAAGTGCCCCCAGAAGGAGAACATGGTCTTGATATGTGGAAGAACAAAGTTCAGTATTTGGAGACAGTGTTCCAGGTCCTAGAAGAGACTAACACAGTGGTGAGGAAGGGAATGATTTAAAACATTGAATCCAAAAATAATATATGCTTTTCCTAAAATAACATCCATGGGGATATCAATATGTTGGACTCTCTGGTTCGGGATTTGGGTGCTCGTTTGGCTGTTATGGAAAAAGAGAAGTGAAAAAGGAGGTGGATCAGTTTTGATGATGTTGAAGAGGAGGAGTCAGAGGAGGATACTGAGGAACCCCCTAAAAGAAGCTAAATTCTAATCCTATCATAAAATAAGAGATCAGGGAGGTTAAACCCTCTAACAAAAGTAAAGCTATCTAATGGAACTTCTTTTGAACTGTCTGTCAACTTTCGAAGAAATTTTTATATTTTTTCTTATGTAATGGCTTAGTTCTCTTTTGTTCATTGTTTCTTGGACCCCATTCTCTATTTTTGAGTTAAGTTTGTTTAACTCTTGGGGTTCTATTCCTCTTTTGTCTCGCTTTGTTTTTGTCACGATGTAATCTTTTTGTACTCAGCCTCTGGTAGCTTATCCTTATTTTTTACCCTATCTAATAACAAAATGGCACACTCAATATTTTTCTAAATAATTTATCATAACTTTATTACATTATAAGTTTATTAATATTGTGAATTACAATTTCCCACTTCAATATATATTTATATATTAAATACTTCAAACATTGAAACTAATTGTAACTAATTTTTAAATAATATTTTAAAACTTCTCTTTAGCAACATTTTTTTAACAATTTAATAGATTTATTGTTATCTTTGAGAATAGAATTTATGTCAAAAACATTTATTTGATCTCCTTTTAATTTTGGCCAACATTTTTTTTCTTTAAGAATTCCTGGTACCTTTCTTTTTCTATATTTTCTTTTCTTGTGGGTTCCCACCAACTTACCCTTATCTATTGAGCCTTTGTGTGGAAATCATGTATTGGAATTTTTTCTACCTTGCCCATCCATATATATATATATATATATATATATATATATATATATATTGGTTATAATGAGATTGTCCTTTTAGGTATCCCTTTCCTATGGCTACCTAGAAAATGGCCCTGCCCCACTTCATCTAGAGCTTATGGAAGGAAAGGAAAGCTATCATTTTCAGAAATCAGAAGGCTAATATCAGAAAGGTCAGTCCTTGTTTTATTTCCTCGATTAAAGAGAACTCCAATCTCATTAAGGTGAAGACTAAAAAGGTCATTTTTAGTATAGAAGAGGAAGTTCTCAAACACTTCACCTTCATTCCACCTCAAGTTTGATTCCCATCCACTAACATTAAGTTGTCCAAACAAGAAAGGGGAAAATTTAAACTTAATTTTGATGGGGCTTCTAAAGGAAACCTTGGGCTAGCTAGTGAAGGGGGCATCATTAGGGATCATAATGGGGACTGGATCTTAGCCTACGCTGGTTCTTTTGGAACTAAGAGACAAAATGTGGCCGAAACTCATGCTCTTCTCTGGGGTGTTAGTATTATTAAGGAGAAATGAATTAAACATATTATTTTAAGGGGTAATCTCTTCTCATTTTAAATGACATTGGCAAGACCAATTACAATAATTGGGTTTTGGGTAATATTATTGATGTTATTAAAGAGAACCTTAAGTATTTTTATTCCCATATCATTACTCATATCCCTCGCATTGAAAATACTTGTGCAGACAGATTGGTGAGTGAGGAAGTTCAAAGTAATGATTTCAAAGTGTGGCAAAAAGGTAAAGTCATACTTGTGCATATTAATGATATTATTAATCATGAAAAGTTGTAAGCACTTCACCTTAAGCAGCGCGAGGGATAATAATGGGTTTATTTTCCAATATTATAAAAGTGATTCCGAATTAAGCTATTATTGGAAAGGAAAGTATAATTTCAAAAGTTACAAACATCAAATTTCTGAGCATTGGAGTAAAAATTTGGCCACCATGGGTGGAAATAGAACCATAGTTTAGTCTTCCAGCAATTATTGTATTGTGAAGGATAAGTCTATGCAGAACCTATTTAGGATTTGGGGTTTTAGTAAATTTATCACCAGACTCCAAGGGAATGATGCTTCGCTTACTATGGAGTTCGGGTTGGCATGGAAAGAGGGGAAAGCGGTGATCCGTGGCATGGAAACTGATATGTCAGAGGAATCCATTGCCCAAATTACTCGCATGGATATGGAAGGTCTAAAAATCTGTAAGGATAAGAATCAAAGAGAGTATGAAATCAATAATTTCTTTGTGGAAAATGAAAATGTCCACTACTTCACTGATGGCATCACTTGTTATTGTATTCTTGGGGTGTTGAGGGAGGTCTGTCTACACATCATGAAGTATCTTTCCCTAGAAGGTAAATATCGTAAGATATATACCCATCACTTGTCTTTTCTGAACATGTTTGTACATAAGAAAATTATCTGTATTTCCTTCAATATTTTTATGTCTCTGACCACCTCGGTGAGGGATTTTCAATGGAGTAAGGTAGAGTCCCCCATCCATGAGGGCCTCATTCTTCTCCTATTCTGCAATAGAAAACTAGCCTGGGATAAACAAATGCCCCTAATTGAAAATGAGGAGGATATTACCCTAGATGAGTGTCTATCCAAGATGAGGGAGCGTAATCTGGGTAGTAAGTAGATGGGTGAGGGGAAGAATGTGGAAGGCATGGAAAATTAGGTAGCTGGCTCGTTGAAGGGTAAGGATAAAGTTCCCCCGGAAGGAGAGCATGGTCTTGATATGAGGAAGAACAAAGTTAAGTATTTGGAGACAGTGGTCTAGGTCCTGGAAGAGACTAACTCGGTGGCAAGGAAGGGCATGATTGAAAACATTGAAGCCAAAAATAATATATGCTTGGCCTAAAATAACATCCATGGAGATATCAATATGTTGGACTCTCTGGTTCGGGATTTGGGTGCTCGTATGGTTGTTGTGGAAAAAGAGAAGTGAAAAAGGAGGTGGATCAGTTCTGATGATGTTGAAGAGGAGGAGTCAAAGGAGGATACTAAGTAGGATGTTGAGGAACCCCCTAGAAGAAGTTAAATTCTAATCCTATCACAAAACAAGATATTAAGGAGGTTAAACCGTCCAACAAAAGTAAAGCTATTTAATGGAACTTCTTTTGAACTATCTATGGACTTTCGAAGAAATTTTTCTATTTTTTCTTATGTAATGGCTTAGTTATCTTTTGCTCATTGTTTCTTTGACCCCCTTGTCTATTTTGGAGTTAAGTTTGTTTAACTCTTGGGGTCCTATTCCTCTTTTGTCTCGCTTTGTTTTTGTCACGATGTAATCTTTTTGTACTCGGCCTCTAGTAGCCTATCCCTATTTTTTACCCTATCTAATAACAAAATGTCACACTCAATATTTTTCTAAATCATTTATCGTAAATTTATTACATTATAAGTTTATTAATATTGTGAATTACAATTTCCCACTTCAATATATATTTATATATTAAATACTTCAATCATTGAAACTAATTATAACTAATTTTTAAATAATATTTTAAAACTTCTCTTTAGCAACATTTTTTTAACAATTTAATAGATTTATTGTTACATTTGAGAATAGAATATATGTCACAAACATTTATTTGATCTCCTTTTCATTTTAGCCACCTTTTTTTCTCTTTAAGAATTCCTGGTACCTTTCCTTTTCTATATTTTCTTTTCTTGTGGGTTTCCACGAACTTACCCTTATCTATTGAGCATTTGTTTAGAAATCATGTATTGGAATTTTTTTTACGTTGCCCATCCATATATATATATATATATATATATATATATATATATATATATATATATATATATATATATATATATGTTAAAAGTATCATTTTCCCATCATGTATAATCATATTACATTGAATAAAAACTTTAAAATATCATCAATTTTTCATTTCTAACATCGATCTATTTGTGCCATTATTTCTGGACATGAAGTGGATGCACATTTATTCTTAACCTCTGTGCACTCGTCACATTTGACAAATAAGTTATTCTTTGTGATTGGAACATGGGAAAATTTTCCCACTTAACAAGACATGTGTATTGATATATCATAATTTATCTCCACCATTATCGATATAAATGCAATAGTTGCGACACTGCTTGGCAGTTGTTTCTATTTTATTGTATTTTCATTTTTTGCCTATTTTGTTTCCATGTATTTCCATTTACTTTCCTCCTCTCACTATTCATCTAAGATTTTTAGTATCCATAATGGCTGATCTTTGGGATTCCACAACATTAGTATGATTATCCCTTTTTTTCACTTTCTTCCAGGGTTTCACAATCATTAATTGTGTATGGAAGTCTCACTCTTCCATTGAATAAAATACTTATTGTGATAACGAATAAGCTAGACCCCATTTCTTTCTATAATGGAGTGTAGTTAAATATGAATATATTAGTTCCTCTGTAACTCTCACACCTTTTGAGTGTAAATCCACATATGTTCCTCCTTCAAATACAAATTTCATTTTCAACTATATCCACACATAAAAAGATAAAATTAGTAAAGTGGCCACTTATATCTTAAACCTAGTATGGAAAATTTGAAAATTAGAAATATCAATAACAATTCCAAGGTTAAATGATATGCTTGAAATCACAATGAGAAAATAAAAATAAACATCTTATATGAACATCTCTTAAACCTCCTTTAATCCAGGAAAATATTGAACAAATGTAGAATTTGGGTACCATTCAAGATAATAGGTAAGTGATTGTTGTCATTTATGCCACATATCAATCTTAATATCATCATACATATACAACTATTTATGTATACCTTATTCAAATCAATAAATGTTGATGTTGAAAATCATATCCAAATAATACTCTAAGATAGATGTCATCTATTTTAGAACTTAACATCCTTGAATGGTGTTAAATTTGATGGTTGTTTAGACATTTTTTTTGTGATTTTAGGCATAAGATACTTTAAGTTTTTTTATAGAACTGTCATATGTGACTTGCATGTTTAAAATGTGACCGTCAATTTTAATATACATTTATATAGAAAATTTAATTGTATATATTAAGCATAGTTAAAAAATATGGAAAAGTCATTTATTAAGTAGTGTATAAGTAACATTGTTTTGTACACGCACTCATGCAGATATTTACTAGATTCAAAATTTAAAATGCAAGTGATCACACTTATAAGTGCGAATGATCGTACTTCTAAGTGCGAGCCTCAATTCACATTTCTCTCAACTTTCACTTATAAGTGTGAGTCTCGACTGACACATCTAAGTGTGAGTTTTTAACCAAACATCTAAGTGCGATCACTCGCACGTTGAGGTTGAAACACAATAATTAAGGGATTTATTTTACCAAAATTATATAAGGGATTTATATAAGCTCAAAATATTATATTTGTGAAGTATTAGCTTACATTAATTGGCGTTAAGCTCAAAGCATGTATTACTTTATTAGTTCCTACCTCCTGTAGGATTACTATATCTTTCATTTAAACAAATAATTTCTCCTCAATCCACCAATCAAAATAAAAAAATTTCTATAGCTTTTCAACTTTCTAATGTTTATATTTTATTTAAACAATTTTTGAATCTACAAAACTTATGTATCTTTTTCTTTATTGGCTAGTTAGTACTGATTTGAAAAATATGAGGCCTTGTTACAACATTGATTTATTCTATGTAAAAATAAATAAAATTCTAAGAAGGACATGTCTCCAATCTTTAAATTGGATATGACATTTAGAAAAAAAAAATGTTAATAAAAATTCACTGCATTTGATGTTTATCCAAAAAAGAAGACTTATTTACAAACTTGGACAAGTGGCACATCCAAAATAGTACACTATTAATAAAAATTAATAAACTTTATTTAACAAATAACATCATAAATGTTTCTAAATTGAATCCCATCACACTCCTTATGTATATATATTTTACTATTTTGGTTTTTTTAGTCAAGGGGGGGAGGTCTACAAACAGAAGAAGGAAGCCTCTAAAGAACTGAATCTGTTTCTTAAAGGTAATGAAAATATCAAGTCCGATTTTGTTGGCTACCTTAGAATGTCTTTACCTAAACCATTTGATGAGGTGGATCTCACCTTAATTCACTTCTTAACCCTGGAAGGCTGCCAAAAATGTATCTATGCTTACCACCTCCCAATGCTAGACCATTTTAGATGGAGGCAGGCTTTTAGTGTTCCCTATTTCTTATATCATTCTTTGTGTGCCTCTATTTCACAGTTTAAATCACGTAGGATCTTTGTCCCTCTCCACTAAGGCTTTAACGTTTCTTTTGTCAAAAGGGATGCCCTGGACATTGACAAAATTGGTGCTCTCAAGCTGGCCTTGGAAGCTTATGTGGATGGTTCAGGGTGTGATTCAGAGGAGGATTCGAGTGATGATGAAGATTATCTAGATGGTGACATGGAAGAGGATGAGGTGGAGGTGGTAGTGGCCCAAAACCTTCAGGATTTGAAATCTAAGCAGACCTCGAGCACTGAGCAGAACACTAAGGGTGATTCTAGCAAACAGGTTTCCTCAACTCCTATAAATGCTCAATTGGAACATCACTAAGAGGCTATGGGTCAACTCAATTTGATCAAAGGGGAAAATCACTTGGCCAAGATGGTGGCTGATATCGATGAGATCAAGGGGGACATACAGCTCACTAAGAGCTCGGTATAGTTTCTTTTTAATGATTGGCACAAGATGAAGGAGAAAGTGTAGGAAGATGTTCGTAATGGGCAGGGTGGAGAGATTAAGATCCTAAAGGCCAACTTGGGGGCCATAACCAAGGATATGGATTAGGTTAAATCTATCCTCCATAGCTATATGGAATGGAGAATTGTGACTCTTAAGTTGACTCTGCATCACTTCAAACTCTAGGGCAGCTTGCCAATTATTATTGTGTTGTGGATAGTCAAGGAAGGAAATGAAATGCAACCCCGAATGGTTTAGAACTAGGCTCTTTGGTTATTAATATTAATGCTCTTGCAAAATAATGGGCTAAGGTGTTGGAGGGGATTGAAAAATACTACAAATGAATTTGGTGTGGGGTGTTCTATTTTTTCACCATCTCTATCTATGGCTGTTAGTTCCTTCGATGTTGTTAGTTTCACTATGGTTTTTTGTTGTTTTTAGTATCACTATAAGGGATCCTAAGTGCCCTTATTACTATGAATTTTAATACTATGGTTTTTTGATGTTATTATAATTGGCTTCATCCGCTCTCGTGGAGCTTTCGTGATGTATGTTGTAGGGTTCCCATAACCCTCTTTTTACCTCTAAAAAAAAAAATGATTGAGCTTTGGTTTATCCCTGTTTCGAATAAAAATAGATTTGCAAGTTAAATTTTTTAAAATTCAATGTTTTCTAGGTTTCTATTAAAACTTTTAACAATACAAAATTTTATATGAATTATTTTGTGTTAAAGAAAAGAACAATAATACTATTATTAGTTCCTGCCAAGGTAGGATAATATACCTTTTAGTTCATAAAATTATCAATGTTACTGTGAGCCAATAATATGCAAGAAATATTCTACTCATGTTAAGATTTCTAATGTATAAATTTTGAATTGACATAATTACATGGATATACTTTTTGATAAAAAAAATTATTTTGATTGGTGAGAAAGGATGATTTGACTATTTTATTCCCTTATTAAAGTGCATGATTTTATTTATTTCTTAAACTAAAAATTTAGAAATGGTCATGTGGCCTAGGATTTATTAATGCCTATCAAATCATCTAGCCTTCAAAAATTTCAAAACATATATGCCATGAAAAAATTTATTTCCACAATGACATAAAAAAGTGTTGGTGATATTGTCATTTATTAAACATCCCATATTTTACATCTTCCAACATTATTTGATATAATTTGACAGTATTACAAATTCTTCCATTTAAAAGTAGCAACTCATATTTCCATCGATCCATTCATCCGTGTATTAGAAATAGAGAATAATATGGGTCCTTAGAAATTAATATACTGATATGTAGTCTTCAGTGCACAAAATACAAGATTTTCAACAATGAAATTACACAACTTAAAAATGTTTGAGTATGCAGAGAGGAGGACATCAACAAAATTCATTAACCACTGCATTGAAATATTATTCAGATCAACATCATCTTCTACCTACATATTATCTAATCCATCACGTGGAAAGGTGGGAACTCTAGTTCCTCTTCATATTCCAAGCAAATGATTACCAGTAAGGCTTCAATTGAGGGGCAATTGACCATGTCATTGGATTCTCTAACCTGTATTTCCTTGTTTGGTTTCATGGTTGTGACACACTCCATAATTATTCATTTAGGTCTCTAATTATTTTTTATTTTAGTAATTGTATTCCATTGAAACAATGGTGGCCCTTATACGTGTCTCCTACTGGAACCTTATCTTGTTTAGAATGGTTCTCTCAATAAAAACAATTTTGCACTTATTGTCTACACTTATGGTTATGGATATTATTCTTTAATTATTAAGGATAAGGTTATTTTAAAGAAACCCATTTGATTATAATTTTATGTTATATTAAATTTCACAAATTCATTCACCATGAAATATTTTTCATTTATTTGGCTCATCTCTTTCTAGATGTAATTTGGTTCAAACGTATTGTCATTCTTTCATAATTTTACTTGAATAACACCTCCAAACCAATAAAGAATCTATCTATCTTATAGATTATATCCGTACGCCTTAATCAATTGGTCATGTTTTCAAATGGATCCCTAATTCGACTCATTGAACTATAAACTTCTATTAATCCAAAAGACACCTCGTATCTTATAGGAAGGAACTAGCCTCTTCACGACTCTTGTTTAATTTAAAATGGCATTAACCTAATTATTATTAACACAATTTATTAAATATACATGAACATAATGATTGGCTATTTTATTTACTGAAAGGGATAATGCTTCTGCCATGTTTTTCAATTAGATTACATAAGAAACATGGATTAAGGAACCTATAAACCTTAAAATAGAGTGCATCATGAAAATGACCAAGAAGGAAAAAAGGAAACAGGACAAAAAGGGATAAAGCAACTTATCCCAAACTACAATCCAACAAATCAATACAAGGAAAAAACTAAAAAAAAGTATATGCCAAAAAAGATCAAAAACAGGGAGGGGAAAACATCCCAAATGATACAATCCACAAAAATTCAAAAAAAATCTCCAAGAGCCAAGGGATTAGTTAGTCTTCAAACATTTGTACTCCTTTGGTTGACTCTCTTTCTATCCTTTCATCTGATCATCCTGCTCGATCATGATAGGGATTTCATCTTCAACTTGATCTTCCTCATCATAACTACTGAGGTGGAGATTATACCTACGAACTTTGTGTCCCTGCTGCACCTTAGCCATATGCCCCTGCAACTCCAAAACCAAACTTTTGATCTCAGACATATCCACTCAGATAGAGTTTTGGGAGATGCAATTTTTCTTAGAAGCATCAATGCATTGCATGACACTAACTCCCATGTCCATTCCAATTTCACTTAAGGAATCCATATCGCTTTCCACCAACCTCACCTAGAGAGAACTTTTATCAAAATTCACATGCCAATCCAGCTCCACTATCTCTTTCCCTTTAGATGACTCCCCTTTCGTATCAACTAGAGAACCAAGAGTGCCCTTCCCCTAAGAATCCGTAATCTTCTTTCTCCTCAGTATGTTTATATGGTCAGCAAGATTACAATCGTCATATGAATCCCCCAATTTTGGCTATAATTCATTTACCACCAACAATTTAGCATTATTAAAAACAAAAAAATAGACCATGTTTAACAAGGTTTCAATCTTCCCTTGTTGAAATCATTCATCGATGTAAAGAGTGACATAAACAAGAAAAAGTGAAGTCTCATATCAATCTTATGCCTAAACATATTAATCACAATAAGATGGTGAGTATATATATTTCTATAATTACCTTCAAGAATAATGTACCTCATAAGGTGGATGCAAACTCTATTCCAAATATTAGGGATGTAGAATCTAGCTATATCATCTACAAGCATGTAAACCTTTTCTTTACCATGGAAGAAAGTATGAATTTCTTGTTTGTGTCTCATACGATATATGAATATATTTAATCCTTCTATCTCCATTCTAGTTTCTTGTGTTATTGAAGCCTCTAAAACATGAATTTCCATGCCATAGATCACCATGCTGCCATTTTTCCATGCTTGACCAAACTCCAACACAACATAAGGATAAGACCTTGTGATTTTTGAGATGAAATTCCTAAACCCCCCAATTTTCAGAATAAGCCACAAGGAGCGGTTTTCCTTTAGGGAACCATAGCTCGTGGGATCAATTATCCAATGACCACCTCCCATGTTTTTAGTTGATTGATAATGAAAATTGAAGAACAATGGCAAAAATGAATCTTAAGAGAAAAATTAGTACAAATTCCACCGTATATCCTACATGTGCGAAGGGTTGTGTTAACCTTAAGAACAAGGATGACATCCCAAAAAGGGAAAATATCCACCCACACATTAGTACTTAACATTATTAATGAGATTAATAACATTGGGGATATCATCTCCCCTCTCCCACACTTTAAAATTATTACCTTTAGCCCCCAAATTGGTAAGACGATCCACACATTTACTACCCTTTATAGCGGTATGAATAAGATCAAAGTGATCAAACTATTTAAGCATATGTTTAGTATCTTAAAGGATATTTATTAAGGTATAATTATTAATTATATCCTTTCTCATATTCTCAAGGGTTAAAATCTTATTTTGAACAACTAACGAGAAAAACATGTTGACCTTGGGGAGTAAATCCTTAATCCTAATTTTCATCCAGAAATCCTTTTGTTCCAATGCTTCTACCATGTGAACACTTTGTAATACAAAATATGTTCTGAAAATGAATATGTTTGGTCCAATAACTAATATGTCAAGTGTTATACTTAAGGATTGTAGTCATTGATCTCTATCAATGCATGTAGGAATTTTTTTTTTGCTAAAATAATTGATCTAAGAACTTTAAAAGACATAAAACTATTTTAGAAACATGTTCTATATTTTTCATTCAAACAAAAACTTATTATAAGTACAAAATAAAAAGTAGTTTGTAGTAACTAACACATCTTTCAAATAAATGCAATCTTCATCCTCCAATCTTTACAATTCAATTCCATTTAAGGAAAGTAGAATTCAACTTGTCAAAGTTTCCTGTAGACCAAATGCCATAATTGAGGAAGGCCAATGGAGAATTCATTAGTCTAATGCTTACATGCATAGAAATGTTTTCTTAGTCCATATGCAGATTATATTGATTTTCAACATTATCAACGTCTACAACATTAAACTATAGAAGGAAGAAACTTTCCACTACGCGGCTTTTATTTGTTAAAACCTATTGGCTTATTAGATTAAAATCTAATTTGTTAGGTTAAGTTTCCTCGTGATTTAGCAGACACTAAGCTCAAAATAACATAAAGTAACTTGTTAAATTATAGCGACCATTAAGCTCAAATTATTTACCTTAGTGGCATCTAAGTTAAAAATATCATCCTCTAACCTAGTAGGTGCAAAGCTTGAATTATCTTAATTAAAAATATTAAAATCATATAATGAATTCAAAAAATGTGTACATATCTTGTGTGCTATACAGTAATCCAAAGTAGATGAGGGTGATTGACTTAGAGGTTTCTAAACTCAAAATATCAAACCTAAATTTGTTAAAACCTAGTAACTTCGAAGAGGATATTTGTTAGGTTATGTTGAAACATAACCTAGTGGAAAATAAAATCAATATGTCTTTTTTTTTTTAAATGCTAGTGAATCTTAAGCTCAAAATAGTTTATTGTTTAAATACCTAGCAGTTACTAAGTTCAAACTATGTTGATTTAATTTGTTAAATCCTAGTTGTTAGGCCCTGGAATATTGGCTAAGGATGACATGGCACGTGGGCGTGTGGGACCTAGTTAAAGAAGGGAGTGTGGGGTTGAAGGAATGCAAGGAAGGGTTATAGTAGGGTTTTTTCAGAACACACGGTTCACGCGCAAGGCAAAGAAAATTTTGGACTTAGTTATATTCGGCATCCCAAGCAACACACAAGAAAATCATGACCCTTGTGGATAAGGTGCCAGCTTGGCAACTATAGGATCAAAAAGGGAATATTCCATGCATGCGATGGAAGGTTCCAAGAGAACATAATTGCAAAGAGTGGAGATCTTGGATCAAAATAGGCATGCTTTATTGGAGGACCACTTAGAAACTTGATAGTAGGTGTGTTACCTTTGAAGGCATGGAGGTGAAGGCAAGGAAGCTATATAGTAAGGTGCATGGGTAGTAAGAAAATGATATATAAGCGAGGACCAGAGAGTGCTAAGAGTTATAAAGACATACATGAAGTCATTATGAGAGAGTAGTGCACCAGAAAAGAGGAAAAGTTCTATAGAAACACTATAGAGGATTCTATGGGTTGGGTTCAGGAAAATATAGGAGTGATGACACATTTAGAGGGATGGATTTCCATACATTTTTGTAATGTGATGAACATATTGTAGATGTAATACATGACTTGGCTCTGCATTGTGATATGAGGGTTTGTAATGGTTTCATGGAATGTAATGTGGTTATTAAACATGTTAATATGAATATAAGGTTCTGTTCTAAATCATATATGTGTTCATAAGTATAATCCTTATGCACTACCCTTATGTATGAATCATTTATACACACTGTGTATTATTTCTCTTTTCTCGATGGATTGAGGTGACAACTCGTTCTAGGTTCTTAGAATGTTATATGGTTCCTTTCTATTCTTTTTTATTTGATTATCTATCCTAAGATGATGCATTCTCACAAGAATCACGTAAAGGAGAGACTCGGTGCCCGTGCGTGCCTCAGGTGAGCACCCAATGCCTGCTAGGTGATAGGTCGATGCCCATGGAATTAGACTATTTGTCTAAGGGTATAAAAAATGAGTACATCTTGGTTCCATTTTTGGGACCTCTTTTCAAAGTTGTTTGAAATGACATGCATATTTGTTCTTGTGATGTGTAATGACAAATAATTTGACCTTTGGAAAGTGTTGAAACATGGTTCAAGAGCACGAAGGATGAGTTTTCTCAAAGATTCAACATTAGACTTGAGTTTGATGTATGTAGATGTGTAGAAGAGAACCTATACCATGAGATGTATGAGATATTATTTTGTTGTCTTCTAGTAGAAATATATTAATGGATTTTAGCATATGAATCCATTTTGAGTTGGTACTATAGATCACATGTATGGACACAAGATGACTATCAAAGGATGTAGGATGTAAATTTGACTTGGATGCATGTTTGTGATCACTAGTGGAAGAGAGTTATAACTAGTTACACTTTCGAATACACCATTTATACATATTTTTTCCTAGAAGTTACTGAGTTTGAGTTTTTGAGGAAGCCTAGAGGATCATTTTTGCATGATATTCATTTGGCTATGAATATCTTGGTCATTACCTTGAGTTTTGAGGCATTTCCCATGTCTGGATAAAATTCTCTAAGCATTGGGAAAGGAAGCTAGGGTGGAGGAAAATGGCAGGAATTGTGGCTAAAAAGGAAAAGGAGGAGATCTAACTTAATTATAGTGAATCTTGTGAAAGGGAAATTACTAGACAATGTGAGGTTGTAAGTGTGATGGATCCATGGAGGCAGATGTTGCAGGAAGGAGTTGAGGCTCATGTAGAGGATGTGGAACCTGAGCAGTCTATGCTACCCCATCTTGGTAAGCGTGGGAGAGAATCCCATTTAACTTTTGATGAGAGTTTAGCGCATGGAGAAAGGAGGGCCGTTGGCATGCATCTTAAGCCACATGGAAACCGAACCATGATGCTTGGTTTTCTAGATCAAGGAAGAAGTATTATTAACCTAGTTGGTATCATTGGGAGTAACTGATTTGTGCCTAGGAGATATAGTTTCTCATTTGGAACATCTATGGCTATGCAAGCCATTCCTGTATTTGGAGGAATTTTTAGACAAGGTGAAAAAATGCAAGGTTTAGGTATCATGTCTTGAAGTGGTGCGGGACACACAACTTGAAGTGGGACAATATCACAAACCATCGACGCATAGTTTAGTGATATTTTGGGAACTCTTGGCATGACCACTTCAAGCCCTTTTCTAACTATAGGAGGTGGATCTGGTGGATCGGGAGGAACAAGACCTGGTGGATCTAGTGGATCTAGTGAAGGAGGAAACACTAGAGGGAACCAAGGCTCTAGATCAGGAGGACAAGGGCCTCAACCACCTCCACAATTATTTTTTGAGATATCTTTGCACTTACCAAACTATAGGGGTATTAAAGATGTTGTAGATCATGTGCACGAATTTGATTTACTATGGGATGTGAAGGGGATCACTACCCTAGATTGGAAGGAAACTAAGTTTGTAACAACGTTCTAAGGGCACACACATAGTTTTTATAGGAAGTATGACCCCCATCAGATGGTGGTAGACTACACCGCATTGAAGAAATCCTTCCTAACAGAGATCCATATCCCTGAGTTTGATTAAAAGAGCATCAATGATCTGAAGGAGATCTAAAAGGGAATGGTAGAGAGTATGTGGGAGTATGAAGCACATTTCAAGACTCTCTTGTTAAAACTATCGTATGAAACTCATCCTTGTCAATAAGCTCAATGGTTTGTTGGAGGATCGATAACACCATTTAGAAGGGCTATATCACATAAGACTTTCACAGACCCAAGCAAGGCATTGGAAGATTTCCTTGACACTAAAGCTATTGGGATTGTTGATACTGTTGTTAGTCCTTTTCTGGAGGGTCAAATTACTGCAATGGCCAACCAATTGGGGAAGTTGTCTGCAAACTCAATGTATGAGGTTCTTAGTGGGCTTTGGTGTACAGACGGTGAAGTTGAAGGGCATGCAAAGGATAGTTTTCCTCATTAATTGGTACGCGCTATGGTGGTAGACTGTGAAATTTTCCATGGGGATAATGATGCAAGTATATTCCCTCTCCTATAGTGCATAATTTGAAAGAACGTTTCTTGTTATTGCAAGATGTGTACCTCGATGACCCATGATAGCAAGGATTGTAGACTGATTGATTATATCTATGATGCTAATGAACTTTTTTTGTGAAAAAATAGTGTTACAAGAAGTAAAAAGGATGATGACCATCATTATGAAGGGCGTGCAGATGGAGGAGAACTTGGAAGATTTTTTCCCAAAGGATTTTTTGCAGGTTTTACAATTTCAAATTTTTCACCTTCCAGGCTAAACTTTGAAATTTATTTTCAAGGACTTAACTTGCTCAAAACAAGTCAAAATTTCACCAGCTGATAGATCAGGGGATAATCTTCAAAATGGTATTCTTATATTTTTGATATTTTGACTTTCAAAATTTCATGGTTTTTAGTATTTCGGGTTTTCCCAGGTGTTGAGCATGTCCCAAGTTCTAACACGGCGTATTTCAGGTTTTGTAAGTTGCCTTGCATGACCTGAGTTTAACCTGTACCTTTCAGGGATTAGTATCTGCAAAACAATACCTGATAACCGGATTGAAGAGTGGTATCTTCTGGGTCCTTCAATGTTTTAATTTCAATTTTTAATATTGCCAGGTTTGGTGTGTAACTTGGTAGAATCCAGCCTTTTAGAGGCACATTCAAAAGCACATCTGGTGACTCTATCTGGTAAATAACTCATTCTCTAATTTGCAGACCTGTTTTCCATCCATTTCCATCCATCTTTCTTTCCATCTCTTTCATTCTTTTCCATTCCATGAAGTTGTGCAATCATGACTTCATTTCCATCATGGAATTCACATTTTCAACAACAGCAGTATATCACACCTCCAACATGCTTTACAAATCCTCCAAATCAACATTTTGGTCAAATTCAAAATCAGCATGTCTACCCATATGAGCAGCAGTGCCAAAGTCAGTTTGGTTGTGAAGCACATCAAGAACAAGGGTACACATGTAATGAAGACAATCAAATGGAAGATGCAGATTTTGTGGAAAAAATCCAAAAGATGGAGGCAAAGATGGTGCAATCAAGAGTAACAGCGCAAATGAGGGCTTTCACAATTGGTTATAGGACTCCTTGTCCATGGGGAGGCCCTTTTCCAAGACACTTCAACCCTCAAGAGAAGTTGGACTTTATGATGAAGATGCTGCCCCAACTTGCACAATGGACAACAGAGATAGAATCCTATAAAATTGGTGTTGAACAACCTTGTCAATGGGTAAGTTCTACACCATCATCTAGTTTTTCTCTTCCCATTACTCAAGCAGCATCATCTCATTTGGAATTTCAAATTCTAAATCCAGTCAATGTTGCCCCAGGAGTTAATTCCATTTCTCCATTCCCTAGTCTTCCACCACATCTCAATTCTTCCTTCCCCTTTCCTTCCAAACAGTCATCCCCTCCACAAAGCTAACATAAATACCCTCTCCTCCAAAGAAACAAGAGTTTCTACCTCCTCCACCACCATGAAAAATTGCCAAGCCATTTGAGTTACAATCCACTTCTCCTCTTGCATTCCCAAATCCATGTTGGGAGGATAAAAATCAGAATTCTACTCAAGGAAAACAACAGCAAAAAGAAAAGCCAAACAAGGATGAAGAAATTCGAAGTCTGAAGATTTTGGCTCTTAAATTTGGGATGACAAAGATCCCCTTAATGGTTAAACCTTTAGAAGACGTTGGAGTTACAGAACAGGTGGTGGTTAAGACTGATTTTGTTGCAACAGGAGAAGAGCAAAAAGAAGAAGTAGATCAGCAGTTAGTTTGCTCAGAAAGTAGTGTCCATGTTGGCACTCTATTTGAAGGGAATGCTGATTCAATTCAAGTTGCACAATCAGCCATAGAGGAAGAAAGCTCAGAAGAAGATCTTGCAGTCCCAACTTGTCCTCTAGAGCAGCAGATTGAAGAATTTGACTTGACAAACTTCATGCTAGAAGAAGAGTTCTATCAAGAGCAAGATTGCCTTCAAGTAGTAGAGGAGGAAGAAGCTACTCCAAATCCAAAAGAAGAGGAGCACATTCTAGTTGTGGAGGAGAAAATTGTAGATTCAAGGGCTTTGAGCACAAAGCAGGCTATAGGAGAACCTTTAGTTCTTCTTTCTACTTCATCTCTCTCAAGTTCTAGTGCTAAAGAAGAGTTTGATCTCTCAAACTCAATGTTGGAGGATGAAAGAAACCATGATGATCAAGTTACAGATCAAGAGGACACCATGGAGGAAGTTGAGCATTTGTAGCAGGACAACCATGAGGTAGTGTATCTGTCAGATTTGGAGGACTGTTTTGATAAAGAAGAAATCCGGTTGAGTTTCCACCATTCTCTCTTTCATCTTCCACGTCCCAAATACTTGAGCTTGTTGTCATGAAGGAGAGAATTCATTTGCAGAAGCCTGCATCTTATACCAGCTCTTTGCAACCAAGATTAAAAGATTTTAATCTTTCATGTTCTTCATTGGAGGAAGAGAAAGGGTAGAAAGGTTCTACCATTGCTTCCACATCACCCACCCAAGAAGGTCTACAAGAAGACTCCATTTTTGGAGTTGAAAATCATAGCTATGGGCATATCAAACGGATCATACCTTGCCCAATAAGGTATTTGACTTCATTGGAGTCAAAGGAGAAGTCACAACCAGTCATGCTTGCTTCTAAGCATGAGGATGAGCTACAAAGAACCAAGGATCAGTTGTCATACCTCTTCAATCCAAATGCAGAACAACTAAAATAGGTATTGAATTTTCCTTCACCTGATACCTTGATGATTTGGGTGGAATACCAGATTCTTGTTGGCTTTCCACTCATCCAATCAGCCATGTTCAATGCCAAATTAGTTGCATGGTTGCCAATTTTGAAGAAAGGAAACTATTTTGCACAACCAGTTGCAAGGTTTGTTTAGCCCACTTTTGCTTCCAGTTAGAGTAAGATAGGTAGTTTTGCTTTCAAAGTGCTTGTGCACACTCAGCATGTTCCATTTTGGAGCATGTATGACCTTTAGTTTTTTACATAGTTTTTGTGGTGCTGGTTTTTCTCTTGCACAATCCATTTCAGTGGGATTCCAAGTGGCTCAGAGAGGAGGTTTTCAAAGTTCAGATCAGTTTGCAAGCTACAACTCATGACTCCATACCCAATGGATTGCTAAAATGCCACTGATCTTCATCCAGCAGGCAGATGACCCCGCTGAGTCGCCAAAATTGTTATCCAAAATTCACCCTCAAAGTAATTTTGATAACATGCATCAAATTATTCAGTCCCGAGCAAGTAGATTGATTCGAGGCCCAAAATCATGTTTTTTGGGGTCCCCCTCGGCTTTTTTTCCTAACTCTCCCATCCAAGAAGAAATCCCAACAAGTTGAGAAAATGGAAAATATGTAAAAAATAAGGTTGCAGGACTGTGTTAAAGCATTTCGGGTCTGAAGGGTTCGGGTTGTACTGAGGTTCGTCGTACCAAGCTTGGGGCCGAAAAAACAAAGAAAATTGGCTAAGTCGGACATTTTTATCCCAGGTGGTCCGCGGGATAGTTGGGACATCGGGACGCACAGGACGCGAAAAGCCAAAATGGGCAAAAGTGGAAAAAATTGTCAAGTTTTTTTTTCGCGCGGTTTTATACATGTGGGCCAAAAGTACGCGGGGGACGCGAACCAGCCGATTCGTCGAAAGATGGTCCATTTCGGGCAGTTCGGAGATAATTATCCGGGACATCCAGGACAAAATTACACGAGGGATGCGTGGGATGTAAAAAGGTGAAAAGGCCGCAAAAGAGACAAGGAAGCCCGAATCAGCTGATGCGGGAGAATGTGTCCAGGACAGCCGGGACAAAAGTACATGCGAGATGCGTGGGACGTGAAAAGGTGAAAAGGCCGCAAAAGAGACAAGGAAGCCTGAATCGGCCGATGAGGGAGAATGTGTCCGGGATAGCCAGGAGAAAAGTATGTGTGGGACGCGTGGGACGTGAAAAGGTGAAATGGCTGCAAAAGAGACAAGGAAGCCCGAATCGGTCGATGCGGGAGAATGTTTCTGGGACAGTTGGGACAAAAGTACGCGTGGGATGCGAGGGACGCGAAAAGGTGAAAAGGCCACAAAAGAGAGACAAGGAAGCCCAAATTGGCCAATGTGGGATAATTCATCCTGGACAGCCGGGACAAAAGTACGGGTGGGACGCGAGGGATGCAAAAAGCCGAAGCGGCCGAAGGCAAAGAAGAAAAGTCAACTTTTGACCCGTGAACTTCAAACGGCCATAACTTTTGACTGCGAGCTCCGATTTTCACAAAATTGGACTTTCTAGAACGAGCAAAAAACATATATTTAAATAAAAGAAACATATTCAGCTCCAGTCAATTAATGCTCATTCACATCAAATGACAGAAAACGCCTGCCAGACCCAAAATAGCTGCCCGCACTCAGAAGGCCATAACTTTTGCATTTCTCAACGAAATCACACAAAATTGGTACCGTTGGAATCGTGGCTCCAAGTCCGATGCAAAAAAATCAAGAAATTATATATTTGATGAGATATTGGTGGGGAGTTTTCACAAAACGTGGACGGATTTATAACAGTGTTTTATTTGGTGGTTGTGAATGCAATTAAGAGACATGGTCATCATTCTTTCTCTACTGCAGAACTTGGGACAGTATGGTGAGCCTTTTGCAAGTAATATACAATCATTTTACTCCATTTAATGCCTCTTACAAGTGGTTGAAGGACAGATTTCAGGATTTCCATTTTCCCTTCTCTCTCTCTTCTCATTTTTTCTATAAATTGGAGTGTTGGGCTCATTGTAAAGGAGGTAGTTTTTGTAGCAAATCCCTACCAAAATTGATTTGTGAAGCCAATGTGTTGTAGGCCCTTGTTGTGGACTCCTTGCATGGTGATCCAGGCCCTTACCTTGTAACCGATTGAACTGTGCATATCAAGAAGCAATAAAATATAAGTTTGTGGATGTATCTTCCCCTGCTGTGTTTTCTTGCATTCTTCTTACCCCTTAAAAATATTCTTTACAAGAATATTGTGTCTATTATTATGTTCATGCAGGGATCCATTATCATTGTGTATGTTTGAAATATTGTTGTGAATGCATTTTGCTAGATTATGGAGAACTGTCATCACCTCTTCTAGTGTGCACTTTGCTTCTGTATTTCACGCATTTGGAGACTACTCTCACATCCTCCTTTTCTAGTGTATCACCGCTTTAGTGTAGGATTTAATTTTATGCATTCTCTCTCCCTGGTCCCTTGGAAATTTAGATTAGAATAGTTATTTTCCTTGCATTAGAGTAGATTGTGGCAGGTAGTTTAGGAGCAAGAACCAAATTTCTCTGGAGTTCTATCTCAAGTAGCAAGTCCCACAACTTGGAGATAGTACCCATGTTATCCAATCACACCGTGAGTTCAAATATATGTGATTGTATAAACAGAAGGGTGCTGTGATTCGGTGATAACAGGTATGCATTATAACTATATTTGAATGTGTTTTATATGGAAAAAAATACTAAGGTAATTCCCATTGGAGTCTTGAAGGATGCAATTATCACCATTCAAGGGGCCAAGTTCATTGGAGACTTCTAAGTCTTGGTGCACACCGAGGAAGACAACTTTCCAATGTTTCTTTGGCACCCATGGTGTTACAAGAAAATTTTTGACATATGGTTTAACAAGGGGTATATCAGATTTGAGAATAGGGAAGAAAGGGTGATCATTCCTTTGATAGAATGGAAGTTAATGCCCAATACTAATCCCTTAGGGAAAAAATTCCTTGATAGAATCTATGTACGCTCCATCAAGGATCCTGAGATAATTCATCCAGCGGAAAGAGTTATCTAGTTTGAAGATGATCAATCGTTGAGCGATAAAAATAGCATGGCATGTGACAATTGGATTCATGGGACTTATGAGTTGATTGGGTAACAGTTGAGATAATCCGTAAAATGGTAAAAAAGTTGCACTTAGTCAAGGGCCTAGGAGGAAAAAAATTTCCAAGTTACTTTGGAGGAGCATATCCTAAAATTTTCTTGTGGGAAATGGAAACTCAGTGGAAAAATGAGGACGAGAGAAGGGGACTGCTAAATTAAAACCTACTTAGATCTGCAGTGCATTGGTGGGCTACACATTAGGAGAGCCTCCTAGAATGGATCTATGAAGTAGATGGTGAAGATATGGAAACTTTGGAAGGTAACAATTTGAAAGGTACACGTGAGGCCATAGATAACATTTATAAGTGAGCACGTGCCTACCATGAGCCCTTGAAAACAAAGAAGGTTAACATTGGGACAGAAATAAAACCTGAGGAAGCTATCATTGGGTACTATTGGTTGGAAAAAGAAGTTTGAAAGGTCATTGATGTGTTGCGCGATTTCTAAGATTTGTTCCCTCATGGGTACCATGAACTCAAAGGTGTCCACCACTCCTTAGGGTAGATGAAGATCAAGTTGAAGGAAGGTGTGCACCTGATTTCAAAGAGGCCTTACTGGATGAATCCAAATTTACACGTACAGGTCACGGAAGAAATATACAAGAATATAGCATCTAGTATCATTGAGGTAGTGGAAGACTTAGAATGGATAATACCAATTGTCATTAGTATCAATAAGGATGGGAGGATAAGAATATGTGTCGACTATAGATATCTGAATGTAGTATGTGTCATCTATCCTTTCCCAACCCCCTTTAATAAAGAAATTTTGAAGGGAGTAGCCGAGCGTGAAATCTACTCTTTCATAGATGGGTTCTCAGGGTATCACCAAGTCAGGATTGCAAAGGAAGACCACAGAAAGACAAATTTATCCACTCAATGGGGAAGTATTTGGCTATATGGTTATGCTTTTTGGATTAAAGAATGCACCTTCTATTTTCTCATGCATCGTGGTACAAGCATATCAAGACTTCATCCATAAGTTTCTTCAAGTTTACCTAGATGACTGGACTGTATGGATTGGTGAAAAACCATTGTGATAATTTAAGGATGATGTTTGAGAGATGTTGGAAATTGAGGATATCCTTCAACATTGAGAAATGTGTCTTCGCTACTCCATTTCGAACCCTGTTAGGACACGTTATATGCAAATAAGGCTTACTAGTAGATCCCACCAAATTTGTAGTTATTATGGGATTAGGGAAGCCTACTAGTCAAAGTGCAAAGTGTATATTTCTTGGGCAGATGGGGTATTACAAGAAATTCATCAAGGAGAATACCAAGACTACCACGCCCTTGGATGAATTTCTAAAACACAAGAGTTCCTTTCATTTGGGAGAGGTATAGAAGAAGGCATTTGACACATTGAATGATAGGCTTCTCACGATGCTCATACTATGTTTTCCTTCTCAGGATAAGCCCTTCCATGTGTATGTTGATGCCTCGGGGATAACTATGGGATAAATACTAGCAAAACCTGGTGTGGGAATTGTTGATCATCCCTGGTGTTTTACAAGTAGGAATTTGACACTAGTATAATAGAATTACACAACTACTAATTGCGAACCATTATCTATGATCCACGCACTGCACAAGTTCAGGAAGTATCTATTGGAAAAACCATTTATATTCTACACAAACCATATGGTATTGAATTACTTAGTCAACAAGCCCATTCTACAAGGGTGCATATGTCGTTGGGTCTTGTTATTTCAAGAGTTTGAGTTCACAGTGGTTGTGAAACTAGGAAAAAGTAATTCAGGACCTGACCACTTATTAGGAATCAAGTAAGGGGAGGACACACAAAGAATTTAGGATACCATGTTGGATTCCCAACTATTTAGGTTGCAGTGTGCATCCTCAGACTTGGAAGATATCACAATTTTCTTGAAAGAAGGTGTGGCACCAGAAGGGATGAAGGCTATGGAGAGAAAGTAGTTAGCAATACATGTTGCACCCTACATATTGATTAGTGGAGACCTATATAAGTTAGGTTGTGATGAGGTTCTATTCCAATGTGTATTAGAGCATGAGCACATGGAAATTATGCACCAATTATGGAGGAAGTGCATGGTGGGATTGCAGGAGGACACTATGCAGGAAATGATATCATGTGAAAGATTTTATTAGTAGGGATTTATTGGGGAGACCATCTACTAGGATTGTATTGAGTTTTACAAGGCTTGAGACCATTGCAAGTGTGTTGGAAAACTTGAAAAGAGAGATGAAATAACCTTGTGACCAATAGCCAGCACTAAAGTTTGAGGTTGGGAAGATGGTGTTATTGTATGCTTGTAAGTATTTGCATCATCTTGGGAAGTTGAAAGTCCATTGGTTGGGACCCTACATCATCTCATACATTCTAGATTCATGCATTTTCCAGTTACAAGAGATGGATGGGATGATATTATGAGGTCATTTCAATGGGAGTAGGCCGAAGCCCTACTATAAATAAGTCTTCTTGGTGCTTTTAATAAGGTAGTGTTTCCAATTAGTCAAGAATTTCCCTTTATGCCTTTTCTTTTCTTTTGTTTCCCTTTCTCAGTACTCGTTCCTTTCTTTTTGTTCCATTTTGTGCCTTATGCATTGGTAACCACATTATTTTTCCAAGGTTGTGTCTGTGTAGAGGACCACACATCTGTTTTAGTGTGGGGTGGAGTAATGTAAATTATAGGCTTGAAATACAAGTTAAGAGGCTTGGTAGAAGGAAGCACATAAGAAATCGCATGAGGAAACTGTGGATAATAAATTATGGTTTCAAGAAGGTTGTAATAGATACCATGTACAAAGTATGAAGATTTCAAGAACAACATGAGGTAGGCAACGGAAAAATTAGGTAAAGGACATAAGAAGTTCCTTCGGCACTATAGACGCACGTGTAAGAGTCTTCGGTTGGATTGGATTTTTACACGCCAAAAGGTTGTAAAGGATTTTTCATGTAGGATGTGGCATGTGGATAAGGGTGCTTAAAGTTGGCCTATTGGAAAAATATGCATTTAATGTTAAGGTATGATGGTATGTGGCATAGCATTTATTGTTAGAGGGAAGAAAAAACTATAAATACAAGGTTGGGAAATTCTTTTTTTTAATCTTCATGTTATGAAGTTGAAGCAATCTTACAAAATAGGGCATCCAGAGAGAAATTTTTGAAAAGGAAGAAGAATCCAAGAAATTTGATTGTGTGACTAGAGTGAGTATGTAAACTAGAAGGAAGGAGTACATGAGCATTAGGAAAGGTTATTTGTTGTGTGCATTCTTGTGGAAGATTGTCCTAGTTAGGGTTTGGCAGCTAGGGCACAAAGATAGAAGGGTTTATTCCAAAATTTGAGCTTTGGAGTTAAGTTTGGAGTGTAGAAGAGTAGCAGAGTAGAGTAAGTTTGTAGTTTAATCCCGACAGAAAGCATGGCACCCAATAAAGCAACCGTCTCACCAAAGAAAAAAAAGGGAAAGCAGAAATGAAAGAAAACCATTGTCATCGCAAGCACCAATGAATAATGGTATGCAAATATGCAATGCCCAAATGGAGTATTTATAGGAAAGGAATGGGTGTCGCATCTAAGGAAAATGAATGTGAGTGATTATAACCATTACACAAGCAAAAATGAGAAATAAATGGTGCTAGAGTTGGTTCTCATAGATAATGAAAGGACACCAGATGGGATTCTCATATACGGTGATGAAGTGAAGATTAAATTGGAGAAGGAAGGATTATTACAACTGTATGAGTTGCCTTACTTTGGAAAGCCTATGTTCCTTTATCAATGGTTGATGTCACGCATGCATGAGGATAACTTTTATTTTTTGGGGCACAAGATGCGCATAACACCACAACTGATATCAAAGTTCACAAGCCTCATTTGTGAAGGAGATAACATAGATGATGATCTTAGCGAGAAGGGGGATATTAAGGAAATTGTAGCAACATATGACTATAAAAAGGGGTTGGGATAATTTGGCATCACTGAGATTTCAGACCCTGTTATGAGGATGGCTGCATGCTTGGTGACCAAGCTCAATGATCATGAATGATGGACACAAGTGAACAAGGCATGGGTAAATGTATGTTAGAAGATATCAAAGGGAACAATCTATAACTTGTTCACTTTTATCGTGGATGAGATCATAAGCAAGGCGTAGGAGGGAGAGAAGATATTATTAGGTACGGTCCTCCTCACCATTATCTTTTCAGAGATTAGAGTTCCAGATGGGCCAGAAAAAATTGTTTGGGAGTATCCAGATGAGGATCCCTTGCCCAAAAAGAGATTTGAAAAATACACTTGTGAAACCATGACGACCACTCATAAGGCACACATGAAGAAGTGGTATAAATGAATGTGTGATGCATTCAGGGTAGAATGGAGGATCCCAGAGTAGTTTCCTGTGTTCATGGATGGAGAAGAAAAATTTGCAGCGTATCAACATTTTTGCATTGGTAGTTTTACTTTGACAAATTGGACTAAGGGTCAATGGTGCAAGATTCCCTTCTCCTTCAACATGCAATACTTTCAGGTATGGGTCAACATGTTCAAAGAATCCAAAATACTAAGGTTCAACGTTATTAAATCATACCAAGACCATCGCGAGCTTCTCTAAAAGCTCGTGTATCCTAAAAAGTGCATGTATGTGGAGAAGTATGTCTCCCACAATTTTTAAATGATGAAACCAATAACGTTGCCAATCGCTGGAAGGGCTGCATCAAGCATACACCTTCAAATAAGGCCAAGGTTTGAAAAAGGCATCTACCTAGTGAATGATGTCTCCATTCCAGAAGACCCCAAAGGAAGAAAGAAGACCACACCAAAGAAGAGAGAAATAGAAGAGGGGAAAGGAGAAGAAAGCACCAAGTGTGTAGACCGCACAATCGGTGGGCACGCTTGAAGCATTCACTAAATCGAGCATAGTTTACGCATGTATAAATAAGTCCCCCATCAAGGAAAAAACCCTATAAGAAGAGGTGTCAGAGCATGAAAAACACCTCATCCATGAGGAATCACCAAGGGAGACATCACCTGCCAAAGAAAAAGAAAAGGAAGAATCTCATGTACTGTAATCTTAACTAAGGAAGAGATAGAAGGTGATAGATGAGGTATAATCAAAAGAAAAAAAGAGTTTAGATGCCTACATCAGCCAAAAATATGATGATGATGAGCTTGAAGGAGGTAAAGACCATCCGATATATGATAAACATGATTCTAAGGAAGAAGGAGATGAGGATAAGAATGACGAGGAAGAAGATGAGGCTCAAGGCAAGGGGGTGAGTGAAGAAGTAAACACCAAGAACCAAAAAACCCAAAGCCTCACCAAGGAGGAAGTAGAGAAAGCCATGAAGAGAGAAGTGGTTGGCATCATGAAGAATTTAGTAGATCAGGAGTTGGAAAGGAGTGCAGACGAGATTATAAAAGAGATAAAATAAGAAAGTGTTGCGAAGGAGTATGGTAGCATGGGTGGAGATCCCAAATTTGAAATGAGCTTCCCAAAATGTGTGTGGATAGGTGGGAAAAGCGTTGTAGTATCACAAGGGAAGGGAATGAGAAACATTGATGATCCTAGCAAGGTGCTACACACGCATTTCCAGAGCACCGTACCTAAAGAACAAATCCTAGCAATGTCATCATTTGATGAATAAGGCGTGTAACCATAGAAAAGAAAGATATTATTTAGGGAATTTGAATCTTATGTGGATGAACCATAATTTGAAGTGACTCAGAGAGAGCTAATGAAGGTGATAGAAGCCAAAGGGATAAATCAGTTGGTAAATGATCAACAAATATCAGATGAATATGTATGTAATGCACTTAACATGGTTTCAGTCGAAATTGAAGCCAAATTATTAGGGAGAAATGATAGAGTGAAATTCCTGGAGGAGAAATTAGAGAAGAAAAATAAGGAGCTCATGGAAAAGAGAAAAGACCTAAAGAAAGAGGAGATGATCAACGCTCAACTGAGGCATGAATTGAAGGAAGAAAAAGCTAAGGTGTGCGAAGTATCTAAGATGGTGGAGATGATTACAGATGTAATTATCTTGAAGCACCCCAATTTAACGCCACCCAACCAAAATTATGAGTCATCATTGCAATGTTTGGAGGATCTGACTCACATTCTCACAATAGAGAGGTGACCAATTGCTTTAGAATCTGCATAAGAGGTGCAGGCACGCCAAGAAAAATAAAACAAGATGAACGTTGTTGATATTGTGGGTCGATACACTAATCTCCTTATAGAGGTAAAGACCATTGCATAAGTCACTGAAGCTGTGTATGAAAACTGCACTAACCAAGATAGAGTGACAAGAATCTTGGTTGCCACCCATGAAACAAAACTTGAGGATTTCTAAGAGAAAAATAAGGGGAAAAGAGCAGAGATAGATATGATCCTTGATGAGGTGGAGAATAAATCAGATGCAATCGATACCTTGCAAGGTAGGGATAATTTTAGTGGTGAATATTCGTAATATGGCGAATATTCCATTTTTGAAAAATTGGAAAAGGTGAATTTTCTAGCGTGGGTCAGTGACCTGTTTGCCTAAAAATTATAGTTTAATTTTTTTTAGGGGTCGGCTTCGCCTACCCATTTAAAATATCCCCTATCTAATCCTAGATTATTCACTAGGTAGAACACTACTAGATCACTCATACCACCTAGGGTATATGTATTACCAAGTACAGTAAACACACAAAAGGAGGGCAGAGGCTACAGATGCGTGATAGGAGGGAAAAGGATATAGATGCGTGATAGGAGGGCAAAGGCTATAGATACATGATTGAGAGTTTGTTGATGTGAAACAGGGAGAGTTTGTTGATGCACGACATGGAGAGTTTTTTTATGCACGACAGGAGTGTGGAGAAAGTAGACACATGACAGATACTTTGTTGACGCACAACACAGAGATTTTTTTGTCACACAAGTAGAGGATGGAGGATGCAAAGAGTGACAAAATATTTGTTGTTGCGCATCAACAAGGTGGTTGACATGTGTCAACGAACCTCATTGATGTCTGTCAATAGGGTTGTTTATGCGCGTTAGTGAGGTTTGTTGATGTGCGTCAACCACCTTGTTGACGTGCAACACGAGATTTATTGTCATGCATCATTGAGGTTTGTTGACATGCTTCAACCACCTTGTTGACATGTGATAATGAACCTCCTGTCACATGTCTGCAGCCTTCTGTCACACCACTTAAAAATTAGGCAAAAGTTTTGTTGTCGGACCCCCAAAAAATTTGCCTTTCTGTGAAACCAGTTCTGAGGATATTCACTAGGTATTTTCCACCTCTGATTTCTAAGAGGTATCTTAAAATGAACCCTGTTGTGAGGCTTGATCAAAGGCTAGTTGAAGGAACTATACCCCCAAATCACCCAAAATATGGATGCCCTTGAAGACTTGGGAAAGCATTTGGAGAGTATTGTTGACACCATGAGTGCAAAAGGAGAGGAGCTAAGTTTTGAGGAAGTAAGCGCCCTAGTGGGTAGCCTTTGTCAGTAATTGTAGAGAGAGGTAAACACTTGGGAGAAGTTAGAAACAAAAATAGGAAAGGATTTCCCTCTCTTCCTCCAACAATAAACAAGTTCCCCATTCTTTCATTCTTTCTCCCAATTCTTCATCCCTTTATTCTTTCCTTCCAACCATTATAAGAGCCCATCATTCTTTATTCTTTGAAGAAGTGTTTCTGAGGATGGAGAATGGGAATAATATGTGGTGATGTTGGGCCCAAAAATACTGGCTAAGGTTGAGAAGGCGCGTGGGCGTGCAAAACCTAGTTAAAGAAGGGCACACGGGGTTGAAGGCACGCAGGGAAGGGTTCTAGCAAGGTTTTTGCATAACACATGGTGGCGCAAGGCAAGTAAGGTTTTTGACTTAGCCATATTTTGCATCCCAGGAAGCACACGAGAAAAGTGTGACCCTTGTGGATAAGGTGCCAGCCTGGCGACTATAGAATCAAGAAGGGAATATTCCATACATGCAATGGAAGGTTCCAGGAGAACATCATTTCACAGAGTAGAGAGGTTGAATCAAAGGAGGAATGCTACATTTGAGGACCACTTGGATACTTGATAGCCAATATATTACCTCAGAAGGCATGGTGATGAAGGCATGAAAGCTATATATTGAGGTGCGTGGGTATTAATAAAAGGATATAGAAGCGAGGACCAGAGAGTGTTAAGAGGTATATATATATACATGGATTCATTCTGAGATAGTAGTGTGTCGGAAAAGAGGCAAATCTCTATAGAAACATCATGGAGGATTCTATGGGTTGGGATTAGGAAAATATAGGAGTGATGGGACATATAGAGGTATGTGTCTGCATTCGTTTTTGTAGTGTGATGAACATAGTGTAGTTATGGTGCATGACTTGGCTCTGTATATTTGATATGAGGGTCTGTAATGGTTTCATAAAATGTAATGTAGTTATTAAACATGTTGATATGAATATAAGGCTCTGTTCTGAATCATCTATGAGTTCATAAGTATAACCCTTATGCATTTCCCTTATTTATGAATCATTTCGACACATTGTGTGTTATTTCTCTTTTCTGGATGCATTGAGGTGACAACTTGTTCTAGGTTATTAGAATGTTGTATGGTTCTTTTCTATTCTTATGCATATGATTATCTATCATAATATGATGCATACTCATAATACTCACATAAAGGAGAGACTTGGTGCCCGCCAGTGCCTTGGGTGAGCACCTAGCACCCACTGGGTGATAGGCCGACACACATGGGATTAGACTATTGGTCTAAGGGTATAAAAATGACTACACTAGTGACCACTAAGATCCAAATATTATAGTAGAGACTAGTATTTACGATGGGTGTTTTAGTTAACTAACATTAATATTGAATCCTCCTTTCTTCTTTCTCCAAGTGTAGATGTGTTTGCCATTTTTGAGTATTTTTCATGTGGTTTGAAATGACTGGGGAATGTGAGGTTATCAGGAGGATTATGTTGATGTAAATCACTTAGAGTGCTTGTACATGACCATGCCTTGAATTTTTGTACTGATTCCAACAATCCCAAATCATTTTTTTCATTAAATGTTTGCAACAAATTTACCTATACAATACTTACCCCTTCACTTAAATATCTTGTATCATGATTAGGATTCACAAATTTCAGTGTTTATTGTGCATCATGAGTATGTCGTGGTATTCTTTCAATGTGATTATTAATATGGAAATTAATATTTTTAGGAAACTAACATAGCAGTACTACCTATTATAGTTGAACAAATTGTCCATTTTTCATTGAAAGAAATGCAATTAAGCAACCGATTGCCAACTGTTACTTGAAACAAAAAAATCTTGATTTAAGTTAATATATATGCCCACACCAATCTTAAGTCACATAAGAGTTCAATCCTATAACTAAGAAGAACTTTTAACATCCATGATGATAGTTACACTTTTGTTCGAGTAGTAACAAATTTAAAAAATAGGTTACAAATTTCACTTCAATCCCCAACTAGTGTTATTCTCGACTTCACAAAATTAATGCAATGATCAATTACTATACCTTTTTTGTTATATCAGTTCAATCCTCCAACTAGGTGGAAGTTCATCACAAGATTAATACTGGACATAACTTTATGCTTTTCTGTGAACATGACTTGGGATCATGTAAGCAATTCATTTAAAGAGAACACAAACCCAATAAACATATTATTCTTTTGTTAAAACCTAGAGACCGCTAAGATTAAAATATTATGTTGTGTTATAATCTAATAGACGCTAAGTTAAAAAATTGATATACTAGTGGAAAATAAACTCAATATGTCTTTATTTAATTTGTTAAATAGTAGTGAGTCATTAGATTGAAATATTATATTATTTAAATACCTAGTGGCCGCTAAGCTCAAACTATGTTGATTTAATTTGTTAAATCCCAGTGGCCACTAAGATCCAAATATTATGTTTTGGCATAACCTACCAGCCACTAAGCTTAAAATATCTTACTTTATTTTGTTGAAACCAAGAGATGGCTAAGATCCAAATATTATGTTGTGTCATAAGCTAGAGGACACAAAGTTAAAAATATCATTCATTAAATTGATATACTAGTGGAAACTAAACTAACTATGTCTTTCTTTATCATTGATCCAAATATTATGTTTTGGCATAACCTACCAGCCACTAAGCTTAAAATATCTTACTTTATTTTGTTGAAACCAAGAGACGGCTACGATCCAAATATTATGTTGTGTCATAAGCTAGAGGATGCAAAGTTCAAAATATCATTCAGTAAATTGATATACTAGTGGAAACTAAACTAACTATGTCTTTCTTTATCTTGTTAAATGGTACTAACTCTTTAGCTAGATATATTATATTGATCAAATACCTAGCAGCCAATAATATCAAAGTATGTTGATTTTATTTGTTAAATCGCAGTGACCACTAAGATCCAAATAATATCTTACTTTCTTTTGTTGAAACGTAGAGACCACTAAGATCCAAACATTATGTTGTGTCATAAGACAATAGATGTTAAGTTGAAAATAACATTCAGTAACTTGTTAAATCATAGTGACCACTAAGCTTTAAATAATATATTACACATAACCTAGTAGCAAAGGATTTTTCCATGTGGCCACATATAGTAAACTCAAGATTCTTCCTTTATAATATATCTACTAGAAATTGCATGTGTATAGTGCAATGTGGGAGGGGATCTATGCTGCATAATGGAGTGCCTTCATTGTGAAAAGTGCAGGGAACACATTTTTTACGTGTGGCTGTAAAATGGAGAGTGACTTGTGACTAAACAAAGAAATACGTCTGATGCCATAATCACTTCAAGAAAACAAGTTTGTAGCATTGTACATGGTACTTGAATAAAACACAATTAAGAAACCAACTTCTGATTTTTTCTTGGAATAAATAATCTCTATTCGATTTAATACACACACACACACACATGTCTGAAGTCACATAAGAGTTCTGTCCTAAAATTAAGAAGATATTTTAACATCCACAAGGCTAGTTGCACTTCTATTTGATTACTAAAAAAATAAAAATACTGGTTACAAATTTCACTTCAATTCCCAACTACTGTCATCCTTAACTTAAAAAAATAATACAATAATCAACTACTATACCTTTTTTATTATATCAGTTCAATCCTCCAACTAGGTGGAAGTTCATCACAAGATTAATACTAGACCTACATTTATCCTTTTCCATGTCAACATGACCCAATATCATGTAAGCAAAGCATTTAAAGAGAACAAAAATGTAATAAAAATATTATTCTTGTTATTTACTTGTAATTGTATCAACAATTAAGTATATCTTGGTCTAAACTACACACACTTTTCTCCGTCAAATGTGGAAAAATTATATGAACACGAGCTTACTCCAACAATTTTTCTTGTGGAACCTTATACAATTAGAGCATACAGAAACATAAGAGTGTACTACTACTAGTATTAGAAGTGGATTGATTTATATTTAACGAAAAAAATTCCTCTTGGGCAAGTGAAAAAGGAATAAAATTCCCAAAATACAATTTTTCCTCTTCAAAAAAATTTGGGCACACTTTTATCTATTTTAAGGGTTCTGAGTGGACTGAATTAATATGAAAAAATATGGGCTATTAAAGGAAGAAAACGTCATTGTTTACTTGGAAATTGGATCATCTATTGCTAAAATCAAACCACGAGATAGAGAGGACTCATGGGGATGCATTTTTTTTCTGACACAACACTATCCCAGTCTCAGTCAAGTCAAAAAGTGTTTTGTGAAATCACCTCACCAAATATCACAAAAAAATCCCCTAGAAATGCTACTTATGCTCCCTATAACATCTATGTGATTACCATCTTCATGTCCATGTGCAGTATGAACAACCTTGGAGAACCTAAATGTACCTAATAGATGTGTCAATAAAGAAATTTTAATAAGATATTTCTTTTTTATTTTTTGTTTGATAATCTATACAATATAAAATCTTGTCTATCCATGCTATTTATATCACCTTGCTCTATTTTGTTTGCAGATTATTCCTTTATAATATATACATATATACATATACATATACATATACATATACATACATACATACATACATATATATATATAACTAAATGTATCTAATATCACTAACATTAAAACCTTCAACCTCCACTAAATTCACTATCAAAGAGAACTATTTTGTAAGGAAAAATGATAATTAATGTTGCAATTTCCTCAACATTAAATAGCCCTTAAATCAAATAATGTAAAATGTTCCATTTGAATGTACATACACCATTTGAAATTATATGTGCCATTGGAAATATGTGTGCCAATTGGAGTATTTAACTTTTGCATGCCATTAATTAGACATTTAATCTAAAGCAATGTAAAGTCACACACGTGCCTTCTTAAATTTGTGCACCAAAGAAAGTGGCGGTTGGATTTGTTTGTTGCAAATCACTATAAGTAAACATTTTTTGAGTCTATTTTTTGAACATTATACTTTATATTCTCTTCATCAATGCATAAGCGTGACACTATGCTCATCAATTGAAAAATCTGAGGAGGGTAAGTGCCAAAAATTATGTGTGCATGATTTCTAGAAACTTTATAATTTTCTTTCCATGCCAAAAATTGGTATGCATTCTCACCATCAGGCCTTCTAATATTATTAAATTTTGTTAATGTAAAAATTTCCATAGCTAATTAGGGTTTTTCTTCATTTACAAATTTTGTAGAAAATTAAAATGAAGCAATGTTGTAATGCAATATTTTTTTCAAATCGCAAATGTATTATTTTGATATTTTAGGGATTACTGTGGTATAGAATGTAATTTTTTAATCAAATAAATAATTTTGTAATATATTTAATAGTTAGAAGAGTAGTGAAAGAGGAAGGAATGGAGCTCATGTTGATAAATAAATAGTTCAGATTAATCTGTAATAACATGAGAGGAAGATTTGTAGACTTTTTACAAACCGATAACACCTGCCAATAAATTATTCTATTGTGTTTTGAAAATAATTCTGATGGTATGGATGGTGGATCAATATGCACAATACAAAAGTGAATACTAGAATCAATTCATGGTCATAGTGGTACACACTAATCGATGAGAAGATGAAGTTGATATTATGTTTTTGGGCTTATTTCTATCCACAAATAGTCTTTTGTTGTACATGCTTAGTAAATTTCAATGACTACAACATCATTGACATTTTCAATGACAATATTTTAGAAGATATTCACGTTAAGGATGAGTTTCCACTCAATGTGTTGGTGTTGTATTACAGTGAGGTATTTGTGAAAAATATGGTAATGAAAGAGTAGGATAACCAAACAGATATTGGAGAAAAAAGGAACGAATATAGATTTTTGGAAGAATATTTCGAGGAACATGGTAACTCTAATATGTTGCTTATTATATTTAATAGAAGCACCACAACTGCTAATGTGGAAGTAGTAGTTATCCTAAAAATATTCACTAAATATAAAGTTTCTATTTTTGGTCCGTGTCTTTGTGAATTTTTATCTTTTTCTACTAATGGGTTTTCTCTCTTTTATGCTTTAATGCCATATTCTACCTTAAGGGCCTTTTTATAAGAGGATACAGGTCCCTTCAAAACCTCCATATTTACCATTTTCCAAAAACATGCATATAGTAGTTGTAAATCAAAATATGTTGTGGTGAAATAACCTAACAAAATCTATGATGACAATATCTTACTTTATTTTGTTAAATCCTATATATTGCTAATATCCAATTACTATGGCGTGGCATAAGATAACATACACTAAACTTAAAATATCTTAATTTAAAATCTTAAAATTATAGGATAAATTCAACTTATTTATAAATGTCTTGGTTGTTATACAGATCTCCATAATGTCGTTGATTAACTTAGATTACAATAAAATTTGTTTAATGTTATGTTGAGGCATAACCTCTTTTGGTGGTGGAAAGCGGATATAACATGGGTGTATTTTATGGGCATTTCTGACAAGGATAAATTGCATTCATGTGATGAACAAGATCGATTAATGACTATACACATGTGAGATAATACTACTAATTAGGAAAATTTTAATTAGAAATCTTGGATACACATGTCGAAGATTGGAATGAAGGTGCTCAACATCTCTATTTAAGAATCATCTATATCGAGCCTTTGCTAATCATCGTCACAATCTCCCTTTTCACTATGGGTGCCAATATCAAACTCATCGATCCTTCTTCCTGTGGAGAGTTCAAGGCCAACCTAGAAGTATGGAATATTTTGTATGATGGTGGTGTTACATTGTTATGGAAATATTGTCTGGTCACTTTTTCTGAGTGACAAGAAATATGCTAACAACCTAGAAGAAATGAAGAGTCAAAGTGGGAAATAAAAAAATTCTTATTTTGACAGAGTCCATTGTCGTTGCGACGGGTTTCCCTACAGAGGGAGACATTTAATTTAAACGCTCGCTTCAGGATGAGATGGATGAGTTACTTTATCCTAATGAAAAGTTGAGAAAGTATCACTTGGGCTATGAACGAGACTTGTTTCCATAACCTTGGGATAAGGTTATTGAGAAATTGATGAGTTGCTTCACTCTAGAGAGATGCTATAAATTAATCTATAGACCTCAAATTTTTCTTCTTGCACATCTTCGGCATGATCATAAAGTAATCTTTGTAGCTTTTTTTTTTCAATATTTTGAGTAATCCCTTAGAATGGTTGGAGAAGAGGAAGGTCCTTTCCTCCACCCATGAATTTTGTATTTACTATTTAAAATGGAAGCTTCCCAAAAATAAATCTCGTGCTTCCACTCTAATATAGACAAGTAGCCTCGTATCCACTTTCTCCTCCACAACTAGCTCCCTCTATCCCACCTATTTCTACTTGATTTTTCTATCATCATCGCTGCCTCCTTCGTCTCCCTTCAAAATCCAATTCAAACATCATGATCATTATCCAGAGTGGTTTGGTGGTCTCTTCCCATTCTTCTGCTCTTGTCTCTCCCTCATCTTCTCTGGCAACTCTTAACCCTTAGGACCCCTTGGAGCACTCTCTCATTGTTTGTGAACCACTTTTGGACCCGTCATCTCCATCCTCTCTGCCTCTTGCCAAAGCTTCTATGGCTTCTCTGTGTAATTCCTCAGACATTGTAATGGCTATAACTGACTCATCTCTCCTGGTCATGGAAGAATATGTAGATGTCCCCCATCCTATTTCAAGGGAAGTCAACATGGACTCATAAATTCTTGATGTGCTATGGGATCTCTCCTTAGTTTACCCTTATTCTCCTATGTTGGATAAAATGGGCTCCCCCACTGCAACTTTGAAGAACCGGGAACATTTGGAGAAGATCTCACTTGAACCATATGAGCCATTGAAGATTATGTTACACTCAGTATCTTCTCTTAAAGGATGGAAAAGTCACACATACATGACCTGGATTAAAATAAATGAAGATTACTTGGAACACATTAAGTTAGTGGACATTTTGGTTAAAGGAGGCCCTACTAATTTTGCTAAGGAGGAAGAAACTAGTCTCAAGAATATCCATAAAATGTAATTTGGCTTTGTTTAGTTTGGGCATTTTTGGTTTTTTGTATTTTGTTGCATATGAGATTGTTATCTTCTGGTTTCATTGTAATATCTAGATGTGAGGGGTTTTTTTTGCAAGGATGCGAGTCATTTCAAAACCATGACTTTTACCCTAATTCCAAAAATATTGTGTTTTGGCATATCGTAGCCGTGGATAATCTCCTAATATCTTAATTTGTTTTCTTACACCCTTAAGATTGTTAAACTCCAAATATTATGTATTGGTATAACCTAGAGGCTTTTGAGATCACAATATCCTACTTTATTTTGATAAAACCCAGCGACCACTAATTTCTAAAAATTTATGGTGTGGCATAATATACCGTTGGCTAAGCTCAAAATATAATTCTCTAACTAGTTAGGCATTAGCAAAAACTAAGATGATAATATTATATCGTGGGAGTAGCATCAGCTAAGTTAAAAATATCTTCCTTTAATTTATTAAATGTTGTAAAATATCTTAATTATGAATTATTAAATCCTAGCGAAGGCAATATCTAAATAAAATGTTGTGGCATAACCTAGTGGCTGCTACGCTCAAAATATCTTTCTTTGGTTTGTTAAATGCTAGTGAATTTTTAGCTCGAAATATTATATTGTTTAAGTACCTAGCAACCACTAAGATCAAACTATGTTGATTTAAATTTGTTAAATCCTAGTGACTGCTAAGATCCAAATATTATGTTTTGGCATAACCCACTAAAAACTAAGCTAATAATATTTTACTTCTATTATTTAAACCTAGTGACCTCTAAACTCCAAATAATATCATGTGTCATAAGCTAGCAGACACTAAACTCAATATACCATTCAGTAACTTGTTAAATGATAGAGACCACTAAGATTTAAATAATATATTGTGAAAGTACCTATCCCCTGATTACATAAAAATATGTTAATTTAATTTGTTTAATCATATCGACCGTGAGCTACAAATATTATGCCATTGTTTACACTAGTGCCAACTAAGTTCAAAATATCTTCCTCTAATTTGTTAAATGTTGGAAAATCTTGTAAGGATGAATTATTGAACCCTAGAAAATACATTCTCCAAATAATATGTTGTGGCATAAGCCAGTGGCCGCTAAGCTCAAAATATCTTAAACCATCGGTAGTCTCCAAATATTATGTGGTGGCATAACCTAGCGGGCGCTAAGCTTGAAATATATTAATTTCAAATCTTAAAATCATATAAAAATTTCAACAAATTTATACTGGTCTTGATTTCTATAAAGATATCCAAATTCAATGTCGATGATTAACTTAGAGGTTGCTAATCTCAAAACAACTTAATTTAATCTTTTAGAACCTAGCAACTTTTAATATTACATTGTAGTTTTTTAGGTTATGTTTAATCATAACCTAGAGGACATTGAACTAAAAATGTCTTTCTTTTGTCCATTAAATGCTAGTGAATTTTTAGCTTGAAATATTATATTATTAAGTACCTAACGAACACTAAGCTCAAACTATGTTGATTCAAATTTGTTAAATCCCAGTGACCATTAAGATCCAAATATTAAGTTTTGGTGTAACTTACCAGCCACTAAGCCTATAATATCTTACTTTCTTTTGTTGAAACATATAGTCTGCTAAGATCCAAATATTATGTTGTGTCATAAACTAACAGACACTAAGTTCAAAATATAATTTAGTAAATTGATAAATGATAGCGACCACTAAGCTCGAAATATTACATTGTGGATGTACCTAACATATGCTTAGCACAAAATATGTTAATTTAATTTCTTTAATCTTGTCGAACGTAAGCTCCATATGTTATGTGGGTGTTTAACCTAGTGGAAGCTAAGTTCAAAATATTTTCCTCTAATTTTTTAAATGTTGTAAAATATCGTAATTGAAATTATTAAACCTTAGTGAATGCAATATCAAAATAATATGTTATGGCATAACCTAGTGGCCGCTAAGCTCAAAATATATTAATTTAATTTATTAAATCCCAATCACCAATAGGATCCAAATATTGCATGGTGGCATCACCTAATGGGCACTAAGCTCAAAATATCTTAATTTAAAATCTTAAAATCATACGATAAATTCAACTAATATATACGTATCTTGTTTGCAACTTCGAATATTACAATATCATTTATTAGGTTATGTTGAAACATGACCTACCAGAAACTAAACTAAATATATTTTTCTTTATTTTTTAAATACTAGTGGCTCTTTAGCTCAAAATATTATATTGTTTAAATACGTAGTGGCCGTTAATCTCAAACTATGTTGATTTAATTTTTTGAAACCTAAAGACCGCTAAGATCCAAATATTATGTTGTGTCATAAGATAGTGGACTCTAAGCTCAAAATAACATCAGTAAATTAATAAATTATTGTGATCACTAAGCTCAAAATATTATATTGTTGAAGTACCTAGTGTCCACTTAGCTCAAAAGATGTTGATTTAATTTTTTTAATCCAAATGACCATAAGCTTCTAATATTACGTCTTGGGATAACCTAGTGGCTGCTAAGCTCAAAGATATCTTTCATTAAATTATTAAATCTTTTCCATAAATTTTATGTCGTCACCTAAAATAGTTTCCACTAATCTCATAATATCTTAATTGAAATTGTTAAATCCTAACAACTTTAAAACATCACTAGGGTCTAACTTTTGTGTGTTAGTATATCCTAGAGGCTACTAAGATAAAATATATCCTAGTTTAAATTCTAAACTCCAAATAATAAATTTTACTAATGTATACAGATCTTGCTTTACCTAGGGATCACAAATTTCTAAGCATAAACCTTTTGTTTTTTAAACAAGTATACATATAGATTTCTCTATTTATTATGAGATTTTGACATAATTATATAAGACAATATCTACTCATTGCACCCTAACAGATGCTAATCTTTTATTAAAAGTAAATATATCATATTTATAATGAACTTGTAGTATGAATCTAAATTGGTAATATTTGCGTATAAAATAAGAGAAAAATAATAAAGTGATCGTTAGGCCCAAAAATAGTATGTTTCCTATATCAAAAACAACTGATCTAGGAGGTTGCAAAGGTAAATGAAGAAAAATTTCAAAAAATAATTATAGATTAGTGATCACTAGGGTCGGAAACATTTTTCATGTAAAGTGTATTCATATCGAAAAGATATAAATGATAACAAATAAATCTGGAGTTTATATAATGGATACATAAATATACATTTAAATCATGTATTTTATGACCCAGGCTCTCGTTTCTAACCCGCTGATTTTTGAATTTTATGCAACCTCTGGTGTCTATTCGAATACCGGTCCCCTCTTTTCTAGATCTATCATCCACCTCTATTGACACTAGGGGAATGTCGCCTCGACCTCCTATGGAGGCATGGAAAAAAGTGCTAACAGGGTCCACCTTTTCCCCAAATTCAAAAAATTTGTCCCCTATCCTTCTGGAAGGGAATATTTATCTTCAAATCCCCTCACACATCATTGATGTAGTTGCTGCTTCTAGAAAAAACCTTTGGAAGAAATTAAAAAATGGGCATGCATGAAATGGACCTCTTGTGGTGCTCTGGAGATTATAGCAATGCCAAATGGATTCATACTCTTTTCCTTTAGTTTCAAAGTAGAATTCGTGTGGGATCTACTAGGTGTTCCATGGTTATTCGATAGAAGGGGCTTCTATATACAAAAATGGAATCCTAGTTTTAATCCATTAATAGAAACCATGACACATGTGTCAATCTGGGTGAATCTTCCAGGCCTTCCCGTAGAGTTCTAGGATCCTGCGGTTATTGAAGGTATTGCTCTTTCCATGGGCTCTCTCATAGCCATAGATCAAGCTACTAAATCTAATACAAGATTTATTCATGCTCATTTTTGTGTCAATGTTGATGTTAGTAGTCCACTCCCAAAATTGACTGATCTTCTCTCTGACTTTGGTGTTTGGACCCAACCCATTGAATTTGAATATGTTCCACAATCATTCTCCATATGCAAGAGCATTGGACATAAGGCTCATGCTTGTCCCTCTAAGCCACAATCCAAATCAAATAACTCTAATGTCATCCTTAAAAAGAAAAGGAAATATGTTCCTAAAGGGGTTCCTAAAGCTACCCCCATGGTAGCTACATCTAACCCCTTTTCTCTTCTTGAAGAGGGTTAAATTAACCTCAAGGAACCTATGGAAGATTATATTGCCCTGCAGATCCTTTCTCCACTTGTTATTTCTCCCTTGTATGTTCCAAGAGACTCCCCTCTTCCTTCATCTTCTGGTATTGTCCCCACTATTATTTCCCTTTCTTCCCATCTTCCCCCCCTTCGATGTCTCTCCCTATGTAATACCCTTTCACTTCCTTCCCTTTGGTTTCTCTGCCTTCCCCCTCTAATTTGGTTCTCCTATCCTCTTCCTTCCTTCCTCCCTCATCCTCTGTCCCTTTCGATTCCCCCACCCATTTCCCTCTTCCTCTTTTCCCAGCTAATTCTCATCTTTCCCCCTCTCCCCCTACCTCTAATGATAACAACAAACCCAAGACTACCAATGATGTCAAGCTACAACAAGAATCAGCTCTAAATGTTGCACAAGGAACTCAAATTACCATCCCTATGGTGGTGAGGAGCAATCCCAAATCCAAAAAATGAAAATAATCTACTAGAATATAAGAGGTCTCAAGTCTTTACAAAAAAGAGATTCCTCAAGGATATTAGATTTAGTCATTCTTCTGATATAATAATGCTTCAGGAAACTAAACTAAAAAATGAAGACAACCTTCCAAATCTCTGGCCAAATGCCTCTCTGGTGGCTCAAAATTCATCAGGTAACTCAGGGGGATTATGCACTCTTTGGGATCCAAAAATATTAAAAGGTGACTACCTTATAAATCATGCAAATTACTTAGGCATTCTCTTCCAATAAGTTGACTTCTGATTCTTATTAGATTACCATTAACATTTATAATCCAAATCTAGACTCAGATCGAGAACAAATCTTGAAATAAATCTCAAATTTCAAAAGAAACTGTGACAATCTTCCACTTATAATCATGGGAGATCTCAACAATACTCTCTTCCCCTCTAAAAAATATGGTGGTGCCCTTACGTGCCCATCCAATATGGAAGCACTTGTTGAATTCATATGACGCGTAGATACTTCCTACACTTTGTCCAACCACATAATTGGTAGGAATCATATTGAAAGTACATTTTACAGGGAGATGGGATACATGGATTGGATCTTACTCTACCCTAACTTCTATCTTATTTCTTTAGATAAAGTGACTTCTGATCACAACCCTCTTCTACTCTGTGCTAACACTAAACTCAAATCCAAAAACCCACCTTTTATATTTGAGATGGCTTAGCTAGAAAATAACAAGTTAGATCCTATAATTAAGAGCTGGTGGGATATTAATATTCCGGGCACCGATATGTTCAAGTTCTCCAGAAAACTTAAGGAAATAAAAAACAACTCAAACTCTGGAAAGTTAAGGTTTTTGGTAACATCAAGCTCTGTAAATAGAAGTTGACTTAGAAAATTGTGAGCATATCTGAAGAATTTGAGAAAGAAGGAAGAACAGAAAATTTTCATAATTAGGAAATTTATCTTTTAAGTGACTACCACAATAAATTGAAAGAATAAGAAGCCTATTGGAGACAAATATCAAGAGTATTGTGACTCGAGAAAGGAGATAGAAATAATAAATTCTTCCATATCATAGCTTCTAATCATAAGATTCGAGATAAAACCAAATAATTGTTGTCATCTGAAGGTAATATGTTATCTATTAATTTATATATTTCTAATGAGCTTGTGTCATTTTACTCTAACATCCCATACGAAGAGGCTCCACTGAATGATAATGCCATGAACAAGATGCTACAACCCATACCAAAAATGGTCACTGATGAAATGAATGAGAATCTAATGAAACCCTTATCTATGGAGGAAATCCAAAAGGTGATGTTCAAAATGAAAGGAGATAAAGATCCTGGACCTGGTGAACTCCCTGATGCCTTCTTCTTAACTTTTTGGGAAATCATCAAGCAAGACGTTTACAAATTAGTGAATGAATTCCAGCATATTAACTCTCTTATGAAAGAATAAAACACTCCTTTAATTTCTCTAGCACCTAAATATATCAGCTCCAAATCGGTTGATAAATTTAGGCCCATAATTTTATGCAATACTTCCTACAAAATTATCAAAAAATTGTTGGCTACTAGATTAAAACCATTAATGAGTGGTCTCATCTCTGAGCAACGGAATGGTTTCATTAGTGGCCAGCTCATTTAAGGAGGTATTATTCTTGTTCATGAAGCTATTCATTCTACTCAAGATGTGAAGTCTCCTGGTATGATCCTTAAATTAGACATGCAAAAATCCTTTGACAGAGTTGGCTGGAATTTTCTCTCATGGGTGCTTCAATGTTATGGGTTTGACAACAAATGGTATAGTTGGATCTTTTCATGTATTTTTACTCCTTGTTTCTCCATCCTCATAAACGAGATTCTAGATGGTTTTTGTAAGAACAAAAAAGGAATAAGAAAATGGGATCCTGTGTTTGCTTCCTCTTCCTACTAATGGATGACTCCCTTAGTAGAGATTTAGAGGAAGACAAACATGCAACTATTGTTTTAGGTATCAAAATAATTTCACACTACCATGTTGCTACACACTGTCAGTTTGTAGATGATACTATTATATTAAATGTTGCATCTATAGTTGAAGTAAGATCTCTAAAATAAATTATGGAATGCTATCAAGCGGCCTCTCAGGAATTGATCAATGTTAGAAAAAGTAGTATAGCTTTCATAAATACTCCACCAAAAACTCAAAGAAGAATAATAGATAGCTTTAGTCCCAGCATTGTGTATTTTCCTTCCTCCTATAATGGCATTCCTGTTTTCAAGGGAAAAGAGATAAAAATTCTATGTAACCCTATCATAGAAAGATATCATAAGAATATTGTAGTATGTAAAGGAGATATTCTCAGTCATGCTAGAAAAATCCAATTGGTGAAACCTACACTTCAAGTCCTACCCATATATTTTATGTCACTGCTCAAAATGACCTCTTCTGTTGTTAATACTATCAAGAAAATACAAAAAATATTCCTATGGTGAGGTTTTGAGGACAAGAAGAGGATTCACTTTGTCTCTTGAAATGATGTTTGTAAGCCAACCAAATTGGAAAGTTTGGGACTCCAATGCGTTGTTGACATGAATGCAAGCACTAATTGCTAAGATTGGCTCGGAAGTGGTTTCTACTAGTTTTTCCAATTGGGTTTAAATATTGAGATCCAAATATTTGTCACATTTTGATATTTTCCTTCACTTCTCGCATCCTCATGGTGCCACCATATGGAACTCGGTAGTTAAATCTCTGCCTCTCTTGTGTGATGGCACAAAATGGGAGCTAGGTAATGGTAGCTAAATTAAATTATGGTCTGATTGGTGGATTGGAGATAAACCTCTATGTCAGGAACCTTCCTGGGATATAATCAAAAGACCCCTCATCATTCACCATGGAAATAAAGTTTATGGTTACTCACTTAGCTCCAACTCTATCCCTTCCTGGCATATTCCTGATTGGAAGGGTATTAGTGAAATGTAGATTGAACACTTGAAATGTTTGAGAGACTTTATCTCTTTTCAATACATCCCTTTCTCCTTACCTACAGATGATCATTTCTAGCCTCTCTCACCTTCTAAAGAATTCATGATTAAATCAGCTTATGATTCTTAATTGCATGTTATCTCTAGCCCTCCTCTTAGAGCATCTATCCTAAGGAGGTTATCCTTAAAATAGGTTTTTTTTTCTATCTTTTAGAAACGCCTTCTTATCTAGTGAAAATCTTAAAAGAAGGGGATTCCCACTACCTTCTTGCTGTGTTCTATGTTTCAAGGCTCTGGATTCCTCCTCTCATCTGCTGCTATATTGTTATTTTTCTCATTCTATATGGATTTGACTTTTGAAACACTTTGGCATAGTTTGGATCTTCCCATAATCTCTTCAAGTTACTTTCCAACAATGGTGTTCTTGTTTCTCACACCTGGTCCTCTCACTTTCTTGCAAAATTATGATCCCCCATGGCCTCTAGGGTATTTAAAAGGAAATAAATAGGATAATATTCAAAGAAAACAACATGGAGCCCAAAAAATTAGTCAAGAGCATATCTCTTCTCTTCCAAGGCAATATCATCAGCTGCATCTGGAAGAAATATCAGCAAAAAATTCAATTTTGTGGCAAAAAAATTTTTTGTCAGTAACTTTCTATTCAACTTAGAGGAAAACCATTGGTTGCAGTACATACTAGGGTCTTATGGTCTCCTCCCCCTCCTAGTTGGATCAAGCTAAACACTAATGATACCTCTAAGGGAAATCTCAATAAATATAGTGGAGGTGTTATTCTTCGCAATAACATGGGTGCCCCTCTTGCTACAACTGTAGCTAATTTCAATGAGGGTACCTATCATAGGGTGATTGCAATGGCTATTATTAAAGGCCTTGAACTAAATCTTCGAATAGGGAGTGAATGTATTATTGTGGAGAGTGATTTACTCAACATAATTAAGATCCTTAACTCATAAGATCTGGGAAAATGGATGATCAAAATATAATAGCTGACATATATATTCTTCAAAACCACTTTTAGGAAGTTATGTATTAGCACGTATATAGAGAAGGGAGCAAAGTGGCTGACCATATTGAAAATAAGGGAGTCCTTATAAAAACTCAATAAAATTGGATTGTGAATTTCCCAAATGATCTCTTATAGATTCTGCATAATTATTTCTCTTCTATCAATTAACTTGCTATGTTTTTTGGTTATTGGTTCTAGTGTTGGAAAGTTCAACAGTGAGATGGCATTTAATATCGGGGGCAGTCATCATAATTTTCCCATTATGATGACATGACATTTAAAAAGCATTCAGATGTGCATAAAATGTAATACCACTAAGGTAGATCTTGTTTTAAGATGTGCCTTTTCTAATCATCATCATTTCAAGTACATGTGTACTCATGAAGTTATAGCCTTGCAAAAAGTTAAGGTGGTTTTTTAATTTAATGCTCCCCATAATTTTTCTGCATGTATGAATTGGTTGAGCATCATGGGTGGGAAACTCAAGCGTATCAAACCAGTTTCTTACACCGAGTATAAGGATGATGAAGAAGTTTGGGATGTTCTAAAGGAAAATGGTATAACCACTTTCCTGGAAAGGAGTTCGAGCTACTTTTCCATTTTGTCATACGTGGTCTTAGCAACTTGGTTGAGATGAAAAGTCCATATTGGCAACACTTACTACAAAATCTCGACCAATGCCATTGCATTGGTTATTGGTTTGCCGACATCAGGGGTTGTCTACTTCAAATGCTCATTGAATGTGGAGATGCAATATTTCATTCATCCAAGAGAACATCTGACAAAGTACCTATCCGGCTATGTGAGAGAATCTCTTCAGCCTCCCTGGAACAGAGTGGCTGAGGTTATAATGCAATATTTTACTATAGATGGCCACTACAAATTAGTCTACGATCCTCATTTATTCATCCTTTCACATATCCAAAGGGGTAATAAAATTAACATGTCTGCCTTCTTAATTCAATCCTTAAAACATTCCATAAATTTAGCTAGGGAAGGTGAAGGCCCTATTCTACATCAATACCTTTTGTATCTCCTTTTTTAGTATGTCACTTCCCCTACTGATATCATCCTCTTTCCTCCCTGAATGGGTAGAAATCATCGCACCCCCACCACCTCCCCACTTGTCACCCCTTTTATAGTAATAAACATCATCTATGAGTCATCTTAGATTCTTATTCAGATGCTGCCATTATTGATTCCTCTTTTGAAGAAGTTGGTTCCCCTATGGGTACCATCTCTCCTCCCCACTCCTCTAGTCAACCCTGTCTTGAATCCCTTATTGGTGATACTCCCTTGGTTCTCGCTATTGAAAATTCCACATTCGTCATCTCGGATCAAATCCTCTCTGAAGCTCTACTAGGGTTAGCTGAGTTATATCTTGACTCTTTCAAAAATGTTCTTGTAGCTATAGATGTTGATAAGTTGAATGAGGGTAGGGATGTACAATTGGATAATGCAGATGTCAAAATGTTGGAAATCGACACAATTTAGCATCATAATATGGATACTAATAAACCAAAAGGAAAGGACACTAAGGCTGGGGAAAATGATGGAGCTAACGAAGAAATTGATGCCAAAGAAAACCCACCAACCGAGGATATTCAAATTGACTTGATCACCTCCATCCTTACTAAGATTCAGAGGGCCTTGACTATCTTGAATGATTGGGAAATATATACTGAAAATATGTGAGCTGCCATCAACAAGGATAACATCGAATTACTCACCTTGGCCGAGCAGTTGGCTGAAAGAAGTGGCTTAGTCAAAGACAAGAATACTGTGAACGAGATGAAAAATATCTTATGATATATTTTCTATGTTTTTTTTTATGCTCTGTTTTGTTTTCTCTCTCTGTTTTTTTTGGAATCTCTAAGGGTATCTCCAATGTAATTTTCAATGCTTTTTTTCACAATATTGGATTTTTGTAAAGGTTATGGGACCTTCTAAAACCCTCCTTTTACCCCAATTCCAAAAAATCATATATTTTATGTGTTATACGTGTATACATATAAATTTCTCTAATTCTTATGTGAACTTGGAAAAATTATTTTACATTTATGATAATTAAAGAAACTTGGACTAGCGACCAAGAAGTTATACAACAAGTTTTTAGATACGATGTGATATACCCATCGTATCCTAGTGACCACTAAGCTATTCTTAACGGTAAATATATCATGTTCATAATGAAACTATGTTGTAACTCTAAATTGTTAATCTTTACATATATAAGAGGAGAAAAATGATAAAGCAATCACTAGGCCCAAAAGATAGTGTCTCACCTATATAAACAACTGATCTGCTAGGCTGCCAAGGTAAATGAATGTTTTCTCCAAATAAGAATTATAGCCTAGAAGGCACTAGGGTGTACAATTTTTTTCATGTAGAGTGTATTCATACAGGAGAAATCATATTGAAAAGCTATAAATGATATAAATAAATAAATCTGGAGTTTATATAATGGAAACGAAAATATACGTGTAGAATCAGGTACTTAATTTGAAATAAATTTTGCGTTTATTAAATTCATTTTTAAAATAAAGAATCATATCATGGTAGGCACAAAACTATGTGAATTTTTGGCATGGGTTAGCAGGATCAAAAGGAAATATATATTAATTATTAAATATATCATGATTAAAAATATATATTGAATAATATTTATGGGTATATATAATATGTTTAACTTCCATTGCAAAGAACATAAAATTGTTGATGACATTCTATTTGGCTATTTCTACATTGAAACACATATATAATTGAAAATTATTATTATACAATCGAATTCTTAATATGGTTATCTAGTTTTAAAGTAATTTGCTAACCTCATATATTTTCCTAAAATGTCTAAGCAGAAATAATGTAAAAAATGGAATAAGAACTAATTAGCAACATTTCCTTGCATCATTTTAATAAACAACATTAAAATATTTTGGTTCTCCCAACCAAAATATATATCTTTTAAAAAGTGACTATACTACAGGCCATCATTATCCTAAAAAACAATCGTAGGAAAGAGAACGAAAAATTCAAAACAAAATTAACCACAAAGAGATATAGAATGAAATAAATGGAAAAGTGTTAAAAAAAGATTAATAATAGAGCAGAAAAGGGATTAAAATTTCTTTCGTGAACATACTAAAAAATTGTGTTTTCATGAAGAACAAGGCAGTTTGAAATGAGGATGAAAAGAAACTAAAAAACATGGCTTAACTGTGAATAAAGATTCAGTAGGACAAAGCAGGGTTGGTGTGCATCGCGATTGGACCGTGATGTAAAACATAGGAACTAGTTGACTAAAGAGAAACTAATAGAGCCCACAATAAAAAAGGTACACCTTTACTACAAATACCATATTTAGTAATATTTTAGTTTATTTTTTGTTTTATGATGTCTATGAAACCTCCATCGGCTACCTTAATCAAACTATCTATGCAATTTTATTTGAAACCTTTGTTGTTTGTGTCCTTCCTGTGCATCCTTTTAGTGAATCCTTTGTGTGCCTTGTCTAAAAAAAGGATTATAATTTCTTACAAAAACAACTTGGATTCCAACTATCGACCCTATATTCTATAGCCTGCACGTATTATTTTCATTTGAAGACATGATTTTCTGATTGACCAAAAAAATCAGAAACCCTAATCAACATTTCTCTGAGGTATTTAATAATTTTTTTGGCACATTCCATGAATTAAATTTTAAAAATAGAAAAAAGAGTGGGATACGAAAAATTTGAAATTTTCACTTTCTCCCTTTTAAATAAAAAGGTCAGTTTATTGAAATTTCAAATATTTGAAAATGCGGGGGAATTTGAATTTCAAAATATTAAATTTTCCATGGTTTAAAATTAAAACTAAACATTAATTAAAAACAACACAATTTGCCATTTTCTATAGCCTATAATAACATAAACATAATACAAAAAATATTACACATCATATATTAAAACAATCGTAGTAAATATAAATATTATAAGAAAACAAAAGAAATAAATCCTAAACATAGTTTTAAAGTTAAATAGAATAATATACAAAAATTTAATTTTTAATTTTTGTCAAAATTGATATCAATATTGTTAGATATAGTGTGCACTAATTTAAAGTAATTCTTCAATTAAAATGTGCCAAGTGGCTATTTTAAACAAGGTATTTGGGCTACAATATCATTGACTCATATTTCAAATAGACTTATATATAGGAAATCAATTAGCGGTGACTAAGCTCCAATTGCTATGATTTGTTTTATCTTATTCGTTCTATAATTTAAAAAAAAAAATTGTTAAGCCTAGGGGATGCTATGCCATTTATTTCAATAAAAAAAGGAGTTTAGCGGTTGCTAAGAATTTTCTTTGATAGGAAACAATGTTAAATATGTGTGAACATAACAATGTATCCTATGAGAACTACATAATGAGGCTAATGATCAAAAGCTTTTATATGATACAAGTATAATCAATGAAAAACACCAGTGTTACAAAACTACAGATAGTGTTTATAATGACAAGAGGTAAAGGTAGGATCCTATCGGCTGCTAAGCTATACCATGGTTTGCTATTTTATGGCTATTTTCAAATTAAGAAAATTTTGAGCCTAGGGTATGATATGCCATTTTTATCAATAAGTAAAGGATCTTAGTGGTCTCTAAGCATTTTATTTTGTAGGAAACAATGTGAAATATGTGTTCAAAACAATATTTCTTATGGAAAATACACAATAAGGCTAGTGATCCAAAGTTAATTTATGATACAAGTATAATCATTGAAAAATACTAGTGTTCAAAAACTATACAGATAGTGTTTATAATGAAAAGAGGTACATGTAGGAGCCTAGCGGTCACTAAGCTATACCATGATTTGTTATTTTATGCCTATTTTTAAAAAAATTAGCCTAGGGTATGATATGTTGTTTCTTTCAATAAGTAAAGGATCTTATCGGTCACTAAGAATTTTCTTTGATAGGAAACGATGTGTTGAAAACCATGTATCCTATGGGAACTACATAATAAGGTTAGCAATGCAAAACTATACAGATAGTGTTTATAATGAGAATAGGTAAAGGTAGGTGCCTAGCAGCGATAAATATATACCAAGATTTGTTATTTTATGGTTATTTTGAAAATAAGAAACTTTTGAGCCTATGGTCTAATATGCAATTTCTATTAATAAGTAAAGGAGATTAGTAGTTGCTAGGTATTTTCTTTGATAGGAAATGATGTAAAATATGTGTTGAAAACCATTATCTTATGGGAACTACATAATAAGGCTAGCAATGAAAAACTATACAGATAGTGTTTATAATGACAAGAGTTAAAGGTAGGACCCTAACGACGACTAAGATATACCATGATTTGTGATTTTATGGTTATTATCAAAATAAGAAACTGTTGAGCCTATGGGAAACACATAATATGCCTTGATCTCTCCCTTGGGTATGTAGTGCAGGACTTTTTATCTACCACGGATAGCCTAGAAAATATGGTACAATTAAAATCAATGGATAACACTAACGCTCCAAAATTGTACACATAGTGTTTAAATAAGAAACAATTGATCCTAACAGTCATTATGTCATTCCATTCAATAAATATAGAAGATTAATGGTCCATAAGAATTTTCTCGAGCATACTAACATATGTGAATTATATGTTACAAACAATATGTCTTGTGAGTACTACATAGGTCATGATTACTCGTGAGGGTTTTTATTGAAACACTTGGGTCTTCCAAGGAAGGCCTAGCCAATATGTTACAATTATAATAAATGAAAAAAAACTAGTGATCCTATACATATAGTGTTTATAATAACTAGCAGCAATGGTAGGAGCCTAACGACTGCTAAACTAGACCATGATCTTTTATTTTATCACTATTTTTAAATTATGAAATTATTTATCCTAGCATCCGATAACTAATGAAGCTTAGATTTTCCTAATAATTTTCTCCCATAAGATCTGATGTGAATTATATTTTACAAACAATATATATTATGGGAACTACATAAGGATTGATCCCTCTAGAGGGTATGTAGTGAAACTATTGTCTCCACTAAGCACATTCCATCCAACATAACATCTACTATAATAAATGGAGAATACTAGCAATTAAAACTTGTAGATATAATGTTTACAATGACCGTAATGGTAGGAGCCTAGTGGTTGCTTAGGTGGGTCACGATTTATTATTTTATTGCTATTTTAAAAATAAGAAACTATTGAACCTAGTGTCTATTGTGCCATTACTATTGAAGCTAAGCGTTCCGTAAACAATTTCTCCCATATAAAACATTGTGAGTTATATGTTACAAATAATATATTTTATGGAAACTACATATGTCCTAATCCCTCTCGAGGGTTTGTAGTGTATCACTTGGCTCCATCATTGATATTCCATCAAATATGATACAATTATAATCAATGAAAAAAAATAGTGAGCCAAAATTGTACATACAATTATTAAAATGATAAGATGTAATGGTAGGACCCTTGTGGATGCTAAGCTAGGTCGTGATTTTTTATTTTATCGCTATTTTTAAACTCATAGTGATTTTTATCCTCAATCAATACAACGTATAAAACTATAAATATTTAAAGCCTAAAAAGACTGACACTTTAAATGTGTTAACATAAGTTTGAAAAAATTGGAAATAATTTCTTAAATTAGTATTGTACATATAACTTATAGTCAGAGTAAGAGACAATGGACCCTTGTTTTAGTAGTACTTAATAAACAATGTTAATAATCAAATATTTTCTCAAATAGGTTTAACCCACCATGACCTTATAGAGAACATTGTTTCCATGAAAATGGATATAGTGACAAGGGCCATACTTACATTTACGAAAAGTGTAATCTTTCCCATTTGTGTTTGATATCTTATTGTGAAATTTCCCACCAAACGTTACACTTTAAATATCATACTTAGACTATTTACAAACATTTAACCATCACGACTATAGTATGTCCGATATACATATATTTCACATTGTCGTATATAACAAAAAATATATAGCTACCACTAACTTTGTTAATGTGATTTTATGCTCAAATAATCTCCTCACAATACCAAACATTAGATATTCTGACCGTTATGATTTAAATATCTTCCTTAGTCTTGTTACAGGCATTTAGTCCTCATGACTACAATATGGCCGATATACACATAATTGACATCATCTTCTAAAACAAAAAATACTGAGCTACCACAAACTTCGTTAATGTGATTTTTTTATCAAAAAATTATAAGATATTAATGTCCTCTATGATTTTCCATTCAATAGGTATAAATGGCTAAAAAATGTTTTAAGTTGTTCTTTTATATGTCGAATAGAAGTCTATCTACCACTGAAGTATATATTTTTTAACGTTCTTATCATGCCATCCATGGAATTTTATAGCTTGTCCAACTCATAGATAATCTTCTTAAAAGGTGAAAATGGTTTCTTATCTTTCAATGTATCATAATTTGTTGTTAGAATTTTATAAAAATTCTCTTATTATTGATTTGGTCAACAAAATTTGAATTACTGTAGCCAGTTGAATGATATGTAAGATGTCCTATCGAATCCTAGCGATTTCTAACCATTAAGTAAATTACTCTCTAATGAAACATAGTAAATAAATCTAGAGGTTAGTGACTATAGTCACAAAATCATGCAATTTAGATGTTATTTAGTCCTGGTCTGATACTACTATCCATATGGTTTTTGAGTGAAGAAAGTACTAATTAACCCATGTCCTTTGGCCATTTTACTTTGCTTGCTATCGTCATTTCCTACATCCCGCATCTATTCACCCAGTCATTATTACCATTTGATTTTTTTTAATCTTTTAATGGGGTGCGGCACCCTAGTCCCATTTAGGGTGCCCTGAGATTTTTTACACTTTCTTGACACTGTTTGGGAACTTTCTAGTTGTTTGAGATTTCTATCTTTTTAGTGGTCATCCTTTTCAAGGTTAATTACAAAATTATAACAAGAGAACCATATAAATATAAAATTATGAGACCATAATGAGGTACCAAACACTAAAAACTACTATCATCACCAAATGTTGCATCCATAAAAGGCTCCATGTGCATCCATATAGCTACATCACAAGTCACAAGGATGGTTCATCTACATCATACTACATAGGAGGGAATTTTATTCTATTACATCCACTATTTTATTACATTTCTACACATAGTTATTGCTCACTACTTTCATAAAGTATGACTAGCACAAGAGCACCTAGGGCATGATTGCAAACTCACACATAAAATTACATCGGATCTGAGATGTAGTGCAACACTCAGTTGGTAAGTCCACCATTTTGGTCGTTGAGAACAGTCTAACCACTTCATATGCATCTCTATTTTTAAAGGGATTTGATACTTGTCTTAGGGTTTTTAGGTCTCTCCTTCATCACTGATTTGCAATGACATATAACCAACTGTAGAAACACTAGTGCGATAAGAAGTGAACATAGGAAATCACTTAACGACACCTCAGAGGAGGTTTGAATATATTTTTCATAGACCAAGGCACCCATATTTCAGACTAGGGAGCCCACATGCACACCTATACCTCTCTAGGCATCCCATTCTAGCCTACTATTCTAGATTTGTGTTTTCTAGAGCTTCTCTATGTTTGTTCCTGAATTCTATTCATCCAGTTTATTCTGTGACATATCCCAAGGCATCATCGAATGAGATAATATCTTTCTAACTCTCCTTACACATTAGGGTATCATATTTTCATAGCTTAGATTTCTTGGGTCATTTTCTTTATGTAATTATCTACTATTTACTGATGTTATTTATATTAGATTAACTATAGAATTAGAATAAATTTAATATTTTAGTTAATCATTTTGGTGAACCCATTGTTTGACACTACCTTTCACTTAGGGATATTTTTCTCTTCTCTATTTAAATGGATCAATCATCTTATCCTTCTTTTGTACCCACTAAAGTTTTTGGTATAACCACTACTACTTCGGATTTCATGCAAGTGCGTACTCAACATCCTCCTCACTTTGTTATGTCTAGCGTTGACTCATCTATCAATGTAGTAACTACTCATCATACTCATCCTAATCCTCCTCCGAATCCACCCGCTATTATTCCTCCACCCATCACTTTGGTGGCCCCTCCTACCACTTTTAAGGGATATGACATTATTGAACAACTTAAAAATATGCTCGCTAAGATTTCTCTTTATGACTTATTACTTATTACACATGACTATCGCCAAACACTAGAAGCAACCCTTTGTTCCATTCACATAGAAAGTGACAACTTGGAAGTGTAGTCATTTTTATACCCTTAGATTAACAGTAAAATCCCATGCGCATTGGCCTATCACCCAACGGGCATTGGGAACTCACCTGAGGCACAAGTGGGTGCCAAGCCTCACCTTTATATTAGTCTTGTGAAAATGAATTATCTTATGATAGATATTCAAATGAAAAATAAAGAAAGAATGAAAGTGTTCATTCTAAGAACCTATGATGAGTTATCACCTCAATGCATCCATAGAAGAGAAATAACAAACAACATATGGAAATGGTTCATACCCAAGGGAAATACACTATGGTTATGCTCATGAACACATATATGATTTAGAACAGAGCCTTATATTTATATTAATGAGTTCAATAACCACATTACATTACTTGAGGTCATAACAAACCCATATAACAATGAAGAGGAAGGTCATGCATCAGAACTACACTATGTCCTTCACATTACAAAGATGAATACAGACCCATCCCTCTAAATATGCCATCACTTCTAATTTTCACTAATCCTAACCTATAGAATACTCCATTATATTTTTTTAGAGCTTCACCCATATTCCACCACATTTTCTCTCTTAGGATGATTCCATGTATATATCTATCTCTAGTCTCTCTTTTTAGCTATCCTATCACCTCTATATATAGATTTTCTTCCGTCAACACCATGCCTTCTGAGGTAACAGATCAGCTTCCAAGTGTCCAAGTGTTCCTCCAATGGAGCATGCCTCCTTTGATATAGGCTCTCGACTTTGTGTAGTGATGTTCTTTTGGAACCTTCCATTGCATGCATGGAATATTCCCTTTTTTATCTTATAGCTATCAAGCTAGGACCTTATCCATTCTGCATGCTAGACGAGTCATTATTTTCTTGTGTGTTTTCTAGAACTATGATTATAGATAAGTCCCAAAATCATTTTTCCTTACATGAGCATCATGTGTTCTACAAAACCCTACTATAACCCTTCCCTGTGCACCTTCAACCCACGTGCCCTTCTTCAAATAGGTCCCACGCACCCATGCGCCTTCTTACCTCAGAAAAACTCTTCAATAAAGTAAAGAATGGCATGCTCTTACAATGGGTGGAAAGAAAGAATAAAGGAATGAATAATTGGGAGAAATAATGAAAGAATGGGGGACTTGTTTATTGTTGGAGGAGGAGAGGGAAATCCTTCCCTATTTCTACCTCTAAATTCTCCCAAGCATTGACCTTGTTATAAGCTTGCTCACAGAGGTCACCCACCAGGGTTCTCACCTCCTAAAAATTAATCTCATCCCCTTTAGTGCTCATGGTCTCAACAATACTTTCCAAATGCTTTCACAATTCCTCAACCACATCCATCCTACAAGTGATCTGGGGATATACTTCCTATAGCCAGATTTGGATCGAGCCTCATAGGGTCTCGATTTCTTCTGAATTCTTCTCCACCTTAGCTAGGATATTATCTCTTTCCACTCTATTCTCATTATTTTTTTTTGGAACTCCTTAAGTTCCATTTTATGGGTGGCAACAAAAATTCTTGCCACTCTATCCCTATCAGCACAGTTTTCATAAGAACCTTCAGCAACTTGCATGGCAGCCTTTACCTCTATAAGGAGTTTAGTGTATCAAGCCACAATCTCGACAACCTTCATCTTTTCCTCTTTCTCTTGGGGCACCTACACCTCTTCCGTAGAATATAAATCGAGTGGTCGCCTCTCCATCATGAGAATGTAAGTCAGATCCTCCAGACATTGTAACGATAATTCATACTTATGCTCAGGTGGCACTAAGTCTAGGAACTTAAGGAAAATGGCATCCATAATCATCTCCACCTTCTTGGAGACTTCCCACACCTTTGCTTTTTCTTCTTTTAGCTCACACCTAACTTGAGCACTAATCAGCTCCTCTTGCTTTAGGTCATTTTTTTTTCCCACAAAATCCTTCTTTTTCTTCTCCAATTCCTCCTCCAAGAATCTAACTCTATCATTTCTCCCAAACCTTAGAGCCTGAACTTAGAATGAAACCTTGTTGAGCATGTTACATACTTGTTCATCTGATAGTTGCTGATCATTCGCCAAGGGATTTACTCCTTTTATTTCTAGAACCTTTAGTAGCATTGTCTGGCTTTATTTGAACTCAGGTTCATATACGTGAGACTCGAATGCCTAATATAGAATTTTCTTGGTTCGGGGATATGCACCTTCTTCATCAAATGATGAAATAGCTAGGATTTTCTCTATTGGTATGGTGATTTGGAAGTGCATGCATAGCACCTTGATAGGACCATTAATGTAACCCATCCCCTAATCTTGTGCCACTACTACACCTTTCCCACCTATTCGCGTAGATTTTGGGAAGCTTACTTCCAATTTGGGATCACTACCCATGCTTCCATACTCCTTCCCAACAATTTCTTCTTCCATTTCTTTCAAAAAAAATTCTGCACTCCATTCCATCTCCTATTCAACTAACTCCATGATTCCTTTAACTTCTCTCTCTTCATCTTTCTCCACTTTCTCCTTGGTGAGGCTCGGGGTTCCTTTGTTTTTGGTTCTCATCTCTTTGCTCACCCCCTTGCCTTGATCCTCACCTTCTTCCTCATCATTCTTCTCCTCATCCTCCTTGTTATACTTCTCTTAATCTCCCTCCTCAAAATCATGTATATCATAAACCAGATGGTCTTCACCTCCTTTAGGCTTGTCATCTTCCTTGTTTCCAATATAGGCATCTAAACTTTGTGTTTCCTCTGAGTCTGCCTCTTATGTCACCTTATGATTCTTCCTTACTACAGATTCTAGTACATGATATCCTTCCTTTTCTTTTTATTTACTAGGTGATGTCTTCTTTGGTGAATCCTCATGTGTGAGGGGATCTTCCTACTCTGGTGCTTCTTCTTCTTTGGTATTTTCCTTGAAAAATGACTTCTTCCTATGTGTGTAAGTACTAGGCATAGTTCTTGCTTCCGGCACACCCAAAAAATTGTGCTATCTGCACACTGGGTGCCTTCTTCTCTTGCCCCTCTTCTCTTTCTCTCTTCTTTGGTGCATCCTTATTTCTCCCTATAAGGTCCTCTAGAATGGAGACATCACTCTCTAGATAAACACATTTCCCAAACACAGGCCTTATGTGTAGATAAACCCTTGTTGCGGTCCTTTTGATGATTGGAAGCGTCATGGGATTCATCATTTGCACTTCATGGGAGACATACTTATCCACGTATGTGCAGTTGTTTTTATGTACATGAGCTTTCGGCACAGCTTGCAGTCGTCTTGGTCCACTTCAATAAGGTTGAACCAGTATTTTGGCTTCTTTAAACTAGTTGACTCCATCTTGGAAGTATTGTGTGGTGAAGGAGAAGGGTAGCTTGCACCATAGACCCTTAGTCCCATTTCTCAAATTGAACCTTCCAATGCAAAAGTGTTGGTAAAATAAAAACTCTTCCTCTCCATCCATGAGTGTAAGAAACTACTCTGGGATCCTCCATTCTACCCCAAATGCATCATGCATTCCTTTGAACAACTTTTCTAGGGGCACCTTGTGAGCGGTCGTCATGGTTTCACAAGTGTACTTTTCAAATATTTTTGTGGGCGAGGGATCCTCTTCTAGATACTCCCAAATGAATTTATCTAGCCCATCGAACACTCCAATCTCTAAGAAGATGATGGTGAGGAGGATGTTTGTAAATAATATCTGTTGTATATATCTTCCCCCCGGGTAGATATAGACAAGCGGAAGAATATGGAAACCAAAGAAATTCAAACCTCAGCCCATGGCGCACGGAAATGGCGCATAACAATAAGTGTCAACATGAGAATGTATGCGCCAAGGCGCAGGAAAGTGGCACACAGAAATGGGTGTCAACATGAGAATGTATGCGCCAAGGAGCAGGAAAGTGGTGCACAGAAATGGATGTCGACACAAATGTAAATGCGCCCTTGGCGCACAGAAAGGAATGTTGACACGGGAAAAGTTGCGCCCTTGGCACAGGGAAAGTGGCGCACGTAAACATGTGTCAACATAAACATATTTGCGCCTTTGGCGCACGAAAAGGATTGTCAACATGCATATGGATGCGCCAAGGCGCACCTTCAAGAGGCGCAATATTCTGAGCGTTGACAGGAAGCAGACCCTGACCCAGATATTCAGATGGCCATAACTTTTGACTGGGAGCTCCGATTCACACAAGGTTAGACTTTTCGGAAAGCCTACGGCGTCCTCTACCTAACTACGACTGGATATGGATCTTTAATTGGGTGGGAACAAGTTCTTAAAAATGCAAAATACAGTTTGCCACTTTTGGGGTTTGATATGGTCCTCACCTACCACCATAATGAGATGAATTAGATACAACCTGAGGTGGTTGGGGTAGATTTGGACTTTCTCTCTCTTCTCTCTCTCATTCTTCCTATAAATTGTCAGGAGGGGCTTCTTTCTAAAGGTTGGACATTCTTGTTTTGCCCCTCCCTTCTTCTCTTTGGCAGGTGAATCTGTGGAGTTAAAACCTCCCATTTAAAACTGTAATGCAGCTTTGCCTCTTGGCATTTTGCAGTGTGTTGTATCAATCTTTGGAGCAAATTAATGCATGTCTGTGGATGATTATCAACCCTCTCAGTGTTTATTTGCATCTTCTTGATCTTTCACTGTAAATCTGGTTATCTGTGCGTGATCTTGCATTACATTTTTTTTGGTCTGTGTTTATTGGCAAGACAGGTGTTCTTCATTCCTCGGTGCATCACCTCTGTTAGTTTAGGTTTTTATTTTCTGATTTTTCTTCCCCTTGTCTCCTTGGAAAATTAGATTAGGTTTTGAGTAGACCTATGCATTTTTACGTGTGCATCTGAACAGAGGAATAGGAACCGGCCTTCATCCGGAGAGCTTTTCTGATTTTGCAAGGTCCCACACTTGGGAAAAGCTCCATGTTATGCAATCACACTGAGAATCTGCAACCCATCGAGTTACAGAGTCCCAGGGGTGCTGTGATTCAACATCAACAGTTCTGGCACGCCCAGTGGGACCCAGAAGTCATTTCACAGTTTCGAAGGAACTTTCAAGAAATTCGGACTTAAAAAATTGCAGGTTTTACAATTTCATATTTTCACCTTCCAGGCTGAACTTTGAAATCGATTTTCAAGGACTTAACTTGCTCGAAACAAGTAAAAATTTCACCAGCTAATAGATCTGGGGGTAGTCTTCAAAAGGGTATTCTTAGATTTTTGAGATTTTGACTTTCAAAATTTCATGGTTTTTTGATTTTCGGATTTCAGGTTTTCGGAAGTCTGGCATTTTTGGGTTTTCAGGACTGTCATTCCAGAATCAAGTTCCAAACTCTAAAATATCAAAAATACAGGTCTTTCATTTTTCCATTTTTTAAATATCGTCAGGTTTGGTGTGTAACTTGGCAGGATCTAGCCTTTTGAGGCTCACTTTCTAACACATCTGGTGACTCCGAAGGGGTAGAATTCAGCGGTGTAGCAGCACAAGTTGCCTAGGCACATGAGAAGAATTCGAACCAGGTCCAATACTCAAGAAGAAGGGCTATTTTTCCACTTGCAACTATCACCAGGCAGAGGAAGGAGAGGAAGAAGACCACAAAGATCACCATCTCCGCCTAACAGGACTTTGTCTACACCTCCACCTGGTAGGCCTTTTCTCGCATCAACCAGGGTTCTTAGGCCAATCATAATGGCGCATCTACCACCGAATCCCTTTGTCAATTTCACGGGCAGTAGTCCACTTGCCCTAAATGCTCAGAATCAAATTCCAGTTGCAGCGCTAAAGAATATCCCCTACTTCACAGGTGAAAATCATACTACTCCTATTGATCACATCCAAGATATTGCTAATGCATGTGCAATCCACGAAATAAATGAAATGGATGTTGCAGTCAAGCTGTTGGCTTCATCTTTCAAAGGCAAGGCCTTACAATGGTTTAGGGGCCTTACAATGGTTTAGGGGCCTTACAGCAGGCTCTATTACGAATTGGAACCAACTTTGTTCTGCTCTTTGCAGCCAATTCGGGGAGAGGGCGGACAAATTATCTTTATTGGAACAGCTGACAACAATCAAAAGGGCTCCTAACGAACAAATGGCAGATTTCAACTTTAGATTCCAACGGACATGGGACAGGATCCCAATAGCTGTTAGACCAACTGCCGAAGGAGCATTCCTTTATTTCTTAAAAGCTATAAATTCAGACATAGCCATGATGATCCAATCAATGGGAGGGACAACGCTGCCAGGGTCCTATGACACAGTGATCAGAGCAGAGAACTGTTTGATCCAAGCTGGAAAGCTTGCACCAAGGCCACCAATGCCTCTCTATCCAAACATGGGAAAGCCTACAACCAGTCAAGCACCAGAGTTGAATCCCATTCCAACTCCTAGGAATCAAAGCAATAATGAGGCGTCGACTTCTTCAAATACTTCAAAGGAATTGCAGGAGGTCATGAAACAATTGCAGAACCTTGGAAATGAGCTTGTGACTATCAAAAGACAGCAAGCTCAAAGTGCTAGACCGTATCAGCCTCAAGCACAGTACCAAGCTAGGCCCCCATACCAATAAAATAGACCACCACCTTAGGCTGCAAATCAAAACCAGAGCCAAGGACAGCCTCAAGCTGCCAGGCCATTTTGACCGTATGATCCAAATGCAACGACGTCCTCAAGAGCCTTGGTTCCAACACAAAATAACATGGCACAGGAGTACGACTGGTGTTACCCTTGCAATCTACCTCACAATCAGTCAGCATGTTTCAATGGTGCACTGAATCAGGCCTTGATGGTGCAAACCATTGGTGTTGCTCAAGAACCAAGCCAGGAGGAGAATCAACAGCAACAAACACAACAAGAAGGACCTCCAACAGAAACCACATTGGCAAATTGGCAAACGGAAGACTTCTGTGGAGTTAACGAACAGCCTTTTCAAGGCGTGGCTGCCAACACACGGTCAAAGAAGAGAAATATAGGAGAGGGACAACCATGTAGTCCAGTTGTTTCTCAACCCACTCTTACACAACAAGGGGTCAGTAGACCAAACGCAGCTCCAAATGTGCAGAATCAACCTAAGGTACCTATTGTAGCAACACATGCACCTGTTCAAGCTCAAGAAAAGGTTACGCCAAGCAAGGGACAGCAAAAGGACAATTCATCCCCCTTCAACATCATCGATCAAATGAAGAAGACACATGTGAACATTTCCATGTGGGAATCACTGGCGATCCCAGGGCAACGAGATTTATTGCAAGCTGCGATGGCTAATTGGTCTGCCACAAATGTATCAAACCAAGGACATGAGAAAGTTCTCACTAATGTAGTGCAACATGATGGGGGCCAGACAAGGAAAAATTTGAAGCCTCCACCATTCTATGTTTCGTTGATTGTTGGAAACCACTTGGTACACAACTGCATGATTGATTCTGGGGCAAGTAGTTCAGTGATGCCGAAGCAAATAGCGGATCAACTAGGTTTGAAATATGAGCCAGTACTGAAAGGAGTAGTACAGCTAGATGAAACGGCAGTAGGAACAGTTGGGGTCATCAAAGGGTTAAGCCTAACACTACATTCCTGTCCTAATGTTACAGTTCTACAAGATGTGTCTGTGATTGACCTTTCGCCACTCTTTGCATTGTGTCTATCAAGAGACTTCACTGCAAAAATCGGTGGATATTTATCTGCAGATTGGTCGCACATGATTTTTAGGACAAGGTATGGAGCCAAAGCAACAATCAGGTCAGAACCAATTGCCCATTTCCATATTGAGCCTCATGTACCAAATCCTATCAATGCAAATTGCTCAGTTTTTGATCAGGAGGAGTGTTCAAGTGATCTAGAAACAGGTACTAAGGTCGAGGGAATTCCTGATTTAACTTTGGATGAATGGGCAAACAAGAGTCATGAATTTGACCCATACAAAGAAATTGAAGAATCTGAATTGGGCGTGTATTGTATACACGAAGAAAATTCACCCATTCCTGGCATCATTCAGCCTGAACAAAAGGATGAAAACAAAGTTTGGAAATTATTTTTCGATGGTTCGAGAAGCAGACAAGGTGCTGGAGGTGGTGCAATGTTGATTTCACCACAAGACATCAAATATTTTTCAGCTTTTCATTTCCAGTTTTCCTGTTCAAACAACACGGCTGAATACGAGGCATTGATTCATGGAATTCATTGGGCCAAGAAAAGGGGCATAAAGAACTTGCAGGTGTTTGGAGATAGCGAGCTAATCGTCAACCAAGTTAGGGGACAACATGCTACAAAGAATGACTTACTAAGGAGCTACAAGAATAGGGTATGGGACCTCATTGAGGATTTCAAAGCTTTCAACATTGTATCCATACCCAGGAAGAAAAATGAAGCCGCAGATAGGCTCGCAGCAGTTGGAGCGACATTTGATGTGGTTGACAGCATCAGGAGAGAAAAAACGCAGCCACACATCCATGTGATTGTGAGGCCAGCAATTCCAGATAACAACACAAGCTGGCAGGTGTTTGAGAACGATCAACAGAGCGTCAATTTCTTACAAGAAGAGGCTGAATTTTCAGCTAGGAATCAGGACAGATTAGAGCAGCAGTATGGGGATCAAGTAGTACAGCTGCGGATGAACAAGCTTCCTAAGGGTTTGGTAACATTGGAGTCTATCTTCAACCCTAACGACCAGTTTTGTAAGGAAAAGGCAAACATACAGGTCAAGAAAGAAGATTCAGAGCTAATTCCGGTTGGGGAAGACAAAACACTTCAAATTGGCAAAGTGGCCACTGAACAGGAGAAATCAGATTTCATACAACTTTGCCAAGAATTTCCAGATGTCTTCGCTTGGAGCTACGAAGACTTGAGAGGATTCGATCCAAATTTGGCACAACATACCATAGAATTAGATCTAGATGCTAATCCCGTCAGGCAGAAACAGAGACCGGTCAACCCTCACATTGAGCCTCTAATGAAGAAAGAGCTAAATAAGCTGATAGAGGCAAGCATTATATTCCCGATCAAGCACTCAATCTGGGTTGCAAACTTGGTTCCGGTCAGGAAGAAGAGTGGAGAAATCAGGTTGTGTGTAGATTTCCGAGACCTCAACAGGGCATCTCTCAAAGATCATTACCCACTTCCTTCAATGGAACAAATATTGCAAGTAGTATCCAGTTCAGAGAGGTTCTCTCTCCTAGATGGCTACTCAAGGTATAATCAGGTGATGGTAAAAGAAGATGACCAGTTCAAGACAGCTTTCACCACCAAATGGGGGACCTATGCCTACAAGAAGATTCCATTTGGGCTATCAAATGTTGGGGCCACTTTCCAAAGGGCAATGGATATGGCATTTAAGGGGTTGATCAATAAAATAGTTTTGATATATCTTGACGACATCACTGTATTCTCAAAAAATGCAGTGGATCACCTCTGTCATTTGAGGCAAGTATTTCAGAGGTGTAGAAGATTTGGGGTATCATTGAATCCCAAAAAATGCATATTTTTGGCTCACGAGGGAAAACTTCTAGGCCATATTGTTTCAAAGGAAGGGTTGACGATTGACCCAGAAAGAGTTGAAGCAATTCGAGCATTGCCATTGCCAAGTCACAAGAAGGCTCTTCAAAGCTTCTTGGGAAGGATTAATTTTGTCTGCAGGTTTGTTCCAAACTTTACAGCTCTTGCGAAGCCAATAACACTGATGTTAAAGAAGAGCATGGCATTTAAGTGGACATCTGAAGGCAAGGCAAGTTTTGAGGCAATAAAAGAAGCTATATCTCAAGCCCCAACTCTCGTCAATCCAGACTTCTCTAAGGAATTCATGCTATATGCCTTTGGTGGTGGAGACACAATTTCTGCAATCCTGGTACAACAAAACAAAGAAGGGTTAGAACAACCAGTTGCTTTCTTCAGTCAAAGCTTGGAGGAATACGAAAATAGGTACTCTTTCATTGAAAAGCATGTCCTTGCGGTAATCAGAAGCTTAAAGAAATTCAAGCACCTAGTCTCAAACAACAAGATCCAATTATTAGTCTCTCATGCGGGAGTCAAGGACTTCCTTCTAAACAAGGATCTGAATGAGAAACGTGCAGGATGGATAACTCGTGTCATGGAATATGACATCAAGATCAAGGTCACCAAACTAGTACGTGGGAAGGGACTATGTGAGCAGCTAGCCTTGAGTCAGAAAGTTGAAGCTGGTGATGAAAAGGAGACTACCTTGGTACTACAGGATGATCAAGAACAAGAAAATGATGACATGCCTACTCCTTGTTGGAATCAAAATATGATACACTTCCTACAGACAGGCCTATGCCCTCCAGAAATGAGCAAAGCAAAGAGGAGATACTTTAGATTACAAGCCATTCCATATGTGCTTGTTGATGGTGTTTTGTTTAAGAAAGACATCAATGGATTTCTATTGAGGTGCATTGGGATAAGTCAAATTGAGAGGGTGTTACGAGGTTTTCATGATGGAGATTCTGGAGGACATTTTTCCCCACGAGTAACAGCTCTCAAAATAATGAAGGCAGGGTATTATTGGCCGACAGTCTTTAGTGACTGCTATACATGGATAAGAAAGTGCAAGAAATGTGCACTCTTCACAGGCAAAGAAAGACAAGCAGCACTTCCATTGCACCCAATTCTGGTTGACCAACCATTTATGCAATGGGGATTGGACTTCGTCGGGGTCATTAATCCAAACTCAAGCCAAGGCCACAAGTGGATTCTCACGGCAACAGACTATTTCACCAAGTGGACCGAAGCAGTAGCGCTCAAGGAAGTAAATGAGTCTAACATACTAGACTTTTATGAAGGAATAGTGACCAGGTTTGGTGTGCCGTCCACTATCATATCAGACAATGCATTGGCATTTATAGGTTCCAAAATTACAGAATGGGCTGTTAAGAATGGAATCTACTTGAGCACCTCTTCAAATTATTACCCGCAGGGTAATGGACAGGCAGAGTCCACAAACAAAAATTTGCTAAGAATCATCAAGAGGACTCTGGATGAAAATCAAAGAACATGGCATACCAAGCTAAAATCAGCATTATGGGCTGACAGAATAACACCAAAGAGGTCTATAGGTAATTCCCCTTATAAGTTGGTCTATGGAAAAGAGGCAGTATTGCCTATATCATTAGAACTACCTGCATTAGAATTCATGAAGCAGTTGGAGTTGGCTGAGTTCGAACCAATGGAGGCTAGGTATGCAGAGTTGATGGAATTGGAAGAAATTAGAGAACATGCAGTTCAAACAATTGAGAAAGATCAGGCCTTAGTGAAAAGATGGTTTGATAAGAAAGCAAGAGCAAGGACCTTCCAGGAAGGGGACCTAGTTCTGAAATGGGATGCAGATCGGGCAAAACCAGGAAAGCATTCCAAGTTTGATGCCGTTTGGAGTGGCCCTTACATGGTCACAGGATGAAAAAGTAGTAATGCCTTCCAATTGTCTACATTGGACGGAGAAGAACTTTAGATTCCGGTCAACGGAATCTATCTTAAACATTGCTACTGAAAAGAAAAAATTTCTACCCTTGTAAATATTAGCTTAGATTTCAATTCCTCTAAGTGCGTTTGCACATTGTCTTGTTGTAGTTATGTTTCAATTTCCCTAAGTGCTTTGGCACAGGTTTCGTTGCTCTCAGGTTGTTTCTACAGTTCAAAGTGCTGTCGGAGAAGGAGTTACGGTTTCAGGCTCAGGATCAGAGATCAAGTTGGTTTCAAGTATTGCTTATGACTCCATGCCCAATGTATTTCTAAAAGGGCCACTGATCTTCTACCTAGTAGGCAGGTGATCCCGTTGAGTCGCCAAAATTGTTGTATATATCTTCCCCCCGGGTAGATATAGACAAGCGGAAGAATATGGAAACCAAAGAAATTCAAACCTCAGCCCATGGCGCACGGAAATGGCGCATAACAATAAGTGTCAACATGAGAATGTATGTGCCAAGGCGCAGGAAAGTGGCACACAGAAATGGGTGTCAACATGAGAATGTATGCGCCAAGGAGCAGGAAAGTGGCGCACAGAAATGGATGTCGACACAAATGTAAATGCGCCCTTGGCGCACAGAAAGGAATGTTGACACGGGAAAAGTTGCGCCCTTGGCACAGGGAAAGTGGCGCACGTAAGCATGTGTCAACATAAACATATTTGCACCTTTGGCGCACGAAAAGGATTGTCAACATGCATATGGATGCGCCAAGGCGCACCTTCAAGAGGCGCAATATTCTGAGCGTTGACAGGAAGCAGACCCTGACCCAGATATTCAGATGGCCATAACTTTTGACTGGGAGCTCCGATTCACACAAGGTTAGACTTTTCGGAAAGCCTACGGCGTCCTCTACCTAACTACGACTGGATATGGATCTTTAATTGGGTGGGAACAAGTTCTTAAAAATGCAAAATACAGTTTGCCACTTTTGGGGTTTGATATGGTCCTCACCTACCACCATAATGAGATGAATTAGATACAACCTGAGGTGGTTGGGGTAGATTTGGAATTTCTCTCTCTTCTCTCTCTCATTCTTCCTATAAATTGTCAGGAGGGGCTTCTTTCTAAAGGTTGGACATTCTTGTTTTGCCCCTCCCTTCTTCTCTTTGGCAGGTGAATCTGTGGAGTTAAAACCTCCCATTTAAAACTGTAATGCAGCTTTGCCTCTTGGCATTTTGCAGTGTGTTGTATCAATCTTTGGAGCAAATTAATGCATGTATGTGGATGATTATCAACCCTCTCAGTGTTTATTTGCATCTTCTTGATCTTTCACTGTAAATCTGGTTATCTGTGCGTGATCTTGCATTACATTTTTTTTGGTCTGTGTTTATTGGCAAGACAGGTGTTCTTCATTCCTCGGTGCATCACCTCTGTTAGTTTAGGTTTTTATTTTCTGATTTTTCTTCCCCTTGTCTCCTTGGAAAATTAGATTAGGTTTTGAGTAGACCTCTGCATTTTTACGTGTGCATCTGAACAGAGGAATAGGAACCGGCCTTCATCCGGAGAGCTTTTCTGATTTCGCAGGGTCCCACACTTGGGAAAAGCTCCATGTTATGCAATCACACTGAGAATCTGCAACCCATCAAGTTACAGAGTCCCAGGGGTGCTCTGATTCAACATCAACAATATCTTCTCTCCTTCCTACGCGCTACTTATGATCTCATTTGTGATGAAAGCGGACAAGTTATAGATGGTTCCCTTTGATATCTTTCATCATAAATTTAGCCATGCCTTGTTCACTTGCTTCTATCATTCTTGAGCATTAAGCTTGGTCACAAAGTATGCGGCCATCCTCATAACTAGGTTTTGGATCTCTGTGATGTCAAAGTATTGTGAACCCTTCTTTTAGTCATACACTGCTACTGTCTCCTTGATATCCTCCTTGTCACTCAGATCATCATCTATACATTCTCCTTCACAAATAAGGCCTATGAACTTGGATATCAACTAAAATGTTATGCACATCTTACAACCTGTAAAATATAAGTGACCCTCATGTACACGCGACATCAACAACTGATAAAGGCACTTGTACTTGCAAAAATAAGGTAACTCATAAAGTTGTAATAAACGTGCCTTCTCCAATTTGACTTTCACCTCGTCATTTTATATACGCATCCCATCTCATGTTATTTTATTAGTTGAACAGACCAACTCTAAAGTCATTTCATTATTATTTATGCTCATGCAATGGTTATAATCACTCATGGCCATTTGTCTTAAGTGCGACACCCACTCCTTTCCTAGTAATACTCCATATGAGTATTGTATTCCTGCATACCATTCCTCATTGAAGCTCGTAATGGCAGAGGTTTTTTTTCCTTTTCCCTTTCCCTTCCATTTTTTTGGTGAAATGGTCTCCTTCTTAGGTGTCATGCTTTCTATTGGGATAAACTAAGAACTCCTTACTCTACTCTGCTACTCTACTTAACTCCAAACTCAACTCCAAAGCTCAAATCATGGAAGAAATCATTCTATCTTTGTGCCCTAGCTTCCAAACCCTAACTATGAAAACCTTCCACAAGAGGGTGAACTAAAAAATAACTTTTCTCATGCCCATGTACTCCTTCCTCCTGGTTTACAGATCCACTCTATTCACGCACTTATATTTCTTTGATTATTCTTCACACAAATATATCTGGATGCCTTAGTTCACAAGATCGCTTCAACTTTGTAGTGGAAAGGTAAAATAATGACTTTCCCAACCTAATATTCATAGTTTTTTCTTTTGTCTAGAAATAAATGCTATACCACCTACCAACGTACTTTAATATTAAATGTGGATTTTTCCACTAGGCCAACTTTAAGTGCTCTTACCCATGTGACCAATCTTGCATGAAAAAAAATTCTACAACCTTCTAGCGTGCAATAATCCAACCTAACCGAAGACTCTTACACACGTTTCTAAAGCGCTAAAGGCACTTCTTCCGTCATTTACCTGATTTTTGCCTTCGCCTATCTCATGTTGTTCCCGTGCTCTTCATACTTTGTATGTGGTCTTTGTTACAACCTTCTTGACACCATAATTTATTATCCACCATTTCTCGATGCGCTTTCGTAAACTTAAGTGCTTCCTTCTATTGGGACATTCAACTTGTATTATAGGCCTATTATTTTCTTTGCATTTATCCACCTCACACTAAAATAGATGTGGAATCTTCTGTGCATACAAAACCCTGGAAAAATAATGTGGTTACCAATGCACAAGGCATAAAATGAAACAAAGGAACAAGAAATGAGAAAGGGAAACACAAGAAAAGAAAATCATAAAGGGAAATTGTAAGCTAACTCGAAATACTGCCTTATTTACAAACAATAAGAAGACTTATTTATAGTAGGTCTTCAACCTACTCCCATTGAAATGACCTGTTAATCTCATCTCATCCAGTGCTTATAACTAGCAAGCGCCTGAATAAAAAATGTACAAGATGATGTAGGGTCCCAACCAATGAAATTTCAACTTCCCAGGATGGCGCATATACTTGGAATCATACAACAACACCATCTTCCCAACCTCAAGTTGCTTTATCTTGATATGACGATCATGCCATGCCTTTTTTCTTACTTTTTATATCTTTTGACTCCATCTAGCAAGTGATCTCCTTTCATCTAACTGAATCAACTTATCAATCCCATCTTACAAAAATTTCTCATCATCCAACCCTCTTTTGCATGCTATATGCAACAATGGCATCATGGATTCAACTTGAAAAAAAGCCTCCGTGCCAAACACCAATTGAAATGGAGTGGCCTTGTTCAATCTCTTGTAGGTTGCCTTGTATGCCCATAGAATATCTGATACTTTTTCATGCCAATATTGTCTTCCAATGTCACAGATCTTAGTCAACGTGTGACTTAGTATTTTTTTAAATACCTCAGTAGCTTCATTCGCTTTAGGGTTATAAGGGGTAGTCTTGTGGTGGGCCACCATAAATTCTGCTAACAGAATCCTGACTGTTTCATTGAGGAAATGTATACCTCTATCACTTGTTAAGTTTAAAGGACAACCATACCTACTGATTATGTTCTCCCATAAAAATCTAGCAGCTATTACTGTGATGAAATCCTTCATAAGCATTGCCTCTGCTCATCGTGTCAAGTAATCAGTGCAAGTAATGATATACCACGAACTAGTCCCTGTGACTGGAAAAATTGACCCTAAAAATTCAATTTCCCATTTTTCAAATGGTTCAGCACTGCTTATTGGTCATAAGGGAGTTTCATCTCTCTTCCCAAGTTTTCCAAGGCACTAGTAATGGTCATAGGCCTTATAAAACTCAATACAATCCTGGTAGATGATTTCCCACTAAATCCCTTCTAATAAAATATTTTACATGGTAGCATTTCCTACATTGTGTCCTCTTGCAATCCCACCATGTGCTATTATTCCAATATGCATTGGTACAGAACCTCATCACGACCTAACTTATACAAGTCTCCACTAATCAACATGTAGGGTGCGGCGCATATTACTAATTTTTTCTCTCCAAAGCCTTCATCCCTTCCAACACCATACTTGTTTTTAAGAACAATGTGATATCTTCCAAGTCTGAGGGTGCATGTTGTAACCTAAATAGTTACATTTCTTACATGGTATCCTAACTTCTTTGCATTTCCTCCCTTGAGTTAATCCTTAATAAGTGGTCAGGTCCTAAATTTCTCTTTCCTAGTTTTACAACCATTTTGAACTCAAACTCTTAGAATAATAGGACCTAATGACATATGCTCCCTTACAGAATGGGATTTTTGAATAATTATTTCAATTCCATGTGGTTCATGTAGAATATAAAAGGTGTTGTCAACAGGTAATTCTTAAACTTGTGTAGTGCATAGATCATAAACAATGTCTCATGCTCAGTAGTTGTGTAATTTTATTCTGATGGTGTCAACTTTATACTGGAAAAACACAAGGGGTGATCAATAATCCCCTCACCAAGTTTTCCTAGTACTACTCCTATAGCTATCCCTGAGGCATCAACATGGACATGGAAAGGCTTATCCCAAGAAGGAAAATGTAGTATGGGCACCATGACAGGCCTATCCTTGAAAGTGTCAAATTCTCTCTGTTTCACCTCTCCCCAATGAACGAAACTCTCGTGTTTTAAAAATACTTCCAAGGGCATGGAAATTTTGGCATACCCCTTGATTAATTTCCTATAGTATCCCATATTCCCAAGGAATCCACACATTGTGCTTTGATTAATAGGATCCCATAATCCCACAATAACTGTAACTTTGGCGGGATCCACTAGTAAGCCTTATTTACATATAATATGTCCTAACAGGGTTCCAAATAGAGTAGAAAAGATACATTTATTAATGTTGACAGATATCCTTAATTGCCCACATCTCTCAAACATTAGTCTCAAATTGTCACAATGGTCTTTCACCAACCCATACATAATACAATCATCTAGGTAAACTTGAAGAAATTTATGGATGAAGTCCTGAAATGCTTGTACCATGATGTGTGAGAACATAGCAGGTACATTCTTCAATCTAAAAAGCATAACTGTGTAGGCAAAAATTTCCCATTCAGTGGAAAAAATTTTCTTTCTCTAGTCTTCCTTTGCAATCTTGACTTGGTGATACCCTGAGAACCCATCTGTGATAGAGTAGACATTGCGTCTGACTACTCCCTCCAAAATTTATTCAGTAAAGGGGGTTGGAAAAGGATTGATGACACATATGCCATTAAGGTCCCTATATTCCAAGAAGATCCTTATCCTTCCTTCCTTCTTAATACTAATGACCATTGGGATTATCCATTCTGATTCTTCCACTACCTCGATGATACCAGATGCTATCGTCTTGTCTATTTATTCCTTGACTAGTACACGTAGATTTAGATTCATCCAATAAGGCTTCTTAAAAATTGGGCACGCAACTTCCTTCAACTTTAATCTTCATCTCCCATAAGGAATGGTGGATGCCTTTGAGTTCATGATACCCACGATGGAACAAATTCTGAAACTCGTGCAACATATCAATGACCTTTGAAACTTATTTTTTTGACCAATAGTCCCCAATGATAGCTTCCTTAGGCTCCATGTCTATCCCAATATTGACCTTTTTTTTTCAAGGGATTTTGGTAGGCACGTGCTCACTCATCATCACTCTCTATGACTTCGCGCGTACCTTCAGAATGGTTAACATTCAAAGTTTCCATCTCTTCTCCATCTACTACATAGACCATTTTTCCTTTTTCTTTTTCCATGCACATGCACTCAATTTGTACTTCCTCTGACTCTTCTTATTTGAGGCGTGTCTCCAAATAAATCTCACCCATAAATTTTAGTAGCCTATCTTCTCCCATAGCACTATCTCCCATTTTAAGGAACTTTATTACTTGCAACGCCTTATCCAATGATGTCTTTATACTCCTATACTCGAAATCTTGAATGAGATTAGATGCCAACTACTATCAATTACCTATTTTATGACACATCTCTGAATGAATATACCAAGCACGCACACAACCTTGTAAGGTGGAATACAACTTATGCACCCATAAAAAAGTGGTAATGCGTTTGCGCTTCCCATCTAGGCCGTCTCACACACTTGGATATGAAATGAGGTGGTATCTTTACCATGGTAATATTGTATGATAGTGGGCATATTACTCCTAGAGAACCTTATAGAAAACTTGATTCTTATCTCACGCCATTCTAAGAGGATATCCTGATGTGTAACCCACCAGCGTGCTGCAGTTCCAAACAAGTTATAACTAAGCATTCCCCTTCTCTCATCCTCATTCTTCCACTGAGCCTCCATTTTTCACAAGAAAATTTCAGGGTATGATCCTCTAGAGTAACTTGGAAACTTCTTCCCTCCCAGGCACTTGAATGAGCACACCTTTTTTACCCTTGCTATAGATCCTCTCATCTATTACCCAATCAAATCATAAGTTACATGTGCTCAATTATCGCATGCCATGCTAGTGGTATCACTCAATGACCAAGCATCTTTAAACTGGATGACTCCCTCTATGGGATGAATTATCTCAGGATCTCTGATAGAGCGTACATAGATTTTATTGAGGAATTCCTCTCCTAAGAGCTCAGTATAAAGCAATGATTTCCCATATGTTAAAGGGATAATCACCCTTTCTTCCTTTTTTTCAAATCTTATATACCCCTTGTTAAACCGCATGTCGGCATTGTTCTTATAACACCAAGGGTGCCCAAGAAATGTTGGAAAGTGTTCTACCTCGACGAGTGTCAAGACTTTGAAGTCTCTAGTGAACTTGGCCCTTGAATGGTGATAACTAAATCCTTTAAGAAATTCAAAGATATCTGTAATGTGGGCCTTCCCATTTGATGTTAAGCATATAAGGTAAGAAAATTGATCTCTGCTCTGGTGTCAATGAGGATATTACTCAGAATCCATCCATCAGCAACTGCATTCAATGTAATTTCCTTATCATAATCAAGGCTATGCGGAGGAAGGTTTGCATGCAAAACCTTCATTTTGCACTTTTTTCTAGCACATGGTACCGTCTCCCTCAGCCATTATCCTAGCAAGGGAATAATATTCTCTTTCTTTAACATCCTACATACTTCCTTGACCTCATCCACGTCATCCGTTGGAGCTTCGACATTCTTCCTTTACTCCAAATACTTTGATTTCTCCTTTACACATTGGAAATCCCCTTGCAAACTCGAAATCACATCCATAGTCTCTTGATACACCTTGTTCTAATGAGTAGGATCTGGATACTTCTCATGTACCACTTCTATTAAAATCAGTGTCCTTTTTCTTGGCATCTTCCTAGCGCGCATGACCTCTTCTCACGTCGTCACCAGAATAAGTTCTAGTCCTTACTCACTCACCACTCTTGACATCCACTGTGAATCAGCCTTCTTGATGTTTACCATCCCAGTGCCCTTGTCCTTCCGATGCTACTTGTTCATATGCTCATAGAGCTCTGGACACTCTTTGTACTTATGTTTCTTCCCACACCATTAAAATTGTTATTGATCAGGACACTCACATTTGTAATGCTTTGTAGATCCAAATTTATAATAGGTTCCTCGTGGGAATTCAATTCATCCTCCACCATGGTTATTGTGACCACAAAATCCTCTACGAAAAACTCTTCCATGTGTTCCTCCATCTGTGCGCCCTTTATAGCGACGAATCATCATCCTTGAAACTGATTGCAAAACTATTATGGCACACACCAAGATCAATAACATCATGAATCTAATCAATAATTTTTCAATCCTTGGTATCATGGATCATAGAGGTATAGATATTACAATAGAAAGAAACATTTTTTACAGATTGCACGCTATAGTAGAGGGCACCTACTTGCATCGTGATCCCCATGGAAAATTTCACAATCTACCGCTATGGTGTGTACCAACTTCCGAGGGCAATAGGGATAATTTTAGTGGAAAATATTCATAATATGGCAAATTTTAGATTTTTGAAAAATTTGCAAAGGCGAATGTTTTTGGTGCGGGTCAGTGACCTGTTTGCCTAAAAATCACAGTTTAATTTTTTTTAGGTGTTGGATTTTCCTACCCTTGAAACTATCCCATATATAATCCTTGATTATTTGCAAGGTAGAACACTACTAGCTCACTCATACCACATGGGGCATATTTATTATCAAGTATAATAAACATGCAACAAAAATTTTGTTGACGTGTGACAGGGAGAGTTTCTTGACGCACGATAGGAGTACAGAGGAATTAGATGCGCAACAGAGATTTTTATGACGCGTGACATGGAGATTTTCTTGTCTCATGACTAGAGGGTGGAGGCTGTAGATGCACGATAGGAGATCTGCTATCATGCGTCAACAAGGTTGTTTTCATGGGACAAAAAACCTCCTGTCACACGTCAACAAGGATGTTGACGTGTGACAACAAACTTGTTGTCACATGACAATAAATTTATTGATGCACGTCAACAAGGATGTAATTTTTTTTTCACATGTCAAAAACCTTATTGATGTGCAATAGGAGGTTTTTTGTCATTCAAAAATAACCTTGTTGATGCGCTACCAAAAATCTCCTGTTGCACATCTGCAGCCTTCTGTCACACCACTTGAAAATCAGGTGAAAATTTTACATGCAACCCCCAAAAAGATCACCTTCCCATAAAAAATGTTCTGGGGATATTAGCCAGGTATTTTCCACCTCTGATTTCCAAGAGGTCTCTTAAAATGAACCTTGGAGGGAAACTATCCTTTGTATACCCCTCCACTTCACAATTTATACACCAAATCCCACCATGAACCTCATGCGCTAAGTTTGTAGACATCTTCACCAATTGCTTAGCCATTGTAGCAATTTGAGCCTCCAGAAAGGGGCTAACACCAGTATCAATGCTCCTAATAGCCTCAATGCATAGGGAAACTTCCAATGCCTCGCATGGGTCTATGAAAGTATTGTGTGACAGAGCCCTCCTAAATGGTGTTATCAATCCTCCAAAAAACCATTGAGCATGTTGATAAGGATGAAATCCATAGGATAGTTTAGACAAGAGTGTCTTGAACTACACGTCATACTCCTGCAAACTCTCTATCATTCCTTACTAGATCTCTTTCAGAATGCTAATGCTCTTCTATTCAAATTCTAGGATATGGAACTCTGCAAAGAATACATTTTTCAATAAAGTGTAGTCTAACACCATCTGATGGGGGTCATATTTCTGATACCAACTATGTGTGTACCCTTGTAACAATGTTGAAAAATAACTTTCCTTTCACTCCGGGGTATTGATCCCTTTCACATGCCATAGTAATTCAAAATTGTGTACATGCTCTGTAGTATCTTCAATAACCCTATAGTCTGGTAAGTACAAAGACATCTCAAATAATACTTGTGTAGGTGGCTAAGGCCTTTGTCCTCCTGATCTAGAGCCTTGGTTTCCTCTAGTGTTTCCTCCCCCTCCAAATCCATTAGATCCAACAGGTCCTATTCCTCTTGATCCTCCAGATCCGCTAGGTCCACCAGGTCCTCTAGCCCTTATACCACTAGTTCCACCTCTTGCAGCCGAAAAATGTCCTAAAATGGTCGTTCCTAGTGTTCCCAACGTCCCACTAAACTGTGCGCCAATGGTTTGTGATACTGTCCCACTTCTAGTTCTATGTCCCTTTCCACTCCCAGATGTGATACCCAAATCTTGTGTACTTTCACCTTGTCCAAAAATTTCTCCAAATACCAGGATGGTTTATGTAGCCATGGATGTTTCAAATGAGAAATTATATCTCCTAGGCATAGATCGGTTACTCCCATCGATACCAACTGGGTTAACAATACTTATCCCTTGATCTGGAAAACCAAGTACCAGGGGTTGGTCACCAGGTGTGTTTAGATGCATTGCGACTACTCTCCTTTCTCCATGTGACATACTTTTATCAGAATTTGAAGGGTCTTCTCTCCCACGCTTGCCAAGATGGGGTAGCACAAACTGCTCAGGTTCCATGTCCTCTAAGTGAACCTCAACTCCTTCCCGTAACATATGCCTCTATAGATCCATCACACTTGAAACCTTGCATTGTCAAGTCATCTCCCTTTCACAAGCTTCATTATACTTGATTCATCTCTCCTCCCTTTCCTTCTAATTTGTAATGTGTGCCATCTTCCTCCACCTTAGCTTCCTCTCCTAGTGGGAAATGCCTCTAAACTTAAGGTAACGATCAAGATCTTCATATCCAAAGGAATAACATGACAAAATGATCCTATGGGATCCCTCAGAAACTTGAACTCACCAACTTCTGAGAAATAATACATAGAAATGGTGTATTCTATAGTATAACTAGTTAGCACTCCTTTGCACCAGTGATCAACAATAGGCGTCCAAGTCATATCTACATCCTCTAGCCTTTGATAATCATCTTAGGTCCATATGCATGATCTATAGTAGCAAATCGATCTGGAGGCATATGATGAAATCCATTCATATAGTTCTACAAGAAAACAACATAAGAATGTCTCGTACAACTCATAGTATAGGTTATCTTCTACCCATCTACGCACATCAAACTCAGTTCTAGTTCTGAATCTTTGAGAAAATTTATCCTCCTTGCTCTTGAACCATGGTTCAAAAATTTCAAATGTCAGATGTTCTTTCATCATGCATCATAGGGACCAAGATGTATGTCATTTCTCACAACTTAGAAAAGATTTCCCGACAAGGGAACTAATATGTAGTCATTTTTATACCCTTATATTAATAGTAAAATACCATGTGTGTTGGTCTATCACCTAGTGGGCACTCATCCGAGGCACACATGGGAGCCAAGCCTCTCTTTTATGTGAGTCTTGTGAAAATGCATCATCTTATGATAGATATTTAAATGTAAAAGAAAGAAAGAAAATAAGAATTCATTTTGAGAACTTGTGATGAGTTATTACCTCAATGCATCCATAGAAGATAAATAACAAACAACATATGGAAATGGTTCATACCCAATGGAAATACACTATGGTTATGCTCATGAACACATATATTATTTAGAATAGAGCCTTACAACCATATTAATGATTTCAATAACCACATTAAATTTCTTGAGGTCATAATAGACCCACATTAAAATGCAGAGCAAGGTCATCCATCAGAACTACACTATGTCCTTCACATTACAGGGATGAATATAGATCCATCCTTTTAAATATGCCATCACTCCTAATTTTCACTAATATCAACCCATATAATCCTCCATTATATTTCTATAGAGATTCACCCCTATTCCACCACCTCTACTCTCTCAAGATGATTCCATGTATATATTTATCTCTAGTCTCTCTTTTTAGCTATCCACACACCTCTATAGATAGATTTTTTTCCTTCACCACCATGCCTTTTGATGTAATAGATCAGTTGCCAAGTGTCCAAGTGGTCCTCCAATGCATCATGCCTCCTTTGATTTGGGATCTCCACTCTATGTAATGATTTTCTTCTAGAACCTTCCATCACATGCATGGAGTATTACCTTTTTGATCCTATATCCGCCAGGCTGGCACCTTATCTATTCCGCATGCTAGATGGTTCATATTTTTTTCACGTGTTATCTGGATCTCTAAATATGGATAAGTCCTAAAATAATTTTTCCTTACATACACGCCGTTTTTTCTGCAAAACCTTTCTAGAACCTTTCCCTGCGCACCTTCAACCCACGCACCCTTCTTCAAATAGGTCTCGCACACCCATGCACATTCTTGTACTTAGCCAATATTCTGGGGCCCAACAAGTAGTATCCTTTACATATCTCATACATTCCCTTCACAAATGAGGATATGTCACCTTTCACTAACATAAATCTTTGTGCACCTTTGCATATTATTGTTTTTATTACCACCACTTGTATCAAATGAGTTCTTATTGATAATGGATCAGCCATCAACTTATGTGTTTATTCCCTTTTAAATAAAGCAGGTATTAGTGATAATATCATTTCTAAGAATTCTATTTTCATTCGAGGTTATGACTCTATCACTTTTACATGTTTAGGGACTATTTAATTACACATACAAGTTAGGCCTAAAAATATTATTGCCGACTTTTATGTTATATATACCTCATCTCAATTCAATATCTTGCTAGGTAGATCTTGTATTAAAAAAATGCAAGCAATTCTATCTACTAGTCATCAAAGTGTCAAATTTTTACATGATGGTTATGAACATATTATAGATGTAGATCCATAGCCATTCAAATACTATCACATAGACTATATTACTGTTATGCTCATCCCACCTTCATAATGTATTCCTTATGGTATCCTTGACACATATGAAATTGGTTAGTCTAGTGCTTCAAAACCTTCTTCTACCGATATAAATACTGTTGGAACATAATTTTTTATTTTTATGGCCAACCCTTAATGTATATGGGTCCATCACTAATATATAGGTTAATATTTAATAATATGAAATATTTATATTTCTATCATTAAATATGCTAACCTAGGTATATACTTTAGGTTAAAAATTTAATATCATGAAATGATTATATTTCTAATATTAAATATTATAAACTTAGGTGTATGTGTGAACCGTTTAGGTTGAAAAGGTGGGTCGGGAGACATATGAGATCACCTTATATAAAAAGGACTTTAGGTTCTCATTTGATATATTCGGGAAATGTATCAAAGGTGTGTAAATCAAGTGATTTGGTTATACCCTTGGTAAATAGGTTTTTAAAGGAGGAAGTGATCTTACTAGATCTAAAATAAGTTCTTTGAAGTAAAATGTTATTTTCAAAGTGCTTTTTACACTATTGGGGTTTTCCACTATAAATAATGTTTGTGTTATTTATTTCCTATAATTATTTCTTTATTTAATTATGTTATGTTGTAATGTTTATTTAAATCTTTACTATAACATTATATAATATGTAAGTTTATTAAATCCGTATTTAATAGAATCCTTAAATTATGACATGGTAACAGAGCGAGGTAAATTAAATAAATTAAAATCAAAAGTTGTTTATTTTATTTATTTAATTTGTATGGTTTGTTTTCAACCAACCCAGAAGGATATTTAAAATAACTAACCCCTTCTTTCCATTGTGTAACCTAAAAAATTTTCTTTGTGAAGAATTAAAGTGAATTCACAAGTGAAAAAATTGAAAATTTCTTACTTTCCTTGAAAACTTGTGTACAGGTAAGGGTAAAGTATTTGAATTATTTTTTTCTATAGTTTTAATATGTACATGCTAAAAAGATATTCAAAATAAAAACACAAAGTTAAATACAAGAAAAAGGAGAAAAACTCCATAGAAATAGGATTTTCAATTTATTTCATTGATAGGGTGAAAGTAATTCTCCCCTCTATAAATCTCCGGGTTATCTTGTATTTTTTTTCAAGTGGAATCATGCCCCTTGGTAAAATTTATTTACTATTTTAACCTTATTGTGTTTTTAAAAGTAATCTATGAGTGTCCTTTGGACTCCCTTAATAAGATTCAATTTGAAAAACTATAGTTTATAGTTAATCTATAACTATATTGTTATTTTTAAATAATATATATATAATATCTAGAATAAGGTTTATATAGTAATTTATATAAACATCATATTAAAATTAATATAGTTTTGAAAAAAAAACTATATATTAAAATCCTTAAACCATATTAAAATTACATAGGATTGGGAGAAGAGTCAATGGAGCATATTCTAAGCCTAAGTTTAAATCATTTAAACTTAACTTATAAATCTAGGCATATATAGTTTTAAAAAGAAGAAATAAACCTAAGTTTGAATCATATTATATATATGGTTAGTTTAAACCACTTAAAATATAAATTTTATTAGATTTGGTCTATATATGTTTTGAAAACAAATCTCAGTTCTTATTTTTTGGGAAGGGGGCCCGTGTTTATTGCTTGACCATGAAGGAATTAATTTTTAAATCTTAATACTTATTAAATAAAACCTAACACGTGTCGTTAACCATTTATATTATCCATGTAAGGGGGTTGCCCCATTCATTTATATCTTATAGTTTATAAAAACTATATAAATAAACCTATTTAAAGGTTTTCTTTTATATAAGAGTGGGAGTGAAGAATAAAATGAGATAATATCTCAGTATAAATGTGGAATTATCAGGTATAAATGAATATTTTTTATTAAAAAGACTGGTTTATTGGTGGCCCATTTGAAGTGTGGTATATATTTATTAAAATATTGGTAGTTATAGTCACATAAAAGTTTTAAAGTTTTTAGCTTGCATGAATTCTATAAAATATTTTGCAATCTTTCCATAGTTTTAAATGTGTGCAGCGTAAAATTAAAAGTAAATGAAGGGAGGAGACAAGGTTCATGAAAATAGAGATTTCAATTTATTTCATTGGTTGAGTGAAAATTACTTGTCCCCTCTGTAAAATATGCAGGTTAATCTATACTCTCATAAATCTACTTGCACTTGGTAAAATTCTTTTAACATGTTCTATGTCTTTTAAACCCCTTGAATAAGGGTTATGTGTTTTTTATATAAAAAAATACTATAGTTTATATTTTTTATGAACTATATGTTATTTTTCATTTACATTCTATAAACTATATATAGTTTTTTTTAAAAGTGTATATATTTATGCATTATAAATTATAATAGGCTATTATAATGTGTTAAAATATAATCTCCCTAATATTATATAGGAGAAGAAATTCTAGAATTTCACATTCTAGAAATACACAAGTTTTGGCTTCATTAAATTTGATAGTCAAATGAATGTCATAGTAGACCAAACATAAGACAATTTGACGGTCATTTAGATTTCAAATTAATGCTCGCAGGTTCCAAAAAAAATTCACTGTTTTAAAATTGACGGTCAAATGACCATTACATCAGACCAAAAAATAAGTCATTATGATGGTCATTTAGACGTCAAATTTAAGTTGGCCAGATTTTTGTCTACATTAATTTTTTCAGAAATTTGAATTTGTTATGCATTCTTAGGAGTCTCTTCTTCACTTCTATATGCTTGGAAATCTTTTTTATATAAATATGAGGTATAATGCAGAGCCCTTTATATTGCGGGTTATTAATTTGATCATGGGGGGTTAATTAGTATGCATTGTAATGACAAAATTAGTTATGATCAAATAGTTTATTTAGATCTGATTTTATTGAAAGTATTGTTTTTATTATTGATAAATATGTATCTAACTCTATGGTACATTGTATATTGTAATGGGGTGTGTTTTACAAGTTTAGGAAAACAATGGTGTCCAACTATTTCTATCTTGACAAAACCTAGATCATGAATGAAACCAACTACAACATTTGGGTCAAAATAGAATTTATAGCAAGGAAACTCTGGACGATTGTTTCTGAATTTGAGGTTTCTCCCACCAGTCATCAAACAACTATAGACAACATGAATACATTCTTGTAACAAATGTAAGAGGCTCTTTCTATGATTCTACGCAATGTGAATGATGAGTATCTTCTACACATTGGTAATATTGAACATCCAAAAGAGGTATGGACACAACTAGAATTTATACATGAAGGATACTTGGTATATCAAGGATAGTAATGAGAGTACAATAGATGATGAAATTCATAGAAATGGTCTGTATATTTTTTATGATTTCTCTTCTGCATCTTGTTTTATATCTCAAAGTTTGAATAATTTAAAAGTATGATATGAAAGGTTAGGACATGTTAATTATCGAAGCTTATATGAAATTTCTAGATATAATATACTAAATATGTGTTCAAGTTTTTTGGTGTAGGAACCATTACTTGGAACAACAAATACAATCAACAGTCTCCATTTCTTCTACTTAGGAAGAGAAGTATAATGGAAGAAGTAAATAAGGCATGCGGCTGCAATGACTGTTGGTAGAGATACACATGGAAGCTAAAGGAATTATTTCTCTTTTATGTGGTGGTCAGAGTTGTATTACTCTTTATTAAGAATCTAGTTCAACAACAGAGGATGAATAACATTGAGATACATATACACTTCACCCATGAGAAGGTGCAAAGTGGTGAGATAAATCTCAAGTTCATGTTGACTAAAGAGAAGGTTGATGACATCTTCACATATTCCCTGAGTAATGCAAAGTTTTTTCACTTTCGTAAAAATATTGGATTGTCAGAGTTTCCATTGAGGGGGAGTGTGCATAACAATTTCATGTCCTAATGGAACTTTTTTTTTGTAAAAATACCTTTGGGAATGTATACCTCATCGGCTTATTTTTGGAAAGAAGTGTAGAAAGATCTTAAAGGTAGTCTTCAGTAAACTCTTTAGTGCTATTGAGTTTACTGGTAAATATCTATTACAAACATGTTGGTAAGGAGGTCCTTTATTGTTAAATGCTCCTATATGCTTGGGTTCAATAAATTTTTATGAGAACCTATGAGAACATATAAAACTCATAAATCATACTTAGCCATTGATTATGGGATGATCTTTGGGATTCCAAATCCTTTTGTACCAAAAGCTAAATTGAGTATGATGAAGGTTTTATAATTCCTTCAAGTGATATGCTAGCCTAAAACCTTTATGGTTTAAGGATTGTAAATCCTGTAGTGTACCATGGGCAGGTAATCTATTTTCATATGTTATGTCATCCAATTTAACATTAAGGGGGAGTTTTGGAACATAATGATTAAGTGGTCTAGCCAACCCTTAATGTACATGGGTCCATCACTAATATATAGGTTAATATTTAATAATATGAAATATTTACATTTCTATTATTAAATATGCTAACCCAGGTATATACTTTAGGTTAAATATTTAATATCATGAAATAATTATATTTCTAATATTAAATATTATAAACCTAGGTGTATGTTTCAACTGTTTAGGTTGAAAAGGTGGGTCGGGAGACATACCTGATCACCTTATATAAAAAGGACTTTAGGTCCTTATTTTATATATTTGGGAAATATATCAAAGGTGTGAAAATCAAGTGATTTGGTTTTACCCTTGGTAAATAGGGTTTTAAAGGAGGAGGAGATCTTACTGGATGTAAAATAAGTTCTTTGAAGTAAAAGGTTATTTTCAAAGCATTTTTTACCTTATTGGGGTTTTCCACTATAAATAATGTGTCACTTGTGTTATCTATTTCTTGTAAGTATTTATTTATGTTATGTTGTAATATTTATTTAAATATTTATTATAACATTATATAATATGTAATTTGATTAAATCCATATTTATTAGAATCCTCAAATTCTAACAAATACTCCCACTATTTATACTCACACTATGGCTATTATATCACCTAAAATATCAACCCGTATCAACATTTCTTCTCCACCTATCATGACACCTTCAATTCCTCTACTTAGTGTGCCACCTAAAAATATAATCGATAATGCCACACAACGTAATGATGATAACACCGATGATTCTAAGGATTCTGATGATGAATTTGATGCAGTAGAGATAACTAATGAAGCATTAGGACAACTTAACTTTACTCCTCTAGATGTCGACAAATATTATTTTGAGGACACCTTTGTGGCCAATGGCCTGGGTTAATACAGGTTAAAACCCCTCTTTTAACCAATTCTATGATACTTTACCAAGGATCAGTCAACACCATTGAGACTATTTCATCTTCAACCATCCAAACTACATCTTCTCCACTCCCTTCCACATGCACACTACTCATCAAAAAATCCTATTGGCATAACATCCTGGTAGATTGTAATTCTTCAAATACTATTTTCACACATGAGGACTTAGCTAGAATTAGTTTAACACTTAATGACATCTAACCCCCACTTCACTCATCTCATCTTTATCATGGCTATTATCACATTTCAGCCACATATGGCCTTTATGTGTTTCATTTGACGGTCTTTGTTGCACGTGCCCCTCACGATTCTCTATTGACTCTTGGGAAATATTGGCTTGACTATATTGGTGGTAACATAGATACTAATCACACTTCACTTACATTCCTTATGCCATTCAATAATATTTCCATAGCTAATGACTCATCTCTTACTTACTCTTTGAATCTCTCTCGATGGCATGCACGTGATTGTCCACCAGTTCTCTTCACTGATGAATAATATTCCATGACTGTCTACACATTATGTTGTCATGGTTCTTTATATGATCCTCCTAACTCTTTCTTATCATGTCTCCAATACTTATCTGATAGTATTTGATCCTGGAAATGATGATTTTCTCAAAAATTTCACATGACTATATTCACCACCGCAAACTTGGGGGGCATAACATCCAACACACCCCATCTCATGTTAGCATTATCACATATTTCATCTTGGAATTATCACCCATAAATATCCTCGCATAGGTACATTCATCTACACTTTCATGTCATTCTTACCTGATGACACACTCTTGTGCTTCAGATCACACTTGACTATTGAAGGTATACTACACATGAACCCCACATAATACACACTAGATACAACACATGTTGACCCTTCATACATCTTGTGTCATATGTATTACATTTTACCTGATACACTCTACATTTACTCTACATCAGTTCACCATTTGCATTTCTATACATCATACATATGTCACACCCCTATCATCTAATAATCTTGCATCACCTACTTCTCATTCTACATAATACATAACGTTATTACATTACATATTATACATCACACATTACCCATCACATGTTCGTAGTTAATCATCACACATCCTACAGATTTACTATTCATTATGCACTCACTACCCTATGAAACACCATAGTTCCTCAGTTCATGTTATACTATTGAGGGTATGTATAAAAAATGGGCCACATCATGCTCACTCATTCATCATTCGATATTCTCAGGTGAAACTCCTAGGATTAAAGATATATGCATTAGGCTATAGGGTCACTTATTCTAGCATCATCTCATGATAGGATATATCATAACTTTTTATTACATTATTTAGTTGTATACTCTCTAGGCTACATCACCACTCCCTCTCTTCATCTTGTAGTGATATAAAATTTAGGATACATCATCATTCCTTTGATCATATTTTCATGATAAATGATTTGGCTATAGGGTGACAGACACTACATACCTAGGTCACATATCATCACTACACATACAAACTCATCACAAGGCATTAGACACATGACACACAAAATTTGACTATTTCTTGATGATGCACTCTAGTTTGTGGTTCATTATTGACTATTGAGAGGGAAAACTAATCGAACCTCATTACATACAAATCCATTCAATTGGGGGTCATGCGGATCCTATTTTCCATCTTGTATCCCACTCCATCCATCCACAACATATTTCATATCTTGGTTATTTTTAATCTTTCTTACTTTTACTTGTATATGGCCTGTTATTATACATGGTAGATAGGTCTCTTGTATGTCATTATCTTTACCATACACACATGTCCGTTCACAAATTTCTTTAGTTATGATTATAGATACATGTATCTTACACACAATATGGATGATTGCCTTCTACCACTTCTATAATGGTCACTGGGGGAGTCCACATTCGTCTTCTCTAGGTGCTAATGTTTCATTTTGTACTTAACACGCTAAATTACTTACATATACACACTTTGTACATATGAGTTATCTTTCTAACATGCTAATGGGTTTTTCATGTGCATGAATTATTTTGCAGGATTATTTTATTCCATGGCTATCTATTTTTTTTTACTTTCTTGTTTTGATTGCTATTGTATGTAGGCAATGCCCTTTTTTTTTGTGCACAGTTGTTTGTTTGTATTTGGCCATTATGGCCTTGAGTGTCTTGCGAAATATTGAGTGGTCCCATGTTTACAACCCTTTTTGGTGTTCTATATTTCTTTCCTACGTGTTTACTTTCATTTTAACTTCTACATTATTTGGTAGAATACACTTATCTTTTACATGCATGTTTGTTCGTAATAACACTTGAATTATAGTCATTTGTTTGTGTGTTCCTTGTTTTCTACCAAGCATATTCCCTTCCCCTTATAGGGCACAGTTTATATGGTTAGTCCTCTTTTGAGGCCAAATTATCCTATCAATGACATCGCATGCACCCCCAAAGAGGGGGGTGTCATTTGGGGTTTTACAAACTACACAACTCTCTACCGGTACAGTTCACTTCAGTTATTTTCCTTTACATTATGGGTTTTACAATGAGTGGGTTCAGACCAATCTACAAACCCTGTACACATCAGATTTTATAGGAAATGGTTGTCGTTAACATTCTAGGGAGTAGTTACAAGTTATAGGATACATCAGATTTCATCTTTACCCTACTTCATCTAGTGGTGTTAGATCACCAAAAAAATAAGGAATTATAGAGATATCTTCACACATACTCAGGGAAGTAGTTATAGGTTGGAGAATAATGAAACTTTCTCCCTACACTTGTTTGACTATGGTGGCATGAGATTGCCCAAAAAGATCACAGTACAGGATATCCTCGCTACACTTTCTCTCTCATCATGAATCATGTGCACATGTTCCTTTTGATTTTTTTCATACTTCTATTTAAAGTATATTTTCCATATACATGTGATTTTTACATATACATATGTATTTGACTACTTGATTGAATTCTCCTTGCAGGTCCATATGTATGGGAAGAAAGAAGTAGACAATAAACAAATACAACTAAGTCATCAAAAACAACAATAACAATATTTTACGGAAGCACATGCCTCGTAGTAACATTTAAGTACATCAAACACATTGGAAACTTCACACGTATTTCCACCCTCGGTTCACTCTCACCAATTTTTGCACTTTTATATCTTTAGTTTCCACGCACCATTATTTTATCATTCCACACTTTGTCTAATCGGCACGTTATCTACATCATTCTACATGGATCATCAAGTATGCATCTCTGTCTACTTTATGTTACTGATATTTCTACTCAACAACATAAAGTGGGGGAAAATTTAGTAAACAAATCACACAATTTAGACATTAGTTAGTCTCATACTACTATTGATATGGTTTTTGAGTGAAGAAAGTACTAATTAACCCATGTTCTTTGGACATTTTACTTTGCTTGTTTTCATCACTTCCAACCTCCCGCATCTACTTGCCAAGTAAATTATCCCATTCGGTGTCACTTTATCTTTGACTAGGGTGCCCCAGGCGACCTGATCCTTTTTACACTTTCCTACCACTTTTTGGGCACTTTCTAGCCATTTGATTTTTTTATCCTTTTAGTGGTTAGACTATTTAGAGTTGATTATGAAATTAGAATAAGAGAACCATATAAATATAAAGTTATGAGACCATAATGAGGGACCAAACAATAAGCACTAGTATCATCACCTAAGGTTCCATCCATCAAAGGATCCATTTGCATCCATCTAGCTCCATCAAAAGTCAAAAGGTTGGTTCATCTGCATCACACTACATAGGAGGGAAGTTTATTCTATTCCATCTACCATTTTATTACATTTCTACACATAGTTATTGCTCACTAATTTCACAAAATGTGACTGACACAAGAACACCTAGAGCATGATTGCACACACACACATAGAGAGAACTACATTGGGTATGATATGTAGTGCAACACTCAGTTAGTAAGTCCACCATTGTGTCCGTTGAGGAAATTCTGACCCCTTCATATGCTTTTTTATTTTTTTAGGGGTTTATACCTTTCTTAGGGTTATGAAGGTCTCTCCTTCATAAATGATTTACAATGACATATAACTGAGTGCAACGACACTAGTGTGACATGAAGAAAACATAGGTGATCACTTAGCAATAGCTTAGAGGAGGTTTGCATAGGTTTTTCACATACCAAGGTGCCCATATCTCATACTAGGGCACCCACATGCACCCATGTACCTCTCTAGGAATCCCAATATAACCTAACATTCCATATTTGTGCTTTCGAGAGGTTTTGTGTGTTCTTTCCTATTTTTTTTCATCTAGTTCATTATGCGACACAGTTATGAGGCATTGTCGAACTAGATAAGCTCTTTCTAACTCTCCTTACACATTAGAGTTTCATATTTTCATCACCTCGATGACATGGGTGATTTTATTTATGCAATTATTTGTTATTTAGTATTTTTATTTATATGAGATTAACTATAGAATTATAATAAATTTCATATTTTAGTTATTTAGTGACCGATAGGGTAGTATTTATATTCCTTATCAGAGAATCTGAGAAAAACATTTTAAACTTTAGAAATGACTTAATTATTAATCTATTTTACTCTAATTATAGGTAAAATGTCTTCCATTGTTTGCTCTCTGTTCACGAAAAATTCCTTTTATCATAGGTGATAATTGTTGGAAGAAAAGAGATGAGGAATAATTTTTTGAAATTCATTCCCCTGAAAACTACCATGTTGACCTATGGTTGTTTTTTTGTTATAGATGATAATCAAGAGGAATTTGGTAATGTTCTATCCACATAAGCTATTGATTTTTGGACACTGAGTGTTCAGGTTGAACACATTAACTTTGAAAACAATAAGTGTCATATTCTGGATATGGAGTTGGATGTTTCTTTATTCAAGAAATGGGAAATGCATGCATCACTAAACATCAAACCATATTCCTATTTAAAATATAGTTTGAATTTGGGGATACTTACAGATTATAAAAAAACTGGATGTTCAAATGCAGAAGAAATTCATAATGGTATATTTAGAGTATTCATAAAATTGTATAGAAAAAAAAAATCTTCTGTTTGTCATTTCTTGCATATAAAAGGTTTTCTTTCACCTCTAAAACATGCTAACCTGTTTACTATGCCGAGGTGAACATATTTGACTAAATTGGAGATAGACCCATCTAAATAAAAGTTTCATGGGTTGAAAATGAATACTAAATCATCTATATTGTTGAATAAGGTAACTTCTATATTCAATAAAAATAGAACCTTTGACTATTCAACAGTTTCATTTAATTTTTTCAATGGTAAAGTATTTTCAAGTGATGTTTTAATATGCCATATAGCACTTCCAGAATATCAATATCATCTGATAGGTGATGAAAATGTTGACCTTTTCCACTCCATGTTGATAACTTTTATTACTACACAAATAGACACAATTATTCTCCCTTTCTTGTAGTCTATGAATAACATTTTAGAACTCCATGATCTGAATGACCTAGAAAGTAATGATGTGAAATTTAATATACTTGATGTCCATCATAGAATTTGTGTGCAAAAATTGATTTTTTTTTTATTATTGGCAAATAGTTTTTTGAAAGGGACTATACCCTTGAGTACAAAAGATGGCCTAGGAGCTAGAATAGGAATGAGAACCAGAGAGAAAAGGATCAAAATCCAAATGTGACAATGAAGCTCAAAGTAGCCAAAAAATAGCTACCCAATCAAGACCAAACAACAAAAATACTGCAAAAAAGTAGTAAAGAGACCGCAAAAAAATAGCATAAAAACATACAAGAACAACTAAAGCATCTATAACTACTTTTTGGCAGATTTGTCTATGCTGGTCTTAATATTCTTCCAGGAATGGAACATACCCAAAGTTGTCATGTGGGCAGCGTCAGTATTATCCAGTTGCTCAATGGTCCTTTTTCTTTCCTTATCATTACCCCAAAGTGTTGTCGGAACTCAGATGAGGTTGGAGACACTTTTGAAATGTTGCTCAATGAACTCCTCAATCACCCTAAAGATGGCCATGTTGTAATCATGTCAAGTTTTGGCCTTCCCTAAACGGGAGTCTAAGGATTTCAGCTTCATGTAGATATCATCAATCTGGCTGCTATCAATATCCACCTCCTCCTCCTTCTTCCTCTTACCTTTTTGTTTTGCCAAGTTCTTAACCTCATCCTTCAACAATTTCATATCAGCCTCTAAGGTTTCTAGCCTTTTTGAAGAGCTTTCCATATGCAAAAATTGATTTTGGGCTTAGAAAATTATAAGTATTTACATTCTAGGCTAAGGTTTTGAAATGATAAAATTTTATCTCTAAGTGCATCTAACAAAGCCATTGTTGATATTTTCAAACAATATATGAAGTAAACAAAACTTGGATAGAAACTAAGTGTATTGATTTTTTGTACAAAGCTACATCATTTTTCCAATCATGAGGATGTCCTCAATGACTTGGATTGACAAAAAAAGAGATAGAATATTAGAAGGAAAAGTATTTTAATTATATTGCATTGGTTATTAACATTTACTTTCATCACATAAAAAGATAAAAAATATATATTTATCCTTTGAATGTAGAGCTTTGAAAATCAACGAATCTCAATTTTTTGAGTGAAAAGAACAAAGAATTTGTACGATAAATGGACTAAATGGACAACAAAATTTTATTTTCTTAGATCAATTGGCCTCACTTGTTCACGTATTAAGGATAATCAAGTTAATTTTCAACCAAATTCACTTGCAAGATTCAAAGATAATCCATTCAATGCTGCTAGAGGAATGACCAACAAAGAATTATGAGTACTAGCTCATAAAGTGCAATCGGGGGATGTGTATTTAACTAGATATATTGAGGCTTGTGTAATAGTAGAGACATTTGATTCTTACTTCTGGAGAATAAAAGGAGACAACAATTTGAGAGAAAAAGTTTTACATTATTTGAAAAATAAGCATGCAGATAATATTATACTGACATACTGCAATGAATCCAATGTAATTGAAAAATTTAAATTGCATGAATCAAAATACCACAAGTTATTTGTACTATTGGGTGAAGAGAGAAATTGAAAAACAAAATATGATTCCCATATAAGGAGGAAAATGGAAAAACGGAAAAAATACCATGAGGTGGAAGAATTTCTTCCTTTCGAGGCTCATACAATATTGGATAACTATGTGATGTCAATGGAAGGAAATATACCATCAAGGATAGAAGAAACAAACAATTTTTCTTGTAAATGTGCATATCCAGTCCAGCTTCCATCAATTTTATCAACTATTCCTTTGAATAATCCTTTCAATATTGAATGTGTGGTCACTGATTTTTGTAATTTGGCTAGAGATATTTCTTCTAATGTAATAATGGAGCTTCTAACACATATCGGAACCAGTTTGCTGGATTGTATTATCATTGTTCTAACACCAATTTATTATTCAATAATGTTAAGAGGTAAAGTAAAATGATACATGGAAAATGTTAAAGACATTGGAGTATCAATTCTGGATGGATGTTATAGACTCTACAATAGAAACGAGATATTTATAAGTTTGTGTCTTATGTACACAATACTCGTGTGCACACCTACTGATAGCAATGATTATAGGGAAGATTTCACTAGGGATTGGATGGAGAAACTGTCACAGAAATTGGTAACTACAAGTGAAATTGGCCTATAAGGAAACATCCATTATTTTCTTTGCGAAATATCTTATAAGTTCTGGGCTGAGATGTTCACTAGATGTTGTTCCAAAAATTATCTAGTACTAGTGCTTTACGGAAGCAGTGTCACAATCTGTTCATTAGTTGATTCCAATCTAGATATGCTATTTTATTTTTGAGACACATAGTTAAGAAATGTTTTTGAAAAATTACTATTCTCATACGAAGAAAGGTTCATCGCCAAAGAAAACTTCAACAAGTGATTTTTTTTAATGGATTTGAACCCATATATGCTACTTATACAATTATTGTTTAAGTAGATAAACGCTACACAACGAGTTCAACATGGTGATTTACCTTCAATAATTCTATAAATATGTTTAATGAGCTCTATTTTCAATTTCCAGGGTTTTAAATTTTTTAACAAACTTATGTTTTTTACAGTTCAACTGATAGATGCGGAGGACATGGGAACATCAGACATGAATACACAATCAGATCCTAGTATGTTAGTCATGTGAATTTATAAACAAAACCAATAAAAATCCCCACAAATTTATAAGACAATAAATGATTATCCTTACAACTAACAACCAAAGAACATAACCATGAAGGGTGAGGAGGTATCCAACATGAATAAACACTCACAATGCCATGTCTATTTTAAAAAAATCATTTATAAGGCTCACAAGTTTATAGGAAACAATAACTTACATACCTTAGTTTATATGTTTGGCATATGATAGAAGACAAAGTTTAAGGAAATCCATTTGTAAGCTACGCTAACAATTTAAAATGAAGTATAGATCTTAGCGGAATCTATGCATCCATATTCAATACAGTAATTGTTAGACTAAAAAACCTTACTTTCATCAATGTCTCATTGATTTACAACTGCTTATTGTCCACAATGTTTCACTGATTCACTACTACATCCTGAATACGTACATTGAATTCACATTGTTTTGGCTTCACGGGGGGTTCACTAAGTAAAATTATGGCATAGCACATGTATTTGAAGGGTATTAAAGAATACGCTTAGTTCTAGTTTCTACCTCTAATTATTCAATTGATAATACCCCCTCCGATTATATTATTAGAATGAAAATACCCCCTATTTTTTCTGTGTACCTTACTTACCCATTTTTCAATTACAATTTTATTTACCCCTTTTTATTTGTACCCTAATATATTAAACAAAAAATATATTATATTTCTCACTCATTTTTTTAATATGTATTTCCTCTCGAAATATAGTTTGAAGCCATTGAAGACATATTACAAATCACCTCATAAATGTCAAGATTTAATCATTTATCAATAGTTCTTCAAATAATTATGATGGTGAAATAATATCACTTATGTTGAAAAGCATACTCAATCCTATTTTTCTACCATCTTATTAGTTCTTGGTTAAAAATCTCGTAATTGAGATTTCATTATTAAAAAAGAGATTATAATTTAATTTATGACCACACTCTTTTTGTAATTTTAAGATATTTACTTTTAAAAACTAGGGTTTAAATATTTTAGTTTAATATTAAAATTAAACCTCCATTTCCTTTGGTCAACCTCTCTAACCTACCCCTAATACCTGATTAAAAACATTAATAAATTAAACCCTCTCACCCCCTCATGTGTACCGGTATATTGAATTTATTTTATTAATTTTAATTATCTCAATATGAACCCATGTGCTAGGATATTGCATAACTAATGAGCCCCCCATGTTTGGCTTCAACATCATCATAAAAAGAACTACATATGGCTTGATCTTGCTCTTAGGTATGTAAATAAACAATTGGCTATCCTCATTATAGGTTTTTTAACAAAGTGTACTTCAACAAATGATGACATAGCCTAGTAGTCACAAGTCCTCATCAATAACTGAGTATTGTTTTCCACCAAAGGGTGGTTCGACAAATATAAGCATAGCCTAGTGTGTGATGCTCACTAAAACAACGCACTTGAGACCTAAGAAACAACCTAGGATTAGTTAAGAAAATTATGGAATAATTTTTTTATTAGAAGTGTCTACAACTAGGTTGCAAGACAACAATTGTCACTAACAGGTTCCAGAACAAGTTTAGTCTATTAGAACATACTTTTATTTTATTAATAATTATACGAGGTCACAAGGTCCAAATTTTAGGGTTAGAAGTTTCGGTTAGGTTCAAGGGGTAATTTATCCCCATACCCACTCTCTAACAGGCTCATAATTTCAACTTATTTTTTCTCACACTGAACACATTCAAAATTTCCCTACATCATTTCCACTGGATAGAAAATTTACTCACCTTTTTGATTATATAAAGAAGTCCTCCTAACTCCTTGTAAAAATCCAGTTATGGACCGATGGGCTTTAGGAGTCAAATTTTCTCCCAAAGGGACACGTGTCGAGTGGGGGAAATTTTTTTTTGTTTTTCAGGTTGGCGGGTCACGGGGTGATGTTTTGAAAATTTTCCCATGTGGGAGCAAGGTCCAATTTTTTTCCCATGCCTCCACTACGCCACTAGGGACACGTGGCGCTCAATGAGCCAAAGCGGAGAAGGGATGAGGGAAGGGCGAGGTAGTAGAGAAGTTTGGGGAAATTAGCTGAAGGGGGAGATGAGGGGTAAAAGGAACGCATGGGTTCGCATGTCCATTGAGAGGATTACACTAGGATAAGGGAAGGAGTGTGGGGCTGTGGGGGTTTTTCAAACATTTTTCCCAATAACAAAATTTCAAAAGGGACAAAGTTTGCGAGGGTTCCACCCCTCTGCCATCACCCTTATGGTGCCATGTGGGAGCCTGTGATTGGCTGTGAGCCGACGGGGTGGCGGGGAAAATTTCAAAAATTTCCCAAAAAAAATTCCAAAAAAAATTCTAAGGTTTTCAATGGGAAAAATTTCATGCCGCGGGCCCGCCAGGGAAAATTTTCCCAAATTTTCCCGCCAAGGAAGGAAAACTTCAAAAGACCGTAACTTTTACTAGAAAGCTCAGTTTTGGGAAAACGAGGACTTTTTGGAAATCTATCAACACCCTCTTTTCATAGGAAACATAAATTTTACATTTGATAAAGTTTAAGGGGTCAAACTCATGAAAACATTTTGCAGGCTTTCTAAAAGCAAACTTGTAATTTTTGACTTATAAATTTGGTTCAATTTGATCTTCTCCTTCACTCAACATGCCAAACAGACATGGAGGATTGTTCTAAAAAGGATATAGGATGTTTTTGGAAGGTGATTTTGCTTGATTGATTCCAATTTGAATTTTTTTCCAACAATTGACAGGAAAAGACTACAAAACAACTGTGAAAGGTTTGGGTCTGATTTTGCAATGTTTTAAATTATTTCCGTAAATATTTTTGTCAAAATTGAGTCCCTTGATATCCTAGTATGCTAAATTTTAATGTTTCGATGTTGATTAATATTTTCAGGTCCGAACTATGCATTTTAAATAACTTATTTGCCAGTTTTAAATTTACAATGACAGGGATCAATTCCTAGAGGGCCTGTTTAACAATTTCATCTTCCATATATGAAAATTTCATCTTTCATCTAGTCTAATACATTTAGTTGTTTTAATAAAACCATTCAAGATAAAAAGGTAATATTGAATTCAAATTTACACATTTCCAAAAGATACAAAATACTTTATTATTTCCACATACATTTCTTCCTTTCAAATAGAGATTTAACTATCTCTTTTTCCATACAATGAAACATTGAATTCATTCCATGATAGCCTTAAATGTTTTCATTCTTCATTAAAACATTAAAACAAGAATCCAGTTTCTATCCTTTCCCAAAATCATATATTTTAAACAAGGCAGAATAATACAATTCTGTCATACGTGTTTCTTCCTTTTCCATTTTTCCAAACAGGGATTTAATTCACAATAAGATATTCCAATTCAAATCAACAATTGAAATGAGGAAAGGTCTTGCAATCCTTTATTGATTTTAAAAGAAATACATCTTTACCTTTTTTATTTTTTTTCAATTCCTTGAATGCAGATAATGGATTTCAATTTCTTTCTATCAAATGATCAGAGCAGAATATAAATTTCTTTCACATTCAAATATGTAACTTTCATAACCAATCACAACCACCTTCTCTTCACAAAATACATTATAATTTCATCCACATCAAAGTGGGAAAGGTTATAAATGAATTTGTTTCACAAGGTACTATCAAACTGTATTTTCCTTTGCTCCAGAAAGGCAACATGCAAAGTTCCCTTTTCTTCCAATTTCATCACAACAAAATTGGGAGAAAGGAAACGCTCTCCACCCAACCAAGACATCTAATGAAAGGAGAATTCATCCTTCATCATTGGCCCCCGAGCCTCAACCAAAATGTAATAGAAGGTGTGATTCAACTCATGGAAACAACGAGCTTCCACAAAACACACACACAACATTCATTCAACATGAACATTTCAAATTAAAACATAGTTCAACACAAGACAAAAGTTTACAACTGCATTGAAAACATTAAAACAGAACTTGGGCTTTATCATGCAAGCCAAAGGAGAAAGGACTATAGGGAAAGGGAATTTAGCATCCACCTGTAACAAACCACCAATAAAAATTCACCACACATATCCTATGCCCCCAAAAATTCCTCCTTATGCCCCCCACAATTTTCCTTATAACCCCCCACAAGTAAGAAATGCAAGCTATTTATTTTCCATGTTGGATCCCAAACCCAAACTCCCTCCACAAGAATTCTAATGGCACTAGCATTCCATTATGCCCCCCACATGAATTCCACATAGCCTTATCCTACACCATTGCTATGGCAGTCTACCCAACCAACCAATAAACACACACAAAGCATTCACCATTCACACAACACAAAAGAAATAGAACATAAATGAAGAGCTGAGCTCTTACCTCTCCACGGTAGAATTTGTTTCAAAAAAACAAGCTTTCAATGCCCAAAAACACAGTCCCAAAATCAGTAACCAACAAGCATGCCAAGTTCTCCAATATCCTTCCAAAAGCAAGAGCTACAATCACAAGAAAATTTGCCCCAAGGAAGCATGCAAAATGTTTCAACAACCCAAAACAAAGTAAAGAGTTTGAATTTTATAAAAGAGGGAAGAGAAGAGGATGATGTGGATCCATGTAGGATGCCACATCACACATCCTCAACTCCAACACAAAAGACAAATTTCATTCTTCCAAGCACAATAAAGATGTGCATGAAAATATGACAAATTTACTTGCACACTCCAAAAATTCCACACCCCAAAGGACTGAATTAAATAAAATGTAAGAAGAGTGCAATTAAAACAATGCAACATGATTAATAAAAAAACATTAAAAGGGTCTAAATTCAACCCTCCAACCATAGGTATGGTTGGTAAACAAACTTAAGAGGTACATGGGACAAGTTTTACTTGTCCCAAAAGCCTCCAAAAACAACCTTCAATGACAAATTCGAGTTTCCAAGGAGGTTGAGTGTTTCATACTCCAAAATCTAACTTACACAAATCTTACACATCACTTACATATTTAATAAAAAAGCCAACAACTCTTGTAATTACTTTCTCATATCCCAATTTGATTTATTTATTTATTTATTTTTAACAATAAGATTACTCACATTAATTCTCCACAATTTGATTAATTCAAAGAAAGGGACACATCACTAATAACACACATACAATAAAACAAGGAACCACAATAATAAAATACACAAAACCCATGGTCACATTTAAAGGTGATCCCCCCATGGGAATCCCTATCGAAAATCAAACACAAAAAACAATAAAACAAGTTGCCATGGTGACCTTGCTGAATTCATCTAGAATTCCAAGGTGGTTGGTCTCCAATCCCTCGATGTTTGTTGTGATAGTTTAACCTGCAAAACACAAATACCTCCTTCGTCCTCATGGCCATATCAGAAAATATAACATGATATAAATATAATCAAAAAATCAATTATACATATGAATCACAACACATCAAGGAAATCAACAATATCACTTATAACTTATATCAACAGTTATACCATCATCATATAATGTCCATTTTCTAGGTCTACTCACAATATCAAAAAATCACATGTCCGAAAAACATTCATAATATATCCACGTTAAAATAGTATATCATCATCCACATATGAAGTGTCTCTAATAATCATCATGCATCGTAACTAAATCAAGATCACAATAATCCATGATCAAATATCTAACCTCATACTAAATCAAAACTATAATAATGTCCATAATTTAATCAATAGTATTAAAATCAGTATCAAAAGGTGTCAAAGGGAAGTGGGCACTACATCCCCCTACCCTTAGACTCAACTTCCTCCTGGAATTCACTGGAGAAAATGTGGAAACTGAACTCGTAATGAAGTGGCATCCTCCCATGTAGCTGCAGTCTCACCATATCTATCCCACTGCACACAAACCTGATCAACCTCTCTACCTTGAAGGCCCAAGGTCATGCAATATAGGATAAGAACGAGCTCCACCATCACCTACCCTTGATCATGAACCTGCAATGATGTCCAATCCAACACATGAGAAGGATATGTAATATATCTCCTAAGAACTGAAACATGAGTATGTGAGACAAGCTAGGTGGCAATGCTAGATGGTAGGCCAAAGGGTCGATACACTCCAAGATCTAAAAAGGAAAAACTAATCTTGGAGCTAACTTAGAACCTTTTCCATAATGGATAGGGCTCCTTTGTGTCCTGACACGAAGGAACACCTTCATGCCCACATCAAAAATATGGTCGATCCTATGTTGATCTACATACTTCTTCTTCATGTCATGTGCCTCCTGCAATCTCTTCCTGATCAACACCACCTACTACTTTATGTCTTGTAGAAGAGCTAGTTCGAGAGATACTCTGTCCTCTAACCTATCCTAGCTAAGAGGTGTCCTACACTCTTTACCATATAAAGCCTAAAAAGGAGCCATGCCTATAAAACTCTGAAAACTATTATTGTAGGCAAAATCCACCAAGTACAGGTATGCCTTCCATTTAGACTATTGATCCATCACATACATCCTAAGCATGTCCTCTAAAATATGATTCATCCACTCAGTCTGTCCATCTATCTCAGGGTGATATGTTGTGCTGAAGTTGATTCTCATATCAAGGACATACTGCATGGTAGTATAGAAATGGGAAGTGTACAAAGGATCGTGGTCATAAATGATCTTCTACGGAATCCCGTGTAACCTGACAATCTCATCCAAATATACCCGTGCCCTTGATCTAGCTGTATAAGTGGTCTTCACTAGAGAAAATTGAGCCACTTTTGTCAATTTATCAACCATGACCATAACGGCGTCATGGTGATATCTCGACATTGGTAGCCTAATAATAAAGTCCATGGAAATGGTGTCCCACTTCCATTCTAGTATAACATGAGGAAAAAGAAGGCCAGCTAGAAGTTGATGCTCGGCCTTAAATCTCTATCACTCTAAACATTGTGACACAAACTGGGCCACATCTCTACAGAGTCATCTCCAATGATACAACTGTCTCAAGGTGGCATGCATCTTCTTCACCCCGGGATGGGCTAAATAGGGTGCATGATGTGCCTCTGCCAAGATGTCCTACCTCAAGCCTCCATCTTTGGGAACATAAATCCACCTTTGTTCCTAAGAATACCATATACCTCTAAGGAAAAACTATCAAAATTTCCTTCAAGGGGTCTTTGAGACTCGATCTCTACTTGAACTGTAATGTAAAAGCTATCAAGAGGAAGCTACTGAAGAATCCTACTCCGTAAATACATGCTCACTGATGTGACCAAAGCCACAAGTCTCTGTCTGCTAAGAGCATCTACTACCACATTCTCCTTCTCCTTCACATGCTCTATCTCCATATCATACTCACAAAGAAACTCCATCCAATGCAACTAACGAGTGTCGAGATTAGGCTACATGAAGAGGTGACGAAGACTCAAGTGATCTGTCCTGAGTCTGAATCTCTGAACAAGAATAAAATGCCTTCATCGAACCAAAGCATGCACAATTACTATAAGCTCTAGATCATGAGAAAGATAATTAACCTCATAATCCTTGAGTTTTTGAGACTCAAAATCCACTACTTTTCCCTCTTTCATCAACACACCTCCAAACCCTGCTAAGGAAGCATCCGTGCAAACGAAAAACTCAACCTATGGATCCGGCACTATAAGAATAGGTGTTGTAGTGAGACACTCCTTCAATGTTCTGAAGGATTTCTCACATCTATCCAACAAAAGAAACTTCTTCCATTTCCTCTAAAGGGAAGTGATGGGGTGTGCAATCAAAAAGAAGTCCTGAACAAATCTCCTGTAGTATCTTACTAATCCCATGAAGCTACACACCTTAATCACCGTAGTGGGTGCTGGCCAATCCATAATGGATCTAATCTTGCAAGGATCGATAGTGATACCTTCCCTAGAATTGATGTGACCCAAGTAATGCACCTTTGTCTGAAAGAATGCACGCTTCTCCAAGTTCCCGTAAAGTTGCTGCTCCCAAAGACACTGAAAAACCTGGCAAAGGTACCCCTTGTTCTCCTCACACGTTTGTGAGTAAATAAAAATTTCATCAAGGAAGATGAGCACGAAGCAATATAATAAGGTCCTATATACCCCATTCATCAAACTCATAAACACTGCAAGGGCATTATTCAAACCAAAAGGTACCACTGTGAACTCATAGAGCCCATATCTCAATAGTCATTCAATTCACATGCCTAATGTCATTTTTGTTGGAAATTTTGTCTAGGTGTTGTCACTAATGTCAATTCCATTGATGGAAAAGGGTTCCATGATGTCATATGAGTCTCCATGAGGAGTTATCCATTGTCAAACATGAAGGTTGATTAGTAGTGTCATGTTTTATTGAAGTCCTACGGTGTTCTAGAGTATGGTCTCATAGGTATGGTCTTATTCTAATCTCTAAAAAGTTGATTGAAGGTTTTCATGAAATAAAGCATGGTACATATGATGTACAAAATGTGCCTAAGATTCTACATTGAGTCATCATGGTCAGTTCATGGGTGGTCATGATTGAGTCAGGATATTCTAGGCCTATTCCTTGACCTAGAGCTTGTGGTTTGCTATGGTGGCTTGATTTTTAGAGAAATACAGTAATGGTAAAGCATGGTAGTAGATTTGAATTGGTTTGACTACTTGAGTGAATTCTCCTTATAGTTCCATCTGTATGGGAAGAAAGAAGTAGACAATAAACAAATACAACAAAGTCATCAAAAACAACAATAACAACATTTTGCGGAAAGCACATGCCTCATAGTAACATTTAAGTACATCAAACACATTGGAAACTACACACGTATTTCCACCCTAGGTTCACTCTCACCAATTTTTGCACTTTTATATATTTAGTTTCCACAATCCATTATTTTCTCATTCCACACTTTGTCTAATCAACACGTTGTCTACATCACTCTACATGGATCATCAAGTATGCATCTCTGTCTACTTTATGTTACCGAGATTTCTTCTCAACAACATAAATTGGGGGAAAATTTAGAAAACAAATCACACAATTTAGACATTATTTAGTCTCATACTACTATTCATATGGTTTTTGAGAGAAGAAAGTACTAATTAACCCATGTTCTTTGGACATTTTACTTTGCTTGTTTTCATCACTTCCAACCTCCCGCATCTACTTGCCCAGTAAATTCTACCATTTGGTGTCATTTTATCTTTGACTAGGGTGCCCCAAGCTCCCTGATCCTTTTTACACTTTCCTACCACTTTTTGGGCACTTTCTAGCTGTTTGAGTTTTCTATCCTTTTAGTGGTTAGACTATTTAGAGTTGATTACGAAATTAAAATAAGAGAACCATATAAATATAAAGCTATGAGACCATAATGAGGGACCAAAAAACAAGCACTAGTATCATCACCTAAGGTTGCATCCATAAAAGGATCCATTTGCATCCATCTAGCTCCATCAAAACGCACAAGCTTGGTTCATCTGCATCACACTACATACGACGGAAGTTTATTCTATTCCATCTACAATTTTATTACATTTCTACACATAGTTATTGCTCACTACTTTCACAAAATGTGACTGACACAAGAGCACCTAGAGCATGATTGCACACACACACATAGAGAGAACTATATTGGGTATGATATGTAGTGCAACACTCAGTTAGTAAGTCCACCATTTTTTCCGTTGAGGACATTCTGACCCCTTCATATGCATTTTTATTGTTTAGGGGTTTGATACCTTTCTTAGGGTTATGAAGGTCTCTCCTTCATAAATGATTTACAATGACATACAACTGAGTGCAACGACACTAGTGTGACATGAAGAAAACATAGGTGATCACTTAGTGACAACTTAGAGGAGGTTTGAATAGGTTTTTCACATACCAAGGTGCCCATATCTCATACTAGGGCACCCACATGCACCCCTGTACCTCTCTAGGAATCCCAATACAACCTAATATTCCATATTTTTGCTTTCTAGAGGTTTTGTGTGTTCATTCCTACATTTTTTTCATCCAAATCATTCTATGACATAGTCATGAGGCATTTTCGAACTAGATAAGCTCTTTTTAATTCTCCTTACACATTAGGGTTTAATATTTTCATCACCTCGATGACATGGGTGATTTTATTTATCAATTATTTGTTATTTAGTATTGTTATTTATATGAGATTAACTATAAAATTAGATTTAATTTCATATTTTAGTTAATTAGTGACCGATAGGGTAGTATTTATATTCCTTATCAGAAAATCCGAGAAAAACATTTTAAACTTCAGAAACGATTAAATTTTAATCTATTTTACTCTAATTATAGGTAAAATGTCTTCCATTGTTCCCTCTCTATTCACAAAAAATTCCATTTATCATAGGTGATAATTGTTGGAAGAAAAGAGACGAGGAATAATTTTTTGAAATCCATTCCCCTGAAAACTACCACATTGACCTATGGTTGTTTTTTGATATAGATGATAATCAAGAGGAAGTTGGTATTGTTCTATCCACATAAGCTATTGATTTTTGGACACTAAGTGTTCAGGTTGAACACATTAACTTTGAAAACAATAAGTGTCATATTCTGGAAATGGAGTTGGATGTTTCTTTATTCGGGAAATGGGTAATGCATGCAGCACTAAACATCAAACCATATTCCTATTTAAAATATAGTTTGAATTTGGGGATACTTACAAATTATGAAAAAACTGGATGTTCAAATGTAGAAGAAATTCATAATGGTATATTTATAGTATTCATAAAACTGTATAGAAACAAAAAAATATCTTCTGTTTGTCATTTCTTGCATATAAAAGGTTTTCTTTCACCTCTAAAACATGCCAATCTATTTACTATGCCGAGGTGAACATATTTGACTAAATTGGAGATAGACCCATCTAAATAAAAGTTTCATGTGTTGAAAATGAATACTAAATCATCTATATTGTTGAATAAGGTAACTTCTATATTCAAGAAAAATAGAACCTTTGAATATTCAACAGTTTCATTTAATTTTTTTCAATGGTAAAGTATTTTTAATTGATGTTTCAATATGCCATATAGCACTTCCAGAATATCAATATCATCTGATAGGTGATGAAAATGTTGACCTTATTTTCCACTCCATGTTGATAACTGTTATTACTACACAAATAGACACAATTCTTCTTCCTTTATTGTAGTCTATGAATAACATTTTAGAACTCCATGATCTGAATGACCTAAAAAGTAATGATGTGAAATTTTATATACTTGATGTCCATCATACAATTTGTGTGCAAAAATTGATTTTGGGCTTAGAAACTTATAAGTATTTACATTCGAGGATAAGGTTTCGAAAGGATAAAATTTTATCTATAAATGCATCTAACGAAGCCATTGATGATATTTTCAAACAATATATGAAGTAAACAAAACTTGGATACAAACTAAGTGTATTGATTTTTTCTACAAAGCTAGACCATTTTTCCAATCATGAGGATGTCCTTAATGACTTGGATTGACAAAAAAAAGAGATAGAATATTAGAAGGCAATGTATTTTAATTATATTGCATTGATTATTAACATTTAATTTCATCACATAAAAAGATAAAAAATCTATATTTATCCTTTGAATGTAGAGCTTTGAAAATCAACAACTCTCAATTTTTTGAATGAAAAGAAAAAAGAATTTGTATGCTAAATGGACTAAATGGAAAACAAAATTTTAGTTTCTTAGATCAATTGGCCTCACTTGTTCACGTATTAAGGATAATCAAGTTAATTTTCAACCAAATTCACTTGCAAGATTCAAATACAATCCATTCAATGCTACTAGAGGAATGATCGACAAAGAACTATGAGTACTAGCTCATAAAGTGAAATCAGGGGATGTGTACTTAACTAGATCTATTGAGGCTTGTGTAATAGTAGAGAAATTTGATTTTTACTTCTGGAGAATATAAGGAGACAACAATTTGAGAGAAAAAGTTTTACGTTATTTGAAAAATAAGCATGTAGATAATATTATACTAACATCCTGTAATGAATCCAATGTAATTGAAAATTTTACATTGCATGAATCAAAATACCACAAGTTATTTGTACTATTGCGTGAAGATAGAAATGGAAAAACAAAATATGATTCCCATATAAGGAGGAAAATGGAAAAACAGAAAAAATACCATGAGGTGGAAGAATTTCTTCCTATCGAGGCTCAGACAATATTGGATAACTATGTGATGTCAATGGAAGAAAATATACCAACAATGATAGAAGAAACAAACAATTTTTCTTGTAAATGTGCATATCCATTCCAGCTTCCATCAATTTTATCAACTATTCCTTCGAATAATCCTTTCAATGTTGAATGTGTGGTCGCTGATTTTTGTAATTTGGCTAGAGATATTTCTTCTAATGTAATAATGAATCTTCTAACACATATCGGAACCAGTTTGTTGGATTGTATTATTATTGTTCTATCACCAATTGATTATTTAAAAATGTTAAGAGATAAAGTAAAATGATACATGGAAAATGTTAAAGACATTGGAGTATCAATTCTGGATGGATGTTATAGACTCTACAACAGAAATGAGATATTTATAAGTTTGTGTCTTATGTACACAATATCTGGTGTGAACGAATACTAATAACGATGATTATAGGGAAGATTTCACTAGGGATTGGATGGAGAAATTGCCACAAAAATTTGTAACTACAAGTGAAATTGGCCTATAAGGAAACATCCATTATTTTCCTTGCGAAATATCTTATAAGTTCTGGGCTAAGATGTTCACTTGATGTTGTTCCAAAAATTATCTAGTACTAGTGCTTTACGGAAGTAGTGTCACAATATGTTCATTAGTTGATTCCAATCTATCTGCTATTTTATTTTTGAGACACATAGTCAAGAAATGTTTCTGAAACATTATTGTTCTCATACGAAGAAAGTTTCGTCGCCAAAGACAACTTAAACAAGTGATTTTCTTTAATGGATTTGAACCTATATATGCTACTTATACAATTATTGTTTAAGTAGATAACCAAAAATCTATAAAATATGGTGTACAACCCTTTCAGAATTACGCTACACAATGAGTTCAACATGGTGATTTACCTTCAATAATTCTATAAATATGTTTAATGAGCTCTATTTTCAATTTCCCGAGTCTTAATTTTTTTTTAAAAATTATGTTTTTTACAAATCAAATGATAGATGTGGAGGACACAAGAACATCAGACATGAATACACAATTAGATCCTAGTATGTTAGTCGTGTGAATTTATAAACAATACCACTAAAAATCCCTACAAATTTATAAGACAATAAATGATTATGCTTACAACTAACAACCAAAGAACATAACCATGAAGGGTGCGGAGGTATCCAACATGAATAAACACTCACAATGTCATGTCTATTTAAAAAAAAATCATTTATAAGGCTCACAAGTTTATAGGAAACAATAACTTACATACCTTAGTTTATATGTTTGGCATACGATAGAAGATGAAGTTTAAGGAAATCCATTTGTAAGCTACGCTAACAATTTAAAATGAAGTATAGAGCTTAGCGGAATCTATGCATCCATATTCAATACAGTAATTATTAGACTAAAAAACCTTACTTTCATCAATGTCTCATTGATTTATAATTGCTTATTGTCCACAATGTTTCACTGATTCACTACTACATAATCAATACTTACATTTAATTAACATTGTTTTGGCTTCACGGAGGGTTCACTAAGTAAAATTATGGCATAACACGTGTGTTTTAAGGGTATTAAATAATACCCGTACTTCTAGTTTCTACCTCTAATTATTCAATTGATAATACCCTCTCCGGTTATATTATTAGAATGAAAATACCCCCTTATTTTTCTTTGTACCTTACTTACCCATTTTTCAATTACAATTTTATTTACGCCTTTTTATTTGTACCGTAATATATTAAACATAAAATATATTATATTTCTCACTCATTTTTTTAATATGTATTTCCTCTCGAAATATAGTTTGAAGCCATTGAAGACATATTAAAAATCACCTCATAAATGTCAAGCTTTAATCATTTATCAATAGTTCTTCAAATAATTATGATGGTGAAATAATATCACTTGTGTTGAAAAGCATACTCAATCCTAGTTTTCTACTATCTTATTAGTTCTTGGTTAAGAATCTCGTAATTGAGATTTCATTATTAAAAAAGAGATTATAATTTAATTTATGACCACACTCATTTTGTAATTTTAAGATATTTACTTTTACAAACTAGGGTTCAAATATTTTAGTTTAATATTAAAATTAAACCTCCATTTCCTTTGGCCAACCTCTCTAACCTACCCCCAATACCTGATTCAAAACATTAATAAATTAAACCCTTTCACCCCCTCATGTCTACCGGTATATTGAATTTAATTTTATTAATTTTAATTACCTCAATATGAACCCACGTGCTAGGATATTGCATAGCTAATGAGCCCCCCATGTAAGGCTTCAACATCATCATAAAAAGAACTACATATGGCTTGATCTTTTTCTTAGGTCCGTAAATAAACAATTGTCTATCCTCATTATAGGTTTTTTAACAAAGTGTAGTTCAACAAGTGATGACATAGCCTAGTAGTCACAATACCTCATCAATAACTGAGGATTGTTTTCCACCAAAGGGTGGTTTGAAAAATATAAGCATAGCCTAGTTTTTTATGTCTGCTAAAACAACTCACTTGAGACCCAAGAAACAACCTAGGATTAGTTAAGAAAATCATGGAATAATTTTTTTTATCAGAAGTGTCTATAACTAGGTTTCAAGACAAGAGTTGTCACTAACAGGTTCTAGAACAAGTTTAATCTATTAGAACATATTTTTCTTTTATTAATAATTATCAGAGGTTACAAGGTCCAAATTTTAGGGTTATAAGTTTCAGTTAGGTTCAAGGGGTAATTTATCCCCATACCCACTCTCTAGCAGGCCATAGTTTCAAATTAATTTTTCTCACACTGAACACATTCAAAATTTCCCTACATCATTTCCATTAGATAGGAAATTTCCTCACCTTTCTGATCACATAATGAAGTCCTCCTAACTCCGTGTAAAACTCCAGTTATGGACCGGCAGGATTTGGGAGTCAAATTTTCCCCCAAAGGGACACACGTTGAGTGGGGGTGAAAAGATTTTTTTTTTCAGGTTGGCTGGTCGCAGGGTGATGTTTTGAAATTTCTCCCATGTGGGAGCAAGGTCAAAATTTTTCCTGTGCCTCTGCTACGCTACCAGGAACACGTGGTGCTCAATGAGCCAAAGTGGACAAGGGATGAGGGAAGGGCGGAGCAGCGGAGAAGTTTGGGGAGATTTTCCAGAGGGGGAGATGAGGGGTAAAAGGCACGTGTGGGTCCGCATGTCCATGGTGGGGATTACACTGGGAGTTTGGGGCCATGGGGGTTTTTCAAACATTTTTCCCAATAACAAAATTTCAAAAGGGACAAAGATTACGAGGGTTCCACCCCTCTGCCATCACTCTCATGGTGCCATGTTGGAGCCTGTGATTGCCTGTGAGCTGATAGGGTGGCGGGGAAAAGTATAAAAATTTTCCCAAATATTTTGACAAAAAAATTTATTAGATTTTCAATGGGAAAAATTTCAGGCCGCGGGCCTACTAGGGAAAAATTTCCCAAATTTTTCCGCCAAGGAAGGAAAACTTCAAAAGACCACAACTTTTTCTAGAAAGCTCAGTTTTGAGAAAATGAGGAATTTTTGGAAATCTATCAACACCATCTTTGCATAGGAAACATAAATTTTAGATTTGATAAAGTTTAAGGGGTCAAATTCATGAAAACATTCTGCAGGCTTTCTGAAAGCAAACTGGTAATTTTTGACTTAGAAATTTTTTTCAATTTGATCATCTCCTTCACTCAACATGCCAAACAGACATGGAGGATTGTTCTAAGAAGGATATAGGATTTTTTTGGAAGGTGATTTTGCTTGATTGATTCTAATTTGAATTTTTTTCCAACAATTGACAGGAAAAGACTAAAAAACAACTGTGAAAGGTTTGGGTTCTATTTTGCAATGTTTTAAATTATTTCCGTCAGTATTTTTGTCAAAATTGAGTCCCTTGATATCCTAGTTTGCTAACTTTTAATGTTTCGATGTTCATTATTGTTTTCAGGTCCGAACTGTGCATTTTAAATAATTTATTTGACAGTTTTAAATTTACAATGACAAGGATCAATTCCTAGAGGGCCTATTTAACAATTTCATCTTCCATATATGCAAATTTCATCTTTCATCCAGTCTAATACATTTATTTGTTTTAATAAAACCATTCAATAGGAAATACTGAATTCAATTTTACACATTTCCAAAAGATACAAAATACTTTATTATTTCCACATACATTTCTTCCTTTCAAATAGAGATTTAACTATCTCTTTTTCCATACAATGAAACATTGAATTAATTCCATGCTAGCCTTAAATGTTTTCCTTCTTCATTCAAACATTAAAACAAGAATCTAGTTTCTATCCTTTCCCAAAATCATATATTTTAAACAAGGCAGAATAATACAATTCCTTCATAAGTGTTTCTTCCTTTTCCATTTTTCCAAACAGGGATTTCATTCACAATCTGATATTCCAATTCAAATCAACAATGCAAAGTAGGAAAGGTCTTGCAATCCTTTATTGATTTTAAAAGAAATACATCTTTATCTTTTTTATATTTTTCAATTCCTTGAATGCAGATAACAGATTTCAATTTCTTTCTATCAAATGATCAGAACAGAATATAAATTTATTTCACATTCAAATATACAACTTTCATACCCAACCACAACCATATTCTCTTCACAAAATACATTATAATTTCATCCACATCAAATTGGGAAAGGTTACAAATGAATTTGTTTCACAATTTACTGTCAAAATGTATTTTCCTTTGCTCCAGAAAGGCAACATGCAAAGTTTTTTTTCGTCTAATTTGATAACAACAAAAGTGGGGGAAAGGCAATGCTCTCCACCCAACCAAGACATATAACGAAAGGAGAAGTCATCATTCATCATTGACCCCTGAGCCCCAACAACAATGCAATAGAAGGTGTGATTCAAATTATGAAAACAATGAGCTTCCATAAAACATAACACACAACATTATTCAACATGCACATTTCTAATTAAAACACAGTTCAACACAAGACAAAAGTTTACAACTGCATTGAAAACATTAAAACAAAACTTGGGCTTTATCATGCAAGTCAAAGGAGAAAGGACTATAGGGAAAGTTGCTTATGCATCCCAAAAGGGAATTTAGCATCCACCTGTAACAAACTTCCAATAAAAATTCACCACACATATCATATGCCCCCCAAAATCCCTCCTTATGCCCCCCACAATTTTCCCTTATGCCCCCCCGCAAGTAAGAAATGCAAGCTATTTATTTTCCATGGTGGATCCCAAACCAAAACTCCCTCCACAAGAATTTTGATGCCACTAGAATTCCCTTATGCCCGCCACATGAATTCCCCATAGCCTTATCCTACACCATTCCTATGGTAGTCTACCTAGCCAGCCAATAAACACACACAAAGCATTCACCATTCACACAACACAAAAGAAGTAGAACATAAATGAAGAGATGAGCTCTTACCTCTCCATGGTAGAATTTGTTTCCAAACAACAAGCTTTCAATGCCCAAAAACACAGTCCCAAAATCAGCAACCAACAAGCATGCCAAGTTCTCCAATCTCCTTTCAAAAGCAAGAGCTCCAACCACAATAAAATTCGCCCCAAGGAAGCATGCAAAATGTTTCAACAACCCAAAACAAAGTAAAGAGTTTGAATTTTATAGAAGAGGGAAGAGAAGAGGATGATGTGGATCCATGTAGGATGCCACATCACACATCGTCAACTCCAACACAAAATACAAAATTCATTCTCCCAAGCAAAATAAAGAGGTGGGTGAAAATATGACAAATTTACTTGCACACTCCAAAAAGCCCACACCCCAAAGGACTAAATTAAATAAAATATAAGAAGAGTGCAATTAAAACAATGCAACATGATTAATAAAAAAACATTAAAAGTGTCTAAAATCAACCCTCCAACCATAGGTATGGTTGGTAAATAAACTTAAGAGGCATTGGACAAGTTTTACTTGTCCCACAAGCCTCCAAAAACCTCCAATGTGAAATTCGAGTTTCCAAGGAGGTGGAGTGTTTCATACTCCAAAATCTAACTTACACAAATCTTACATATCATTTACATTTTTAATACAAAATCCAACAGCTCTTATAATTACTTTCTCATATCCCAATTTGATTTATTTGTTTATTTATTTTTAACAATAAGATTACTCACATTAATTCTCCACAGTTTAATTAATTAAAAGAAAGGGACACATCACTAATAAAATACACAAAACCCATGGTCACATTTAAAGGTGATCCCCCCATGGGAATCCCTAACAAAAATAAAACAATAAAACAAGTTTCCATGGTGACCTTGTTGAATTCATCTAGAATTCCAAGGTGGTTTGTCTCCAATCCCTCGATGTTTGTTGTGATAGTTTAACCTTAAAAAAAAAAAAACCTTCTTCGTCCTCATGGCCATATCAGAAAATATAACATGATATAAATATAATCAAAAAATCAATTATACATATGAATCACAACACATCAAGGCAATCAACAATATCACTTACAACTTATATCAATAGTTATACCATCATCATATAATGTCCATTTTCTAGGTCTACTCACAATATCCAAAAATCACATGTCCGAACAACATTCATAATATATCCACCTTAAAATAGTATATCATCATTCACATATGAAGTGTCTCTAATAATCATCATGCATCATAACTAAATAAAGATCACAATAATCCATGATCAAATATGTGACCTCATACTAAATCAAAACTATAATAATGTCCATAAAGTAATCAATAGTATTAAAATTAGTATCAAAAGGTGTTAAAGGGAAGTGGGAACTACATCCCCCTCCCCTTATACTCAACTTCCTCCTAGAATTCACTAGAAAAAATGTGTAAACTGAACTCGTAATGAAATGGCATCCTCTCATGTAGCTGCAGTTTCACCATATCTATCCCACTACACCCAAACCTGATCAACCTCTTTGCCTCAAAGGCCCAGGGTCCTGTGATCAAGGATTCGAATGGGATCCACCATCACTTGCCATTAATCCTGCACCTGTAATGATCTCCAATCCAACACATGAGAAGGATATGTAATATGTCTCCTAAGAACTAAAACATGTGTATGCGAGACAAGCTAGGTGGAAATGCTAGATAGTAGGCCAAAGGGCTGAAACACTCCAAGATCTCGAAAGGACAAACGAATCTAGTAGCTAACTTAGAACCTTTTCCATAATGGATAGGTCTCTTGTGTGGCCTAACATGAAGGAAAAACTTCATGCCCACATCAAAAATATGGTCGATCTTATGTTGATCTACATACTTCTTATTCATGTCATGTGCCTCCTACAATCTCTACCTGATCAACACCACCTGTTACTCCATGTCCTATAGAAGAGATGGTTCAAGAGATACTATGTCCTCTAACTGGTCCCAGCTAAGAGGTGTCCTATACTCTCTACCATATAAATCCTGAAAAGGAGCCATGCCTATAAAACTTTGAAAACTATTATTATAGGAAAAATACACCAAGTATAGGTACTCCTCCCATTTAGACTATTTATCCATCACATACATCCTAAGCATGTCCTCTAAAATATGATTCACCCACTCAGTCTGTCCATTTGTTTTAGGGTGATATGCTATTCTGAAGTTGATTCTCATCCCGAGGACATACTGCATGGCATTCCATAAATGGGAAGTGTACAAAAAATTGTGGTCACAAATGATGTTCCACATAATCCCATGTAACCTGATAATCTCATCCAAATATACCCGTGCCCCTGATCTAGCTACATAAGTGGTCTTCACTGGAGAAAAGTGAGCCACTTTTGTCAATTTGTCAACCATGACCATAATGGCATCATGGTGATATCTTTACATTGGTAGCTGTTGTCCACTCAAAATTCCCCGCTCTGATAAGAGTAAAATTTCAAAATTTTGAGTCTAAGTGTTTTTCTCTGAAGTGCCTAAGCCGTGAAATTGAAAAAAAATCTGTGTTTTGGGTCATTTTGTGTGATTTTCGGGCCTGTCGGAACTTTTTGTCCCAACTGTCCCAAGTACGAAAGTGCACTTTGTTCCCCGATCGGCCGAAATCCCCGAAGCTGTCCCATTTTCGGGCCCGTCGGAAGATTTTGTCCCAAGTGTCCCAAAACTTTTTGTGCGAGTTGTTCCAATTTCGGCCGAAACACCCGAACCGCGTACTTCGCACTTCCATGTCTCAAATGTCCCAAAGTTAAAAAGTGCGAGCTTTCCAATTTTCGGCCGAAACTCCCGTGTCGCGTACTTCAGAGCTCCTTGTCCCAAATCGAAAAATGCAAGCCGTTCCTATTTCACCCGAACCGGCCGAACCGCGTACTCCGGAACTTTTTGTCCCGAATGTCCCAAGTCCAAACGGGCCCACTGTTCCAATTTCGGCCGAAACACCCGAACCGCGTACTTCGCGCATTTTTGTCCCAATCGTTCCAAAAAGCATATGTGCATCCTCTCCCTGTTTCACCTAAATCGGCCGAGCCGCGTGTTTCGTGCATTCGCGTCTCACATGTCCCAAGCGTACCAAGTGTGATTCACACTTAGTTTTTCCCGCTCACTCCGAGTATGATGCTATTCAAATTGGTGGTTGTGTATTCAATGCGCATTAAATTCATTCCTCTCTCCAAATGGCTATATAACGAGCATTTCCCCTTTGCATTTTTCGCATTGCTTCCATGCTATCTTTGCTCGAACCCTTGCAATTTGAAAACCTGTGCAAATATCCCCTCCCTTTGCAAATTCCTTCCCGAGTCTAGGTTGCAGCTCCGAGACTATCAATATGAAGATCAAGTTTCAGGGACAGGAGCAAATTTCTCCGCTTGAGTCTGCTGTTAGCAATATTGGGGACAGCGAAGCTCGTCATCTCGACTTCGGTGATTTTTGGGCAAGAATGGTAGATGCAAACCCTACACCAATAGCACAAACGATTCATGATAGCGGTTTGGCTTTTGTCGGTGGTTTCCCAATCTCAGTACAGTGTGCTGATACTGTGCTTTCATGCGGAGCTCACTTCGACCCCGCTTCGAGTGAATTGACAAATGTACATGGAGAACTCATTGCCAAGCTGGACGCTGCCGCCATTGGCGCTGCTCTGAGGATTCCGGAGTTGGACAATGCTATAGTCGTCTCCGGGATCAAGCACAGACCCTATTCGACCAAGACAGTGACAAATACAAGGCGCGAGTGGCGAAGTCTTGGTTGAAGAACCCTAAGAAAGGTGCTTCTCTCCGCCTAACCAAAACCCTCTTCCGAGCAGATTTCAATGAGGAATTGTCAGACTTCATAATCCTGCTGGCTCGGGTTATGGGTTTGCCCTCCACCAATGAGTTTCATTTCTGGATGTGCCCGCTCATCAGCATGGTGTGCGAGGGGACACAAAATATCAACTGGGCAGAGATCATCAGTATGAATTTGGCGGAGCAGCTATCCAACGTTCAGCAAACAAAGAAGTTCTATATGACTTCATATCTGATGTATACCCTAGCAGCATCAAGGCAGTGGTTTGGTTTCTCCTATATAGATGCACACAAAGATGATCCAGTGTATGCCTACTGCCCGCAGTTCACCCTGGAGACCAGCAATCGGAATTTCAGAAGGGTCAATGATGCTTTCACCATGTACGTGGTCAGATTGCTCGAAGGTGACACTGCTAGAAGGTTTTCAGATGAAGCCATGAACTTGATATCGCAGTATGGAGCCTATTTCATCCAATTCAGGAAATTTTCCTATATCAGGCTTGCTGGCTATGAAAGCACTCCTCTACGGCTTCCCATGTTCTGCAATGATAAAATGGCCTTGATAGAGATATGCAGGCAACTAGACAAGTTGCACAGAACTTGCAGAGACAAGAAGATTTCTGGCTTGCACTTTCCCATCTCTCTGGGAAACTACACATGCAAAACAGCTCTGGATGCTCAGAACATAGAAAGAGCCCTGGTCCCTATCACTGTTCATTTCTTCAAGCCAAGAACCTGCTTTGACTTGAAGAAGTTTATTGAACAGAACATCAAGATAATCTATCATCATAGGGCAGATACAGAAGACTACTGGGCTGACTGTGCAGATGATTTTGAAGCCAGGAGAAGGCATTGTGGCAGGTTCTCCCTGCAATTGATTCAAGAACTCGGTCTGTACCAAGTTCCTGAAGGTCTCCAGGATGACGATTCTGATCTATACTCGTATGAGTATGAAAATGTGATTAAGCACACCCCTCTGGAGGACCTTGATTGGAACAAGAAAGAGAGAGACGATCTGGCTGAGATTCTTGCTCCAGTCCTAGTCAGGACTAAGGTCTGGTTCAGTAAGAAGATTCGAGAATTCAAGAGGCACTCAGGAGAATCCAGTTCCAAGGGTGACTCGACACAATAAGAGAGGCATCAGTTCCAAGGTCTGAAACACTAATGCAAACCCCTCCTGCCTCATCAACACGAGGACCTGCTGAATCTACTCCCTCTTCATCTACCCAGGTATATAAGAAGAAACTCAAAGAGGTAAAGAAGGAGCCTGCAGAGAATGATCCTCCAAGAAAACAGGCAGAGTTGCCTATAGGGCCAGAGAACATCATTGTTCTCAGTGAAAGTGAAGAAAGTGAGATGCCAACTCCTGCAAATGTTCCTGAAGATCCAGCAGATAAAGACAAGGAGGTCCAGAGCACTGAACTTCCAGGTGCTGCTGATTCTTCTACCGCCATTGCCTCCAGTGCTCTACTCACATCTCAGCTTGAGTCAACAGCTGCGCAGACCCTGAGTGTCATGAGCTCCCTGTCTCTTGGTCCTCTTGCTTCTCCTGCAGATTCTTCTTCCTCTTTTGCTTGGGTGCAACCTTTGGTCGACAAAAGGAAGAGAAAATCCTCCTCTCAAAGCTTGGGACCAAATTTCGATGTTGTTGCAGCCTTGTTGGGCACCACTCCTTCTCGTGCCAAGAAAGCCAGAACCATTTCCAGAATAGTGTTTGATGCCCAAGGTCAGCAATTCTTGGAGATTGCTAAGCCTATAGTTGACAAATCAGAATCAGACTTGCTGGCATCTGACTTGGAGCTTTCAAGAATCCCTATGGGAGAGTCTACTCCTGAAGGTGAAATTCACAACCTCCAGGAAACAGTCACAAGAGTCATTGGAAGGGTAGAGAAAGGGCAGCAAACTATTGAACAGTTGGAAGAACAAGCCCGGATTCTCACAGGTTTCATCAAGTCTCTTTTATCTAAGGATAAAGTCTTGGACCCTACCCCATTGACTACTCTTCCACCTCCTGTAATTCTAAGCCAAGATGAAGTGCAAAGTATCAAAGATATGCACAAGTATTCTGTCTATGGCAGAGCTATTGAAGCCATGGTGGATGACATGCTTGTTGCTGGATTAAACTTCATTAATGAAGCTTTCAAACTCCACGAAAAGGTGAGTAATGTGCAACTGAAGCTCTCCTCCACTATCAATACCATGGATAAAGAACTAAAAATCTGGAGCAGTTGTATAGTAGACCTTTGCCTTATGGGACAGACAGATGAGAACATCTTACTGGCGAATAAGATTTTCGATGATGCTAAGGACAATCTATCAAAATCCTGGGTCTACAGCGTGGAGTGGAAGATCAGAGTTTTGGAGGAAGCTTTGGGAGAAATGAAGAATAGCTGGCAGAAGGGAGAAGCTTTCAAGACACTGGCTGTTGCTGCTTTCAAGGATATACATTGTCATCTTCAGGATGAAAATTCTGGTGTTTCCCTGTCCTTGCAAGAAATCAAAGCTCAGTTCAGAGCTTTTGTCAAAGATAATCTATTCAAGGAAAGCTCCATCTCTAAGGAAAAGATGAAGGAAATTTGTTCTCTTCAATCTGCCATTGAAGAAGCAAATAAAGATTATCATACTCACGTCGAGTTTGATAAAGAGATGGAGAAATGTCTGGGATTTTGGACTCAGTCTGCAGCCAACACGTCAGTTCCACGTGGCAGAGACATAGCTGAGGCGTTGAAGAAATTCAGGCAGCGGATTCTGAAGACAGTGGGTCCCTCCCAGTAGCTGGCCACCTGTCTCCTTCTCCTTTCTTTTCTCTTCTTCCCATTCTTTTCGTATTCTTTGTAATTAGTTAAGGTATTGCAACTGGCGATCCTTAACTATTCTTTAATTAAAAGAAACGGTTACGAAGAGTAACTGACTTGTAAGCTATATAATGGCCTTTCCACGCCATTTTGCAAGGAGGAAGAACTTGGATATTTGCTGAAAGTGTAAATAGATCTTAAAGAAATCAATACAAAAGGGCTTTCCATTCTTTGTCTATCTAATTCTTGTTATCTCTGTGTTTTTCCTTTAATATTGTGGAGATCATTTTGTTCCTAACTCGTTAGTCTCTCTGGTTGCATACTGTTCAGTTTTGCAAATACAGTGATCTTGTACAACCAAGAAGGAACTTTGTGTCCTTGATTAATAAATCTGAAGAAGGTTATTTATGGAACTTTGTGTCTTTAAATTTAATCTCATTCAGCCAACGCAAATGATCTTGTCTTAAATTCTTTGAAGCTTCGCATACACGAAGAATTATTCTGCTATCTATAATTCTGAATGTTGCTATTCTGCTCATCTTCTTATTCCCTTTCCTCAGTCCTTGTGTAATTGATGATCCTTGTGGAAAACACTTTCGTAAAATCCAAGTTTGACCATAAAAAAATGTTCTGTACATTTGTAAATAAGTTCGTTTCTGAATAAGGGAACCTCTCCCATTAAAGAGGAGGGACTTCTTGTCCCCTGACTGTTGCTCTTCTAAAAATTCCTATTTGAAGACTCAAAATTTTTCGATCATCCTTTGATCTGGCGACTCCGCTGGGGAAAATCGCATTCCAGTACTGCAATTTTTCGATCATCCTTTGATCTGGTGACTCCGTGTTTCACTCGAGGGAGAAGGACCCTTGGTATCGAAGATTCTCAGTTTCAGCTTTTGGAGCAACAGGGTTTTCCTTTCCCTTCAAATAGAAGATCTCGTTCGACGAGCACTCCACCTATTCAAGATAGAAGTCCTACGGGTGGTATTCCTTCAGAACCTGCTAGTCCCAATCTACGAGCTTTGATCCTAGCTGGTGTTACAGTTCCCTTCCAAGCCGTATTTCCAAGAATGGCGACACAATTGCCATGGGGTCAACGTGTTGGGCCCCTGGCCCTTAATCAGCCTTTGCATGAGTTACCTAGAGGTAACCGAAAGAACTTCCCCAAATTTAAAGGAGATGGCAAAGTACACCCTGATGAACACATTGCAGCCTTCATAGTTGCGTGTGGAGTCTTGGGAGTTGAACATGAAGACGTCTCAGTAAGGCTGTTCATTGAGACGTTACAGGATAATGCTGCTGACTGGTTCTATCACCTTCCGGCTGGTGCCATCACCGACTGGAATAAAATGAGAACTCAGTTCGAAAGCCGTTTCAAGCCGGCAGAAGATGTGCATGCCCTGCTTGCCCAAATTTCTCAGATAAAGAAAGATCCATCAGAACCCATGAGAGAGTTTGTGGCTCGATTCAACAGACTGATCAACAAAATTCCTGTAAATACTCGACCGGTTGATCAAATTCAAAAATGTTTCTTTCTAAATGCTCAAATGCCCAAAGTCAGTTATGCTCTAAGAAGGGCTAATCTCGGAACCTTAATTCTGGATCAAGAACTGGCTGTTAGTGTCGAGGATGACTTGATCATGTCAGGGAAGTTGAGAAGAGATCCTCCCAAATCTAAATCTGCTGCTTCTTCCTCTTCCACCTCTGGACCCAATACTGATCCATTAGTCCAGAAACTTGCAAATGATCTAGTAGCCATAAAGAAACAATTGGCTCAGCATGCACCGTATGCAGATGTTCCAAGAAGAAATTTCTAGCCCAGAAATCATTTTCCTGCTCCTCACACAAGACTAGCACTTGAAGGACCTCTTGTCAAAGTTCCTGTGAATGCAACCTGTGAAGTTGAAGAGCCAGATGATGATGTGGACGATGAAGCTCGTGAGGAGTTCCTGGAAGAATTTGATGATGAGGCGGAAGGACTCGAAGGATCTCAAGTTAATTTCTTTACCACCGAAGGCACTGATGACGGAGATGACTATGATGAAGTGGTAGCAGATATGAACAGTGAATCATTTGCTGTCATGACTCGAGAACAGACAAGGCAGAAAGAGAAAGTAACACAGCCCATGAAGAAATCTAAGGAGCAGCCGGCAACTATTCCTGTAATTGCCAGAAGAGGATCTCCTATCCCTACCTCATCTGCACCAAAGGTAAGTCCTGCCAATCCCACTAGCAAAGTTCCTTCTTTTTCTCCTAAAGTTGATAAGCCTAGAATTCCAAATGATGATGGTCCATCTACTTCTGGATCCTTTGATATTGTTGATCACCTAAAAAGGACCAAGGTTCAAATTTCAGAAGCTGAATACTACCAAACTCATCCCAAGGCTTTTGCCAAGATGATCCAATTTGTTAATTCCCATTCCAAGACCACCTCTAAAGGCCTTTTTCCCACTCCTCCTTCTGCACCACAGCCTAGTCTGGTAGCTGCCGTCACCTCGCCTGGTGACAAAATCAAGCCTTTTTATGTAACACTTCTTATAGCTGGCCATAGGCTCAGTAACTGTGTCATAGATTCCGGAGCCTCAGATAATGTGATGCCTGCTAAAGTAGCTCATGCTTTAGGCTTGACCCTCACTCGTACTTATGGATCTTGCTACTCCATGGAAAGTAAGGAAGTGCCTTTGGTTGGAAGGATTAAAGATGCACAAGTGGCTTTTGCTGCTTTACCTGAAAAGAAAGTCTTGGCTACCATCCTAGTAGCAGACATTCCTCCTTCTTATGGAATGTTGCTAAGTAGGAACTTCTGTAAAGATGTGGGTGGAGAGATTCAAATGGATTGGTCACATGCACTCATACCTGTCAATGGACACATGAAGAAGCTGATGCCTGAGAAACAATCAGAGTATATTGTGCAGAAAACGGATGATCCTAAGGCACAAATACTCTATGAGGATATGGGCCATGGTAATTACATGATTCTGTCCCCTGATGAAATCCAACCCTCCAAAGTATCACCCAAAGATCCCAATGGTGTTTGGATTTTAGAATTTGATGGAAGTTGTTCCTCGGCTGGTTCTGGAGCTGGTGTCCTGCTAGTGTCACCTGAAGGCTTCCTACACCCTTTTTCATTTAAGTTGCAGTTCGAAAACACTAACAATACAGTAGAGTATGAGGCTCTCATTCTTGGACTGCAAGTGGCCAAAGAACGAGGTGCAAAAAATCTTCTGGCTCGTGGTGATGTAGAGCTGATTGTGAAACAAGTCAGAAGCCTTTTTCAGGTAAAAAATGGGAGGCTGAAGCATTATCGGAATCAGGTTTGGGATTCAATTGAATTCCTTGATGCTTTCTCCATTGAGGCAATACCTAGAGAAAAGAATAACAGGGCTGATTCACTGGCTGTCTCAAGATCACTACTGATTCCCCATCCTGAATTCTCTCAGGATAAGTTCACTATTGAAATGGTCCACCGGCCTAGTGTACCTGACAATACCAATAACTAGCAAGTTTTCAATGATGACCAGCATTTTCCTTCCTTCCTAGAACTCAAGGGCAATTTCAAACAACTGTATTTTGAGGGAAGTGACAACCTGCCTCGTGAGAGTGTGTCCTCTGACCATCCTGTCACCCAAGGAGGAGAAACAAATCAGGAAGGGTGCATTAAACTCAAAAGAAACAAGATTCCCAAAGGTTTGGTGAGTTTGGAGGAGTTGTTTGATAAACATGATAGATATGTGAAATCTAAAGCTTCTACTGGACCTCAGGAATCAGCTGAGTATGATAAGATTGATATAGGGAGTTCTACTGACCCCAAGCTAGTAAATATTGGAAAATGTTGCACAGCCGACGAGAGGAGAAAATCAATTGATCTTCTAAGGAAGTATAAGGATGTTCTTGCTTATTCTTATGAAGATCTAAAAGCCTTCAAGCCAAAAGATATGCAGCATTCTATTCCTCTCAAACCAGGAATTAAGCCTTTCAAGCAGAAGCAGAGGCAGTACAATCCAAAAATAGCTGACACCATCTTTCAGGAGATCCAGAAGTTGTTGAAGGCTAAAATTATTTTTCCCATTCACCATTCGACATGGATCGCAAATATAGTACCTGTTAGGAAGAAGAATGGTGAGATCCGCATCTGTGTTGATTTCAGGAACCTGAATCAGGCTTCTCTGAAAGATAACTACCCTTTGCCTATGATGGATCAAATATTGCAAGCAGTAACAGGATCTAAAATGTTATCTATGCTTGTTGGATTCTCAGGATACAATCAGGTAGAGGTTGATACTGCAGATCAACACAAGACAGCCTTCACCACTCCTTGGGGTACCTTTGCCTACAAGAGAATGCCTTTTGGACTGATTAATGCTGGTGCCACTTTCCAGAGAGCTATGGATCTAGCTTTTGGAAGCTTGAAAGGGAAATGTATTGTCATATACCTTGATGACCTGACAGTGTTTTCAAAGACAAGAGCAGATCACTTCGACCACCTGGAAACGGTTTTGCTGAGATGCTGAGAGCATGGGATTTCTTTAAATCCTAAAAAATCTGTCTTCTGTGTTACAGAAGGAAAACTATTAGGGCACATAGTCTCCAAGGATGGTATTAAGATTGATCCTGAACGAGTTCAAGCCATCCAGCAGATTCCTCTCCCAACCAGTAAAAAAGGCGTGCATTCCTTCTTCGGTAAGATCAATTTTTAAAGAAGATTCATCCCTGATTTTGCTGAATTAACTTTGAATATTTCTCAGATGATGAAAGGGAAGAAAACATTTGGTTGGTCTTCTGAAGGAAAGGAATCCATTGAGGGTATCAAGAAAGCTATTGCTAAAACTCCAGTTTTGGCCTGTCCTGATTTCAGCAAAGATTTCATCATCTATTGCTATGCTACAGATAATACCCTAGCCGCTGTCTTAACCCAAGAAGACTCTGATAAACATGAGCTACCAATTGCCTTCATGAGCTATATCCTGAAGAATCATGAGCTAAAATACACCATGATGGAGAAGCATGCTTTTGCAGTAGTCAAGGCTATCAAGCAGTTCCGTTTCTATATCCTCAACTCTCACTCTATGGTGCTGGTTCCAGATACAACTGTTAAGTCAATTCTTACACAGCAAGAATTTGGGTCCAAGAGAGGAAATTGGGTGGCTAAAGTCCAGGAGTATGACATTGATATCAAACCGACCAAGCTGGTTCGTGGAAAAGGTCTTTATGAGCTCATTGCTGAAGGAGCCAAACATGAGTTGCTGGAGGAGAAAGCTGACATTCCTACTGTTCTATTCCTTAGTTCAGTCAATGAATGGTATTCTGACATGGACCATTTTCTCACCTATGGGGAATGCCCCTCTCATTTAACTACTAAGGAAAAGAGGACTGTTAAATTGAGATCAGCGCAATATGTACTATGGGAAAATGCCTTGTTCAAGCGTGGTTTAGATGGGAGATTTCTGAAGTGCGTGGACAAAGAACAACAGAGAAAGTTTCTCTCAGCCTTTCATGATCAGACATGTGGAGGGCACTATTCATCAATAGTCACAGCTCACAAGATACTCCGGGGAGGATATTACTGGCCTTCCTTGTTCAGAGATGCATCCAAGTGGGTGGATAAATGCGAGGCTTGTCAGACCTTTGTGGGAAGACCTAAGTTGGCCTCGTTGCCTCTCAAGCCAGTTGTGATTGAAGAACCATTTCAACAGTGGGGTCTGGACTTCATTGGTGCACTCAACCCTGTTTCTAGTGCTGGTCACACCCATGTGCTAACCACCACTGACTACTTCACCAAATGGGTGGAAGCTATTCTAGTCAAGAGCACTACTTTTGAAGTGGTATGCAACTTCATCAAAGAGAACATCTTGGTAAGGTATGGAGTACCTAACAAGATTGTAACAGATAATGCTTCGAACTTCTCCTCAACTGAGATAATGGATTTCTGCTACGGGTATGGCATCTCTCTGGCACATTCTTCAGATTATTATCCCCAGGGAAATGGACAAGTAGAATCCACCAACAAAAATCTGGTGACTATCATAAGGAAGTTGGTCAATGAATCTCAGTGAAACTGGCATAAGAAGCTTTATGATGCTCTTTGGGCAGACAGGGTCACACCCAAAAGATCCATTGGAATGTCTCCTTTTCAAGTGGTGTATGGAGTAGAAGCTCAGTTGCCAGTGACAGTGGAACTGCCAGCCTTGCACCTGATGAAGGCCATTGAGGATACTAGTTTCATTGATGCTCTGGATAAAAGAATCATGTACCTACACAAACTGAACGAGGACAGATTGGAGGTTGCTGATAGGATATCTACTCACCAGCAGAAGGTAAAGATTCTGTTTGACAAGAAAGCTAAGTTAAGAGAGTTCCAAGTTGGAGATACTGTGCTGTTGTGGGACAAAAGACATGAACCTCGTGGCAGCCATGGAGAATTTGATTCCCTGTGGCTCGGACCTTTCAAGATAAGACACTTTGCTGGTAAGAACTCTTTCTATCTTGATTACATGGATGGTTCTCCCCTCCCACTTCCTTATAGTGGGCAGTATTTGAAGTTGTTCAAGTCATAGGTGACTAGGGAGTCCCTTTGTATATTTTGTACAGTGTTTTGTTTTTCTGCTTTTGGTGTGTTTTCCTTCTGTTGTTGTGTGTGTTGCCCTCTGTATTGGTTTGTTTTTGACTCCTTTACCCAATGGATAAGGCACTGGTCTGCTTCACCGAGTTTGTCTAAGTTCTTGCCTTGTCTCATTCCGAGAATTTATGCCAAGTCATCCCCAGAAGGAGCTAGCTGTTGTCCACTCAAAATTCCCCACTCTGATAAGAGTAAAATTTCAAAATTTTGAGTCTAAGTGTTTTTCTCTGAAGTGCCTAAGCCGTGAAATTGAAAAAATCTGTGTTTTGGGTCATTTTGTGTGATTTTCGGGCCTGTCGGAACTTTTTGTCCCAACTGTCCCAAGTACGAAAGTGCACTCTGTTCCCCGATCGGCCGAAATCCCCAAAGCTGTCCCATTTTCGAGCCCATCGGAAGATTTTGTCCCAAGTGTCCCAAAACTTTTTTTGCGAGTTGTTCCTATTTCGGCCGAAACACCCGAACCGCGTACTTCGCACTTCCATGTCTCAAATGTCCCAAAGTTAAAAAGTGCGAGCTTTCAAATTTTTGGCCGAAACTCCCGTGTCGCATACTTCAGAGCTCCTTGTCCCAAATCAAAAAATGCAAGCCGTTCCTATTTCACCCGAACCGGCCGAACCGCGTACTCCAGAACTTTTTGTCCGGAATGTCCCAAGTCCAAACGGGCCCATTGTTCCAATTTTGGCCGAAACACCCGAACCGCGTACTTCGCGCATTTTTGTCCCTATCATTCCAAAAAGTATATGTGCATCCTCTCCCTGTTTCACCCGAATCGGCCGAGACACGTGTCTTGTGCATTCGCGTCTCACATGTCCCAAGCGTACCAAGTGTGATTCACACTTAGTTTTTCCCGCTCACTCCGAGTATGATGCTATTCAAATTGGTGGTTGTGTATTCAATGCGCATTAAATTCATTCCTCTCTCCAAATGGCTATATAACGAGCATTTCCCCTTTGCATTTTTTGCATTGCTTCCATGCTATCTTTACTCGAACCCTTGCAATTTGAAAACCTGTGCAAATATCCCCTCCCTTTGCAAATTCCTTCCCGAGTCTAGGTTGCAGCTCCGAGACTATCAATATGAAGATCAAGTTTCAGGGACAAGAGCAAATTTCTCCGCTTGAGTCTGCTGTTAGCAATATTGGGGACAGCGAAGCTCGTCATCTCGACTTCGGTGATTTTTGGGCAAGAATGGCAGATGCAAACCCTACACCAATAGCACAAATGATTCATGATAGCGGTTTGGCTTTTGCCAGTGGTTTCCCAATCTCAGTACAGTGTGCTGATACTGTGCTTTCATGCGGAGCTCACTTCGACCCCGCTTCGAGCGAATTGACAAATGTACATGGAGAACTCATTGCCAAGCTGGATGTTGCCGCCATTGGCGCTGCTCTGAGGATTCCGGAGTTGGACAATGCTATAGTCGTCTCCCGGGATCAAGCACAGACCCTATTCGACCAAGACAGTGACAAATACAAGGCGCGAGTGGCGAAGTCTTGGTTGAAGAACCCTAAGAAAGCTGCTTCTCGCCTAACCAAAACCCTCTTCCGAGCAGATTTCAATGAGGAATTGTTAGACTTCATAATCCTACTAGCTCGGGTTATGGGTTTTCCCTCCACCAATGAGTTTCATTTCTGGATGTGCCCACTCATCAGCATGGTGTGCGAGGGGACACAAAATATCAACTGGTCAGAGATCATCAGTATGAATTTGGCGGAGCAGCTATCCAACGTTCAGTAAATAAAGAAGTTCTATATGACTTCATATCTGATGTATACCCTAGCAGCATCAAGGCAGTGGTTTGGTTTCTCTTATATAGATGCACACAAAGATGATCCAGTGTATGCCTACTGCCCGCAGTTCACCCTGGAGACCAGCAATCGGAATTTCAGAAGGGTCAATGATGCTTTCACCATGTACGTGGTCAGATTGCTCGAAGGTGACACTGCTAGAAGGTTTTTAGATGAAGCCATGAACTTGATATCGCAGTATGGAGCCTATTTCATCCAATTCAGGAAATTTTCCTATATCAGGCTTGCTGGCTATGAAAGCACTCCTCTACGGCTTCCCATGTTCTGCAATGATAAAATGGCCTTGATAGAGATATGCAGGCAACTAGACAAGTTGCACAGAACTTGCAGAGACAAGAAGATTTCTGGCTTGCACTTTCCCATCTCTCTGGGAAACTACACATGCAAAACAACTCTGGATGCTCAGAACATAGAAAGAGCCCTGGTCCCTATCACTGTTCATTTCTTCAAGCCAAGAACCTGCTTTGACTTGAAGAAGTTTATTGAACAGAACATCAAGATAATCTATCATCATAGGGCAGATACAGAAGACTACTGGGCTTACTGTGCAGATGATTTTGAAGCCAGGAGAAGGCATTGTGGCAGGTTCTCCCTGCAATTGATTCAAGAACTCGGTCTGTACCAAGTTCCTGAAGGTCTCCAGGATGACGATTCTGATCTATACTCGTATGAGTATGAAAATGTGATTAAGCACACCCCTCTGGAGGACCTTGATTGGAACAGGAAAGAGAGGGACGATCTGGCTGAGATTCTTGCTCCAGTCCTAGTCAGGACTAAGGTCTGGTTCAGTAAGAAGATCTGAGAATTCAAGAGGCACTCAGGAGAATCCAGTTCCAAGGGTGACTCGACACCAATAAGAGAGGCATCAGTTCCAAGGTCTGAAACACTAATGCAAACCCCTCCTGCCTCATCAACACGAGGACCTGCTGAATCTACTCCCTCTTCATCTACCCAGGTATATAAGAAGAAACTCAAAGAGGTAAAGAAGGAGCCTGTAGAGAATGATCCTCCAAGAAAACAGGCAGAGTTGCCTATAGGGCCAGAGAACATCATGGTTCTCAACGAAAGTGAAGAAAGTGAGATGCCAACTCATGCAAATGTTCCTGAAGATCCAGCAGATAAAGACAAGGAGGTCCAGAGCACTGAACTTCCAGGTGCTGCTGATTCTTCTACCGCCATTGCCTCCAGTGCTCTACTCACATCTCAGCTTGAGTCAACAGCTGCGCAGACCCTCAGTGTCATGAGCTCCCTGTCTCTTAGTCCTCTTGCTTCTCCTGCAGATTCTTCTTCCTCTTTTGCTTGGGTGCAACCTTTGGTCGACAAAAGGAAGAGAAAATCCTCCTCTCAAAGCTTGGGACCAAATTTCGATGCTGTTGCAGCCTTGTTGGGCACCACTCCTTCTCGTGCCAAGAAAGCCAGAACCATTTCCAGAATAGTGTCTGATGCCCAAGGTCGGTAATTCTTGGAGATTGCTAAGCCTACACTTGAAAAATCAGAATCAGACTTGCTGGCATCTGACTTGGAGCTTTCAAGAATCCCTATGGGAGAGTCTACTCTTGAAGGTGAAATTCACAACCTCCAGGAAACAATCACAAGAGTCATTGGAAGGGTAGAGAAAGGGCAGCAAACTATTGAACAGTTGGAAGAACAAGCCCGGATTCTCACAGGTTTCATCAAGTCTCTTTTATCTAAGGATAAAGTCTTGGACCCTACCCCATTGACTACTCTTCCACCTCCTGTAATTCTAAGCCAAGATGAAGTGCAAAGTATCAAAGATATGCACAAGTATTCTGTCTATGGCAGAGCTATTGAAGCCATGGTGGATGACATGCTTGTTGCTGGATTAAACTTCATCAATGAAGCTTTCAAACTCCACGACAAGGTGAGTAATGTGTAACTGAAGCTCTCCTCCACTATCAATACCATGGATAAAGAACTAAAAATCTGGAGCAGTTGTATAGTAGACCTTCGCCTTATGGGACAGACAGATGAGAACATCTTACTGGCGAATAAGATTTTCGATGATGCTAAGGACAATCTATCAAAATCCTGGGTCTACAGCGTGGAGTGGAAGATCAGAGTTTTGGAGGAAGCTTTGGGAGAAATGAAGAATAGCTGGCAGAAGGGAGAAGCTTTCAAGACACTGGCTGTTGCTGCTTTCAAGGATATACATTGTCATCTTCAGGATGAAAATTCTGGTGTTTCCCTGTCCTTGCAAGAAATCAAAGCTCTGTTCAGAGCTTTTGTCAAAGATAATCTATTCAAGGAAAGCTCCATCTCTAAGGAAAAGATGAAGGAAATTTGTTCTCTTCAATCTGCCATTGAAGAAGCAAATAAAGATTATCATACTCACGTCGAGTTTGATAAAGACATGGAGAAATGTCTGGGATTTTGGACTCAGTCTGCAGCCAACACGTCAGTTCCACGTGGCAGAGACATAGCTGAGGCGTTGAAGAAATTCAGGCAGCGGATTCTGAAGACAGTGGGTCCCTCCCAGTAGCTGGCCACATGTCTCCTTCTCCTTTCTTTTCTCTTCTTCCCATTCTTTTCGTATTCTTTGTAATTAGTTAAGGTATTGCAACGGGCGATCCTTAACTATTCTTTAATTAAAAGAAACGGTTACGAAGAGTAACTGACTTGTAAGCTATATAATGGCCTTTCCACGCCATTTTGCAAGAGGAAGAACTTGGATACTTGTTGAAAGTGTAAATAGATCTTAAAGAAATCAATACAAAAGGGCTTTCCATTCTTTGTCTATCTAATTCTTGTTATCTCTGTGTTTTCCTTTAATATTGTGAAGATCATTTTGTTCCTAACTCGTTAGTCTCTTTGATTGCATACTGTTCAGTTTTGCAAATACAGTGATCTTGTACAACCAAGAAGGAACTTTGTGTCCTTGATTAATAAATCTGAAGAAGGTTATTTATGGAACTTTGTGTCTTTAAATTTAATCTCATTCAGCCAACGCAAATGATCTTGTCTTAAACTCTTTGAAGCTTCGCATACACGAAGAATTATTCTGCTATCTATAATTTTGAATGTTGCTATTCTGCTCATCTTCTTATTCCCTTTCCTCAGTCCTTGTGTAATTGATGATCCTTGTGGCAAACACTTTCGTAAAATCCAAGTTTGACCATAAAACAATGTTCTGTACATTTGTAAATAAGTTCGTTTTTGAATAAGGGAACCTCTCCCATTAAAGAGGAGGGACTTCTTGTCCCCTGACTGTTGCTCTTCTAAAAATTCCTATTTGACGACCAACAGTAGCCTAATAATAAATTCCATGGAAATGGTGTCTCACTTCCATTCCGGCACATCATGAGGAAAAATAAGGCCAACTTGAAGTTGATGCTCGGCCTTAACTCTCTGGCACTCTAAACATTGTGAAAAAACTAGGCCACATATCTATGGAGTCCTATCCAATGATACAATTTTCTTAAGGTAGCATGCATCTTCTTCACCCTGGGATGCGTTGAATAGGGTACATGATGTGCCTCTACCAAGATGTCCTGCCTTAAACCCCCATCTTTCGTAACAGAAATCCACCTCTGTTCCTGAGAAGACCATCTACCTCTAAGGAAAAACTATCAAAATTCCATTCAAGGGGTCTCTGAGACTCGATCTCTGCTTGAACTGCAATGTAAAAGCTGTCAAGAGGAAGTTACTAAAGAACCCTGCTTCATAAATCTGTGCTCACTGATGTGACCAAAGCCACATGTCTCTGTCCGCTAAGAGCATCTGCTACCACATTCTCCTTCTCCTTCACATATTCTATCTCCATATCATACTCACAAAGCAACTCCATCCAACGCCACTGACAAGCATTGAGATTGGGCTGCATGAAGAGGTGTTGAAGACTCAAGTGATCTGTCCTAAGTGTGAATATTTGACCAAGAAGAAAATGCCTTCATCGAACCAAAGCATGCACAATTGCTGTAAGCTCTAGATCGTGAGAAAGATAATTAAGCTCATAACCCTTGAGTTTGTGAGACTCAAAATCAACTACTTTTCCCTCCTGCATCAACACACCTCCAAGCCCTGCTAAGGAAGCATCCGTGCAAATGAAAAACTCAACCTGTGGATCCAGAACTGCAACAATAGGTGTTGTAGTGAGAAACTCCTTTAGTGTTCTGAAGGATTTCTCGCATCTGTCCAACCAAACAAACTTCTTCCATTTCCTCTGAAGGGAAGTGATGGGGTGTGCAATCAAAAAGAAGTCCTGAACAAATCTCCTATAGTATCTTGCTAATCCCATGAAGCTGCACACCTTAGTCACCGTAGTGGGTGCTGGCCAATCCATAATGGCTCTAATCTTACAAGGATTGACAGTGATACCTTCCCCAGAATTGATGTGACCCAAGTACTGTACCTCTATCTGAAAGAATGCACGCTTCTCCAAGTTCCTGTAAAGTTACTGCTCCCAAAGACACTCAAGAACTAGGCAAAGGTACCCCTTGTTCTCCTCACACGTACGTGATTAAATCAAAATTTCATCAAGGAAGATGAGCATGAAGCAATATAATAAGGTCCTGAATACCCCATTCATCAAACTCATAAACACTGCAAGGGCATTATTCAAACCAAAAGGTACCACTGTGAACTCATAGCGCCCATATCTCATTAGTCATTCAATTCACATGCCTAATGCCATTTTTGTTGGCAATTTTGTCTAGGTGTTGTCACTAATGTCAATTCCATTGATGGAAAAGGGTTCCAAGATGTCATATGAGACTCCATGAGGTGTTATCCACTGTCAAACATGAAGGTTGATTAGTAGTGTCATGTTTTATTGAAGTCCTATAATGTTCTAGAGTATGGTCTCATAGGTATGGTCATATTCTAATCTCTAAAAAGTTGATTGAAGGTTTGCATGACATAAAGCATAGTACATATGATGCACAAAATGTGCCTAAGATTCTACATTGAGTCATCATGGTCAGTTCATGGGTGGTCATGATTGAGTCAGGATATTCTAGGACTATTCCTTGACCTAGAGTTTGTGGTTTGCTATGGTGGCTTGATTTTTAGAGAAATACAGTAATGGTAAAGGATGGTTGTAGAATGGGATGGTGTATATTCCATTTATGATGAGTTTTAAGTCAATTATTAGAGGTTTAGTGATGTTTCATGCTTCTTGGGAAGCAAAAAGGTGAAGACAAAATAGGAAAACACGGGTAAGTCACTATGATTGAATATTTCCAGGAATATTTGAGCATGGTGGTGAGTTTTTTTAGATATAATATTTATTCATAATGCTTCATGAAAAGTTCCACGTCAAAATTCTAAATAAATTGGAAGTTATGAATGTTTTGTAAAATTGATTTTTGGAGAAACAAAAAGCGGCTCAAATTGGCAACTTGTTTTTCTTTACCTACTCTCATATATTTTTTCACGGGACCTACAAGTTTTAGGGGATGTTTTTCCATTGATATAATAGTTTTTTTTCAAAAAAATAAAGTGGTTTTATCATCATACTTTTATGAATGATCGTTAAGAAGATAAGTTTCTTTCAAATCCTAACAAAATCCTCCTAAAGCGACTTGAGAGATTTTAATTGTATGGTATTCAAATGAACTTGGAAATCCAAAGTGATTCACTAGGGTTGTATTAAATTCCTCCAAGATCATTTTTTTGGTGGTTTGGTGTTCTGGATATTTTGGGAAGAGAAAGAAAACCCCTAGTTTTCTGGATTTTTGCAGTGTTAGGACTGAGATGGAAGTTCCAGGCTAAAAACAAAAAAATTCTAGAATCATTTTGAGTTTCTATAATTATAAGTGAAAAGCATCAGGTAGGTAAATTTGAGAAAATGTAAGATACAGGTGCTTAAAGTGACCCTACCGATTTTAGCCTTAAGGATTAGAATGCTAGTCTTGTGTTTTGGAGTGAGTTTGATCATTTTGCATATTTTTGTACTTGTTTTTGGTCATGGAAAAAATATTGGCACCTGTTATGATGTGTTTACTAATTTTTTTATGTGGTGAAGTTATTTTTGATTGAATACCTAATGGCCTAGAAATACCTAGTTTAGATTCTTAAGAAGGTGACTGAAACATTAGTGTTGGGTAAGATTTATCTAGATGGAATATACTTCTTAGTGCTTTTACATGTTGGTGAAAGTATCCTTGATATGTTCCATGTGGTGGTTGAGATTGGAAGTATGTTTTAATGATTTTTTGCATGTTTCTCTCAAGATTCATTCTTGAGCCCTATAAACCTGAATGAGCAGTTACAAATATTGGCTTGGATGAAGGCCTTTCACTAGGAGTTAGAAGATAAAGTATGTTGTTATATATAGTATACTTAAATAAATTTCCAATGGTATATGGGTTTATCTCTATGATTTATTTATAGGTGAACCAACTTTGTTTTGAAGACTTGGTTTTGGGGTCTTGAAGCCAATTTGAAATAGTTACAGAGTTTGAGTTGTTTGGAAGTCTCCCAAGTGGAGTTGAATGAAAATTTCAGTTGTTATGGAAATTAGATTCAAATATATTTCCAAAGGTATATGACTTGATCATTTATTATGAGTTTCTCTATATGAACTCATTCATTCTTAAGGACTTAATATTTGGACATTGAAGACCTAACATGGATTGCTTGTTTCTTGCAGAGATTCATGGTGGATATGGATGTTTCAATGCTTCTCGATATATTTTTCTGATATTGAGGACTCGTATATTAAATGCATGGAAATTCTTGAGCATTGATAAAAAAAATTAAGACATTGGAATTGTTGGATCATTCATTAGTGCTTGAGAAGCTTGTTTTGAGCATGCTTGTGCATCTTGTAGCATGTTGGTGGTGTCTTGACCCATAACTACCTACTTGGGTCATTTGATTTGTTTTTTATGATGTTATTAAAAAAATTTTGAGTTGTTATTAATGACCTACTTGGTCACGTCTGACCCAAAGGTTTTATAACTTTGTGTTGAGTATATAAGCTAGTGTTTTTACTCATTTATCTTTAGTTGTGTATGGGAAGAAAAGTGAGACCTAAAAAAGGTTGAAGAGGAATATAAATAAGTTATGAAAATATATTAGAAAACATTTGAAGACTTGAGAAAGTTTGAGGATTAGTGATGCAAGGGAAAAATACCTAATCAACCCATGAGAGGAAACAATTGAGAGATTTAGGATAAAACTTGTTTGGATGAGAATTTGGTGTGTTTGGAGCTGAACGTGGATCACAATCAGTTGTGTGAGCAGCCTATTATATATGATCACTCCTTTATCAAATCTCTTATGATGTGTAATATTCATAGGAGTCATTTTTTTATTCATATCAAAATGTTTAAGGGTTGGTGCTCCTCGTGGGGCTGGTGCCTCACTAAAAAAATATTGTAGAATGTGTACTATTCTTGCAAGTCCTTGCTTTGTGTAATATAATATAATGTTTCAAGGTTTTTTCTCCCACTTGAGGGTTTCCCACTTACATCGGGTATCTATTTATTCTCTCTCTCTTATTGTATGCACTTGTGAATGTCTTATACACACATAATAAGCTCATATAGTTCATGGTTGATTGAATGAATTGTTTGAATGATGAATATATGAAATAGAAAATGAAATGAAAGTTTTGTAGGACTGATTCACCCCCATATTAGTCCATTATGCTTCCAAAAATTGGTATAATATATGGTCCTCATAAATAAAATTTTAATACTTGAAGGAGAGCACATTATATTTTTTATCATCATGCAAATATTACACTAAAATATGCAAAAACATTAAATTTATTTCAAAAATAACACATACAATAATAGATATACCATAACATATGTTCATCATATATAAATTACACATGCCCATACATATGTAGCAAATACAATCATTGTTGGGGGAAATACCTTTACATCGTATACAATCATGATCATCAAACCTCATCATCACTATTGCTCTCAGGTACTATGAGAGCCCTCAAAATAGATACCTCCCCACCCACTCTATGACATTGTTCATGGCCTCAATATTGCTCCACCTGCCTATGCAATAAGGTTTTCTCAGTAGACTACTTCAAAAATTGACGTTACAACTCAATGAAATATACAAACACCTCTTGTGCCTAAGGCCCACCACCCAATGCCTCAGGGGCACATCGAGTCTCCTCACATGCCTCATCTCTCTTAAATAATAATACAATACATGTGGTTTTCACTGCAACCATTAGATTGAATAAATGGGCATGCTCACCTATGATATTATCCACTCACTCTAATATACTACCATCAAGCACATAGGTTGCCACATTCCCTGTCAATGTATGGATGGATGTGTCGACTATCAACAAGCAATACACATCACCTACAAAACAAACAACATCAACACATTATATAACCATTATTCGAGCCTAATCCAACAAATCAACATACATAACATAACTATATATAGATACTCACACTCAACTACAACAACTACTACAAGGTCGGGGATATGAGCTTCCCCCAAACTTCCTCCTCCCATGTGTGGTAACCCAGTTGGATCAAAAAATAATGGAAACAACAGAACGCATCAATGTGCTGCCCACTATGCATGATACTCCTCCATACTACCATCATCGTCTGTATCTATAAACACTATAGCTGCATCTTCCTCTTCTGGACCAGGAGGTGCTAGCTGCTCTATTGTGTGCCTTGGCCTAGCCCCCATCCTCCTCAGTTATATGATATCTCTAAGCCATATATGTGGATTTGGGGGCACATCTAGAGCCATACCAAACTGTCGCGATACTCTCTCCTCCTGAAATATCTCCGCCACATTGAAAACCTAACCTTTAACCACATTATTTTCCAAATACCGTAGCTCCATGAAATCCTCGTTCCAACCTCCATAACCACGATACAACCTCCATGTGATGGCCTCAGGTCCCATCCTATCTATCAAATCTCTATAAGTATCAGTTTCCATCCTACACCCATGAATATTAATCCATCTCGTCACATATATCTTAGTCCTAGCTCACTCTCGTCGTGGACCCGTAACTAGTCTCAACACCGCTATATGCTCAAATACCCACACATGTAATAACGTAGTGGTTCCTATCCCTCTTCCATGCTCATCATGAGTAAATTAGGATAAATATCTTTACAAGTGGGCTAACACACATCGGGCCCACATGTATCTAGTACTATCCTCCACTATATTCTATCATATATCATCCATATTATACAAGATTCCCGCACCACCTCCCTCCACCACTATAGACGAATCAATAACAACTGCTATGAATTTCCGCAAGCACGGAACATTAGTCCTCAAAACAACATTTAGACTAATATGATCCTCAACAGGTGTATGAGCCCCTATAAAGTACCATCTTATTGCTTGCATCCACCTATCCATGTCCTCCAATGCCATCACCTAAACCCTCTCCCCAACCACTGACAACCACAATATATGATAGACGTCCTCTAATGTCATTACCATCTCCCCCGTAGGAAACAAAAAGGTACACATGTCTTCACACCATCTCTCACATAGTGCAGTCAACATTAGCATATCATGGGGCACATCCCCCATCCGTGCTATATGCTGCATGCCGACACGGTCCATAACATCCAAATCATCATCTAACAAACCCAATCCAAATAGTGTACTCAAATGATGCCCACCGCAGATCTCCCTCAAGTGAATTTCCCTCTACATAACACCAAATGACACAAAAGTGAGTTAGAACACATTATAGGTACAAGCATAATCACTTCTCATAATCAATATGCATTAAAAAACTGCATTTTTCATCATCCTAGGTCAAACACACATATTCTAGACTAGGGCACCTAGGACCAGGACACTAGCGCCCAGATCTGGGCACTCCCATCCCAGGGGTCACTAGTGCCCTCACCACTATTGTCAAGGCCCAAAATGCCGAGAAAATAAAAAATTATCCTTTTTTTGAAAATTCAATATAAATGCCTAGTACACCGTACATTTAAAAAAACAAGGCAGTTACCAACTTCACAGTCACTCTCATAATCACACAAATAACAAATAAGGTGACTAAACACTTTTTCACCTTACTAATTATAGTCACTTTTTCATCACCCACTTTACTATGGTAATTATTTTGCACTTCTTACCACTACTAATACATGATACATGAGTTTCACCATATCGCGAGCATTCCTACTCTGGTTTACACCCTGTTTGCAACATTATTTTTAGTATTCTACCTACCACTGTATGGAACACATTTCCTTTAAATTTATTTTCCAACCAAATCATACAACTTTTTTTGATTTCCATCACTTTTCTACATATTTTGCGTATACTTTTGGCTTAGTGTTTGTTCTTCACATCAATTCCCCTTTCTACAAAACGGGGGCATGTCATTGCAATCATATTATAATTCTCCTTATATCATCACATGCTTAAAACACTACCAACCTGAAAAATTCCAATTCATTACACAAGATTTCACCAATCATCCCCCCTAATGACCTAGTCTAGGGGCAACTAATAAAACAAATTTTTCTATACGACATTTTTATTACTTCCCCTTAATGACCTAACATAGGGGAAAACCAAAAATTAAGAATTTTTTTATTCAATCATTTACCAATTTCTATAAATTCCCCCTAATGACCTAATCAAGGGGCAACTTGCATAAAATATCTCCACAAGTAACTAATCGAATGAATGAATCAATCAATCAATCAACGCGTTCACATTCCTTATAATCAATGTCATATCATTCCATCAATACAAATTGACCTCCCATATGATATAACATGGTAGTTATGTGCAACCTCCTAGATGACCTAACTTAGGATATTACATTCATTCCTCACTTCCAGATGACCTAACTTGGAAGCCATCTCACATTTCACGTTTGCTTCCAAATGACCTAACCTGGAATCCATATCACCTTTTGTGTTCACTTCCAGATGACTTAACTTGGAAGCTATTACATTGCAGTGAAACCTATGGAGTGAGGGTAAGAGTGCCTTTCCTATACCACTCCTATATAGATCAACTATTTGATCAAATTTTTCTGGATTCAGAAAACCATCAAATCTTCGATCTAAGTTCATCTGTAGCGACTAGTTCTTGAGGATGTAGTTAAAGATTGGAGAATAAAACACTTTTCTCCCCACACTCTTCCTCTAGCACTAGGATGCCCAAATCCTCTGGTTAATTATTCATATACACGTGTTCAGGTTGGGAAATGATCACTCCCTACCCCATTTCATTATTGTTATACAAACATTCAAAATCATCCAACATCATAATCATCATTTCCATTTAGTACACCTCATCACGACATTACAATTTTTCACTACGTTGCAAGGATCTACTTGTTGATCCATGGTTCAACACACTTTTGGATCATTCAACATGCTTCTACTACACATCTGCACATTCTACTAAAACATGGGCTTCTTCGGAAGGTACACATATATATCTACTTTATGTTATTGAGCTTTTCGCTCACCAACATAAAGTGGGGGTAAATGTAGTCACAAAATCACACACTTACTATTACATTTATACCGCCAAGTATGTTATTTTATATATGGATCTTGCATGATAAAAATATTCACTAATGACTCATCCCTTAGTCTTGTCATCAGTTATTTGGTCATCATTATCACTTGTCTCACACACTCGTCAGTTTTCTATACAATTTTGGTAGTCTTTCAGCAAGTGTCAGGTGTCATTATTTTTTTGTTTGTCATCTTTAGTCTATAAATAGGGCACGTAGGGTAGCACTGGGGTGCCCTAGGGTGCCCCAATCCATGATTTTAGGCACCCTAGTCTCCGTAACTTTTGGTTCTAATTTATTTTTTTGAGGACTGTCTCTATGGTTTGTTATTGCATTCCCCTAGTTGCTTGTCGGCATTATAGGGCCTTTAGTGTTGAAATTTGAACAAGAGATCCCTATATAATCATAGCATACTCACCATATTATGGTTTAACATATTACAATCAAGACCTAGCTATCTACTAAGGAATATGACTACATTTGGGCATCTTCTACATCTGCATCACACAAGCATAGGGGGAAAGGGTTGTAATCATTCTATTCCATCCACCATTTATATCTTACATCTAGTTAGTGTCCCCTACTTGTGTGTCATTGATGCTCAGGCACCCTATGCACAAAATTTCACACACAAAAACACAAAGCTACATTGGTTCTGGAATGTAGTTCAACACTTAGTCGTAAGTCCACCATTGTGGCAGCTAAGGTTAGTTTGACCCGACCTTCATTTGCATCTTTATTTTTTAGGGATTTGATGCTTTGTATGGGATTTTGTAGGTAGAATTTCATCACATCATTGCAGCAAAATTAGTGAGGATATTACGACAATCAGGAGATGAAAACAAAGGTGTTGCGAAGACCTCGCGACCCAGGCAGGACTAAAACTTAAGATTTTTCACAGAGCCAAGATCCTAGGTTATAGGCCAGGGTGCCCCGAGGTGCCCCAATCATCTCCCAAGTGCCCCAGTCTAGGAATATCTTCATTCGCTGCAATTTCCCAGGTATCACCATCAGTCTCTATCTAGTCTGCACAACATTCTGCCCAGTCATGCACACAACAAGTTAAGTCAATTTTAGGTTAGCACCATATCCCTTTCTTTTCTCATTATCTGATTTCATTAAAAATATAAAGCAAAATTAATTAGTTTTTTTACATCACATCCATATCAGTTATTCCCTTATTATTAGTTTAGATTAACATTATAAAATTATTCATTTTTAGTTAATTAGATATGTGTCAACAAAGTTAAATTTTGGATCCCTTTGCACTATGGTTTGTACCTCATTTCCCAAGATGGGTGTTGGGGGGATTGCCCCCCCACTCATGTTGTAGAGGGGTCTAGGGAAAACATGTTCTGGAGCCCACCCTGGTGGGGGTTTGGGAGTGCAGCCCCTGAAGCAATAATGAAGGAGTCAATCCCTTTTTTTAGAAATACGAATTCAATTGAATTCTATTTTTACGAAGAAAAATCCTAATGGCATTTTTTCCACTCTATTTTTAGGAGGAATCCTAACTACCTCGCCAATTAGGTGTATATATTTTGTGGAGATCTAAAGTTTTTCATAATGAGTTCGTATGTAATTTGTTCATCTTGAGTTAATAAAAGCTTGATATCTTGCACCGTAGATGTTTTCCTAAGCACTCAACTAGAGTTTTACCACATAAATCTAGTGTTGTCTCTTGCATGTTTAATATTTTGTATATTTTATTTATATCTATCTCTGTAAATTGGTATTTTGTTATTCAATTTTCTACATATTCATTACTATAAAATCTTTGGTTTCCTAACCTAAAAAAATCTGCCACGTACAAAAAAAAAAGATAAACGAGGTATAATCCATTCAAAAGAGCGTTTAATATTGCACTAGGTGAGGATATGTATGGGGAACATTATATTTACATGTTGAAATAAGTGGCACCTAAAAAAATTCATAACGCCTTTCTACGAGTCTGTATCCTTCGAGGTTAATCATTAAAGTTTCAACCAATCAAAGCTTCCAACAACACCCTCGTCTAATGGAATTTATACGCAATTAGTAAGTAGTAAAACAAAAAGAATAGTAGTTAATATTATAAATCATGGTGGACAACCAAGATTTTCTATTTTATAAAGTTCTTACAAATAATTTAAGAATACATTTTTAATATCTTCCCTCATAGCCTATGAAGAAGAGGAGGAGATGATGAACATTTCATTTATATAATTTCTCCTTAGAAGAAGCAGCCACTTTTCCTCATGTCCTATTAACCACATAAATTTTTGGAAAGGACATAGTGTGTTAATTATCAGAGGCATTGGCAGGGTCATATCCTTGGACATTTATCTATCTAAACATGTCTGTAAAGTTTTTATAATTGAATTTGTTGAGAACCCTCCAAGAGATCTAGTGGTGGATCACAAAAAAACAAGGTTATAATTAGTTGTTGTAGAAATTTAATTTTGTTTTCAACACTGTAGGTATGTGATTCATTTCTTTCCCATTATTTTTTTTGAGTTGGGTTTGGAATGATGACCTAAAATGTAGTAGATATTTATGTAGGGGAGTCATTCAAGTATCATGTGGTTGCAAAGGAGGAGGATCAAATTGTAAACATAACATCTTTTCCCCTGCATCCTAGAGTGGATTTGGTGTTTGTGAAGCCCACTGATGACAACCTTGACACATTGTGTAATTTCATTGAGAGTGGGAATTTGAAATGAAATGAAAATTTTGTAATGTCCACGAGGCTAAAATAGCTTATGAGACGGTAAAACAAGTTTCTTTTAAATTATCAATTCTAATCTTCTTTTGTTAATCTTGATGATGAAGTCCCCCACTTTAGCTATCATCTCCTCATCGAAAATATCATGTAATGACAATGTTGTGAGATTGATTTCATATCTCGAACAAATTCCATTATAAGCATTGCATTCTATAATAAAGTGTATTTTTGATTCCACTTTCCCATCTAAACAAAAAACACAAAGTCTTTCTTCCCATTTTTCTTTAGGACTTTTCCATCTACGTGTTTCGCATCTAAACTGATGAGAGTTAGTCCTTAGTTGAGCTATGATAATTTTACCTCTTCAAGGGATGATGGCTCCTATGTAGGCCTTTTGTTGATGATCACAAGTGTAGTTAAATTCTTTGAGGTAGTATCTCTTTTTTCTTCCTCTTTTATCTGACATAGCTTTGTGAAACTTATCTATTACAAATGATTTTATTTCTTTATTATCTTCGGGCCATGCATTCTATTCAATATTCCATATTTTCATCCACTTGATGTTTTGATTCATCCATTACCTTTTACTCCCACATAATGGATCTTTGAAGATTATGTTGGGCCATTTGTTTGTTGTCATCTGTTCAATTTTTTTGAAATATCTTAGAATTCGAATCATAGCAATGACTTTGATTGGAAGTGCACCTGTTTCAGCTAACAGAATCTCATAATGGACATAAAATTTCAAATTGAACTTTCTTGTGATCATATATTTTCTAATTCTCTCAAATTTTTTCCATTCTAATAATGGTATGTTGTTGGCCCATATTTCACACCCATAAAGTACACCAAGAGTAACTAATAATTTAAAAAGGGTCTGAGTAGTTCTACAATCCCATAACGCTACTTCTCTCCATTTGTTTTGTAGAGCATAAAGGGCTTTCCACCCTCCCGTTGTTCTCTTTTTTCTGCAAGTCTCCAAAGTAAGTTTGTTGCTGAAATCAATCCCCAAGTATTTGTAGTGATTTACTTCTTCTAGAATACTACCCTCAAAGAAAATTTGTTTCTAATTTCTTTTCCTTCTCTTGCTAAAGATCATAATCTTAGTCTTCTTGATATTAACTTGCATACCCAATTTCTTGCAAAAATAATGAAATGTGAGAAAAAAATTTTACAAACCTTGAGCGGATGTAGTAATCAATATAAGGTCATCAACACATAGAAAAATCCTTATAACATACTCACCCAGCCGGATACCATCACCACCCTCCATATTTAACAATTCTTCAAGTTGGTCTATATATAAAGAGTGTGGGTGATAATGGAAAACCCTGTTTAACACCAATATCACTCTTAAAGCTCTTTGAAATGCCTATTTTAGTTTTGATTTTAATACTCACTTTTTTCATAAAGCCTATAAACCGTTTCTCTGCGTTGCACTAGTATACAAAGCTCTTACATTCTGCACCATAACTTATCCCTAGGGATAGTGCTAAAATCTTTCCTGAAGTCAACAAAACAACAAAAGACTTCTTTCTATTCCTTTGAAATTTTTTCAATGATGTCTTAGAGTAATACCATGATCTAAAGTGGAGTTCTTAGGTCTTAAACTAGTTTTCCCATTTTCTCTCTTCTCATTTTATTTTGCCCAATTTATGATTTTGTGTTAAACCATGCTACCAAATAAATTTGGAAATAAAGGATTAATCATGATGGTCATGTAACTGGTTGGGTTGTCAACATCTCTAATCTTAAAAAGAGGTACCACCATACTAGTAGTCCAATCATTTGGGAAACCAAACTAAATGATGTTGTCGAATATATTCAAAATGTGAGGAGCAAGAATATCTGATCCCCATTCTAGGTACTCTTCTTGTAACTCATCTAAATCCTTGGCCTTACATGCGCCTCTATTTTTAATACCTATTTTAACCTCATATAACTGTTATCCAAATTCACCCCCAGGGTTGATTTGATAACATACATCAAAATTCTCAAGTCCCAGGCAAATTGATTGATCCAGGTAAAAAATCATGTTTCTAGGGTACCCTCAGAAATTTTCTAACTCCCCTGTCCAGGTTGAAAAGAGCAAGCTCTGAGAAAATGTGAAAAATTTGTAGAAAATAAGCTTGGGCCAGGAAAAATCGTGAAAATTGGCTAAGTCCTAGTCCTCGCAGAAGTTGGAACAGTTGGGACATCAAGGCGTGGATCAGATGAAAAGCCCCTAGGCGGCCCGCGAAGAAATTGGACATCTCAGAAAAATGGACGCGAAGGACGTGAACTAGACGGTTCGGCCGAAAAGGAGAACTTTCGCAAAGGAACAATTGGGCCGTCGGGACGCGGAAAGCCGGTTCAGCTGAAGGAGAAGAAAATCAACTAACTGCTCGGGACATTCGGGCCTTGAGGACGTGAACCGGCTGGTTCACCCGAAACAGAGAAATTTCATATTAGGACATTTGGGACAAAGGGACGCGTGGGACGCAGATAGCCAAAAAAGCTGAGAGCCAATCAGATTGTGCCACGTGTCATCGGTAGATAAGGGACAAGGAAGCCCATTTTGGGTGGATCAGAGGATTCTATCCCAAATAGCACTGGGACATCCGGGACAATATGACACGAAGGGTGCGAAAAGCCAGCAGACCCGCGGACCAATCAAATCGTGACACGTGTCACAAGGGAGAAAGTCCAAAAGTCAAAGGGCAAGGTTTCAAGCACTGACTCGAGCGAATCAAAAGAGGACACGTGTCTAATGAAGCAGGAAAACCCACGGGAAAGAGAGGAGAGAGAATTACATATCCAATCAGTGTGTGCCACATGTCATCCAGGTGGCAAAGCGCGGGAAAATTTTCAAAACACATTTTCGCCTGTTTTTTGCCCTAAATCTTCAGATCGACATATCTTTCGATCCAGAGCTCGGATTTACACATTCTTTATATCAACGGAAAGCTTGTGAAATTATCTACATGATTTTGGGGTTAATCTTAAGTTTTGGTGTATTCTAGAGAGAGAAAATTGAGAAACGGATCTGACACGTGTTCATGGCTAGAAGTGACATTCCAGTGACTAGATTTAATGCAGAATGGGTCGCATTCTCCTGTAATCCAGTCAAAATGATAGGGTATGGGTTTATAAGGTCGTCCATGCCATTTTAATGCATCTGCAGTCAAGGAGGGATGGGCTCCCATGTTTTGTACATTTTCTGTCCCCTGGGCTCGACCCTTGCAATGTAAAAGCCAGATTTGGCTCATTTCTGAAGGAGGAACAATTTTTGACATAGCAGAGTTCTTCTTTCACCTCCAGCAAGTGATTGATACAAGAATCAGACCTCTCCAAGGGATTGTAATAGTTTTTACCTCTCTGAGGTTGTAATGCAGTGAATTTGACACTGGAAATGATAATGCAAGCTTTGTGAATGGTTTTCAGTCCTTTGTTTGTATTATTTGCTTCATTTCAAATCCTAAATTATATCTTATCAGTCTGTGTATGTTTTATGTTGTAAACTTTGGTCTGTGTCTATTTTCTTGGTAGAAATGTTTCACCACTCCTTTTGGTGCATCACCACCTTTAGTTAGTTTCATATCTTTTGCATTTCTATCCTTGTATCCTTGTATTTTAGAGTAGGATTAGGATCTAAACCTCTGTAGTTTTACAAAATATAGATATAAATCAGAGGAGTTTGAGGAACCAGCCTCTAATCTGGAGATTCCTCTCTCAGTTTCACAAGTCCCCACACTTGGAGAGAGGTTTCCATGTTGTGCAATCACACTAGATGCTAGAGTGATCAACCTAGAAGCCTGATCTGCATCCAGGGGTGCTGTGAGAAAGCAACAACAGTTTTGGCATGCCCGGTGGGACACTAGAGGTCTCACTTTTATTGCAGTAAAGTTGATGTGCATCTGCTGCAGTTTTCTTGCTTATAAGAGCTATTATTTGCATATGTGGCGACTCCAAGGGGAAGAATCAACAGGTTTCAGTAGTGCAGGCTTGAAAACTCATGAGAAGAATCACCACAAGGTCAAGAGTTGGAGAAGAAGAAGTGTTGTTTAAATACCTACAGTTATCTCCAAGAAGAAGGAAAAGAGGAAGAAGGATTCAAAGGTCTCCAACTCCACCAAATAGAACTCTCTCAACTCCTTCACCTGGTAGGCCTTTCATTCAGTCAACAAGGGTTTTAAGACCAATCAGAATGGCTCAGAACAACCCCTATGTCAACTTCACAGGCAGCAGCCCACTTGCTCTCAATGCACAACATCCAGTTCTTATTGCAGCCTTGAAGAACATTCCCTACTTCACTGGAGAAAATCAGACTACTCCATGTGATCATGTTAAAGACATTGCTAACCTTTTTGCAATCCATGAAATCAATGAAATGCAAGTAGCTGTCAAGTTACTGGCATCTTCCTTCAAAGGTAAAGCATTACAATGGTTTAGGATCCTTGGAGCTAGTTCTATCACAAACTGGAATCAACTATGTATTGCACTTCATGAGCAATTTGGAGAGAAGGGAGACAACTTGTCTCTTTTGGAGCAGCTGACAACCATCAAGAGAGCTCCTAATGAGCAGTTGACCGATTTCAACTTCAGATTTCAAAAGACTTGGGAGAGAATTCCAGTGGCAGTCAGGCCAACAGCAGAAGGTGCTTTTCTCTACTATCTCAAAGCTTTAAATTCTGATATTTCTATGTTGATTCAGTCCATGGGAGGCATAACTATCCCTATGGCTTATAGCATTTCCATTAGGGCTGAAAATTGTTTAATCCAAGCTGGCAAACTTGCCGCTAGACCTCCCATGCCATTTTTTCCAAGTTTAGAGAGCCCAAACACCCATTAAGCACCTAATTTGGCTCCCTCTCCCACTCCTAGAACTCAGAGTTCAAATGAAGCTTCCACTTCATCTCCAAGTGCCCCGAATGAGCTTCAAGAGGTCATGAAGCAATTGCAAAACCTAGGCAATGAGTTGGTTACCCTCAAGAGGCAACAAGCCCAAGGTTTCAGACCTTCTTATCAACCCCAAGCTCAACCTAATAGGCAGCCATACCAACCACAAAGACCACCTAATCCAACTGCAAATATGAATCAAAATCAAAGCCAAGTAAGGCCTCCCGCTAATAGACCATTTCAGCCTTATAACCCCAATGTCGTATCTTCTTATAAAGCATTAGTGCCAGTCCATAATAACATGGCCCAAGAATATGATTGGTGCTTTCCATGCAACGAGCCTCATAACCAATCCATGTGTTTTAATGGTGCCCTCAATCAAGCATTGATGGTGACAACTACTGGTGGGGAGGGTGAGGGCAGTCAAGGAAACAGTCAACAACAAGAAACATCCCAATAGCAATCAGCCCCAAATGACACCACATTGGTGAACTGACAAGCAGAATATTTCTTTGGCATGAATCAAGCAGTTTCTCAAGGTGTTGCAGCCAACACAAGGTCAAAGAGGAGAAATTTGGGTGAAGAACAACCATTAGCCCCAGCCAATCCACAACCTCCCATGGTTCCACAAATGACTGGCAAGCAAAGTCCCGTTTCAAATGCACAAGGGCAGCCAAGAACAGCCCCTAGGCCAACTCAAATGCCAGCTGTTGCTGCCCACATGCAAGGGGTGAATGTACAAACCAAGGGACAACAAAAGGATACTTCATCCCCGTTCAGTATCATTGAACAGATGAAGAAGAATAACGTCAATATATCAATGTGGTAATCCCTATCCATCCTAGGACAAAGAGATCTACTGCAAGCTGCCATGAAGGATTGGCCAACTTCGAATCAGCAGGTTCAGATGCAAGACAAAGTGCTTACAAATGCTGCCCAGCCTAAAGGAAGTCATGGATGACAACAAGGTAAAATGTTGAATGCCCCTCCTTTCTATGTTTCGTTAATCATTGGAAATCAGCTAGTACATAATTGCATGATAGACTCCAGGGCAAGTAGCTTAGTAATGCCTAAACAGATAGCTGATCAGCTAGGGCTCCAATATGAAAGAACAACTAAAGGGGTAGAGCAGCTAGATGGGACAGCAATAGCAACAGTTGGAGTGATTAGAAATTTGAGCCTTACCTTGCATGCATGTCCAAATGTTGTTGTTTTACAAGATGTATCAGTCATAGACCTTCCACCACTCTTTGCATTGTGCTTGTCAAGAGACTTCACTGCTAAAATTGGAGGCTATATTTCGGTGGATTGGTCTCACATGTTGTTTAGAACAAGGTATGGAACTAAGGCTACAATTAGGTCTGAACCTATTACAAACTTCCATATTGAGCCTTACACTCCAAGCCAAATCAATGCCAACTGTTCAGCATTTGATCAAGAAGATTATCCAAACACAGATGAATCCGACACCAAAGTTGGAAGCATTCCAGATTTGACTCTTGATGAATGGGCAAGTAAGGTACATGCTTTTGATCCCTACCAAGAAGTAGAAGAATCTAAACTAGGAGTCTATTGCATACATGAAGAAAACTAGCCTATTCCTAGCATCACCAAACCAAACCATAAGGATGACAATGAGGTATGGAAATTATTTTTCGATGGATCAAGGAGTAGGCAAGGTGCAGGAGGAGGAGCTATGCTTGTTTCACCTCAAGGCATCAAATATTATTCAGCTTTTCGTTTCCAGTTTTCTTGTTCAAACAACTCAGATGAATACGAGGCCTTGATTCATGGACTCCATTGGGCTAGGAAAAAGGGCATAAATAACTTGCAGGTGTTCGGGGATAGTGAGCTAATCGTCAATCAAGTCAGGGGACAACATGCTACAAAGAATGACCTGCTGAAGAACTAAAAGAATAGGGTATGGGACCTCATTGAGGATTTCGAAGCTTTCAACATCGTGTCCATACCCAGGAAGAAAAATGAAGCCACGGATAGGCTCGCAGCAGTTGGAGCAACGTTTGATGTGGTTGACAACATCAAAAGGGAAAAAACATAGCCACATATCCATGTGATTGTGAGGCCAGCAGTTCCAGATAATAATATAAGCTGGCAGGTGTTTGAGAACGATCAACAGATTGTCAATTTTTTATAAGAAGACACTGAATTCTCAGCTAAGAATCAGGACAGACTAGAGCAGTAATATGGGGATCAAGTAGTGCAGCTGTGGACAAACAAGCTTCCTAGGGGTTTAGTAACGTTGGAGTATATCTTCAACCCTAACGACCAGTTCCGTAAGGAAAAGGCTAACATATAGGTCAAGTGAGAAGATTCAGAGCCAATTCCGGTTGGGGAAGGAAAAACACTTCAAATTGGTAAAGTGGCCACTGAGCAGGAGAAAATAGATTTCATACAGCTTTGCCAAGAATTTCCAGATGTCTTTGCTTGGAGCTATGAAGACTTAAGAGGATTCAATCTGAATTTGGCACAACATACCATAGAATTGGATCCAGATGCTAAGCCCATTAGGTAGAAGTAGAGACCTGTTACTCCTCACATTGAGCCTCTAATGAAGAAAGAGCTAAATAAGCTAATAGAGGCAAGCATTATATTCCCAATCAAGCACTCAAGCTGGGTTGCTAACTTGGTTCCGGTCAGGAAGAAGATTGGAGAAATCAGGTTGTGTGTGGAATTCCGAGACCTCAATAAGGCATCTCTCAAAGATCATTACCCACTTCGTTCAATGGAACAAATATTGCAAGTAGTATCCGGTTCAGAGAGATTCTCTCTCCTAGATGGCTACTCAGGGTATAATCAAGTGATGGTGAAAGAAGATGACCAGTTCAAGACGGCTTTCACCACCAAATGGGGGACCTATGCCTTCAAGAAGATGCCATTTGGGCTATCAAATGCTGGGGCCACTTTCCAAAGGGCAATGGATATGGCATTCAAGGGGTTGATCAACAAAATAGTTTTGATATATCTTGATGACATCACTGTATTCTCCAAAAATGCAGTGGATCACCTTTTTCATCTGAGGCAGGTATTTCAAAGGTGTAGAAAATTTGGGGTATCATTGAATCCCAAAAAATGCATATTCCTGGCTCACGAGGGGAAACTTCTAGGCCATATTGTCTCGAAAGAGGGACTGGCAATTGATCCAGAGAGGGTTGAAGCCATAAGAGCACTACCATTGCCAAGTCATAAGAAGGCTCTTCAAAGCTTCTTGGGAAGGATCAATTTTGTCTGCAGGTTTATCCCAGATTTGGTAGCCCTTGTCAAACCCATCACCAAAATGTTAAAGAAGAACATGGCTTTTAAGTGGACAGCAGAAGGCAAGGAGAGTTTTGAAGCAATCAAAGAAGCTATCTCTCAGGCACCAACTCTCATCAACCCAGACTTCTCCAAGGATTTCATCCTCTATGCATTTGGAGGTGATGACACTATTTCTGCCATTCTAGTATAGCAGAACAAAGATAATGATGAGTAGCTGATTGCCTTTTTCAGCCAGAGCCTAGATGATTGCGAGGTGAGGTACTCTTTTATTGAAAAGCATGTACTTGCAGTAATCAGAAGCTTGAAGAAATTCAAGCATTTAGTCGCAAACAACAAGGTCCAGTTGTTGGTCTCACATGCTGGAGTTAAGGACTTCCTCCTCAACAAAGATTTGAATGAGAAAAGGGCAGGTTGGATCACCCATGTCATGGAATATGACATTGATATCAAGATCACCAAGCTGGTAAGAGGGAAAGGACTGTGTGAGCAGCTGGTTTTGGGAAAGCAAAAGGAAGTATGCAACGAAGAAGAGGTTGTTTTGACAGTCCAGGACAGCCATGAGCCAAGTGGTAATCAAGAAGAAGACAATGCTTCCCCCACTCCTTACTGGACCCAAGATATTATGCACTTCCTAGGCACAGGCCTATGCCCTCAAGAAATGAACAAGACCCAAAGGAGACACTTCAGATTGCAGGTTGTCCCGTATGCCATTGTTGATGGAGTTTTGTTCAAGAAAGATGTAAATGGAGTGCTGCTGAGATGCATTAGCACAGGTCAGATTCAAAGGGTATTAGAAGAGTTCCATGATGGACCAGCTGGTGGCCATTTCACACCAAGAGTGACAGCTCTAAAAATCATGAAGGCTGGTTATTATTGGCCTAAAATCTTCAGTGATTGCTATGCATGGATCAAGAGGTGTAAGAATTGTGCATTCTTCACAGGAAAAGAGAAGCTTGCTGCCCTTCCATTGCATCCAATCTCAGTTGACCAGCCATTCATGCAATGGGGTTTGGACTTCATTGGAGTCATTAGTCCCAATTCAAGCCAAGGGCACAAATGGATTTTGACAGCCACAGACTACTTCACCAAATGGACAGAAGCAGTAGCAATTAAAGAGGCGAATGAGTCTAACATCTTAGACTTTTACGAGGGGATAACAACCAGATTTGGTGTACCTGCTACAATAATCTCTGATAATGCATTGGCATTCATTGGATCCAGGGTGACTGAGTGGGCTGTCAAGAACGGTATTTACCTAAGCACTTCATCGAACTATTACCCTTAGGGTAATGGCCAGGCCAAGTCTATAAACAAGAATTTGTTGAGGATCATTAGGAGGACTCTTGATGAGAATCAGAGGTCTTGGCATACCAAGCTGAAATCAGCCTTATGGGCTGATAGGATAACTCCCAAAAGATCCACAGGTAACTCTCCATTTAGGCTTGTCTATGGAAGAGAGGCAATCTTGCCCATGTCACTTGAGTTGCCAAAATTGGAACTCATGAAGTAGCTGGAGTTGCTTGAATTTGAGCCCATGGAGGTGAGGTATGCAGAGTTGATGGAGCTGCAAGAGATCAGAAATCAGGCATCCCAAGTAATGGAAAAGGATCAAGCTTTGATCAAGAAGACCTTTGATAGAAAGGCCAAAGATAGATCTTTTCAAGTTGGAGATCTAGTGTTGAAATGGGATGTGGACAGAGAAAAACCGGGAAGGCATTCAAAACTTGATGACATTTGGAGTGGCCCATACGTGGTCACAAAGTGCAAGAACATCAATGCTTTCCAATTAGCCTCACTGGAGGGTGAAGAACTGCAGATTCCAGTCAATGGAATCTATCTCAAGCGTTGCTTTTAGAGGGAATTTCACTACCTCTGTAAATATTAGATTAGATTTTATTTCCTCCAAGTGCTTGTGCACATTGTTTTACTGTAGGTTAGTTTTGTTTTCCCTAAGTGCTTTGGCATAGCTTTCTATCCATGGAGATGTTTTGCAGTCCTTGCTTTCATCAGGTGACATTCCATCTTCCTCCTTGCACATTTTGAGTCAGTTGAGGTTCTAAACAGAATATTTGATGACTCCATGCCCAATGGAATGCTTTAGGAAACTGGTATCTTCTACGTAGGAGGAAGGTATCCCCGTTGAGTCACCAAATTGTTATCCAAATTCACCCCCAGGGTTGATTTGATAACATACATTATAATTCTCAAGTCCCAGGAAAATTGATTGATCCAGGGAAAAAATCATGTTTCTAGGGTCCCCTCAGAAATTTTTCTAACTCCCCTGTCCAGGTTGAAAAGAGCAAGCTCTGAGAAAATGTGAAAAAGTTGCAGAAAAATAAGCTTGGGCCAGGAAAAATCGTGAAAATTGGCTAAGTCCTAGTCCTTGAAGAAGTTGGAACAGTTGGGACATCAAGGCGAAGATCGGCTGAAAAGCCCCCAGGAGGCCCACAAAGAAAAGGGACATCTGGGACAAATGGATGCAAAGGACGAGAACCGGCCGGTTCGGCCGAAAAGGAGAACTTTCGCAAAGGAACAATCGGGCCATTGGGACGCAGAAAGCCGGTTCAGCCGAAGGAGAAGAAAATTGACTAACTGCTCGGGACATTCGGGCCTTGAGGACGCGAACCGGCTAGTTCACCCGAAACAGAGAAATTTCGTATTGGGACAGTTGGGACAAAGGGACGCGTGGGACGCGGATAGCCGAAAAAGTCGAGAACCAATTAGATTATGCCACATGTCATCAGCAGATAAGGGACAAGGAAGCCCATTTCAGGTGAATAGGAGGATTATGTCCCAAACAGCACTGGGACATCCAGGACAAGATGACACGAAGGGTGCGAAAATCCGGTAGACCCGCAGACCAATCAAATCGTGACACGTGTCACAAGGGAGAAAGTCCAAAAGTCAAAGGGCAAGGTTTCAAGCACTGACCTGAGCCAATCAAAAGAGGACACGTGTCTAATGAAGCAGGAAAACCCCTGGGAAAGAGAGGAGAGAGAATTACATATCCAATCAGTGTGTGCCACATGTCATCCAGGTGGCAAAGCGCGGGAAAATTTTCAAAACACATTTTCGCCTGTTTTTTGCCCTAAATCTTCAGATCGACATATCTTTCGATCCAGAGCTCGGATTTCCACATTCTTTATATCAACGGAAAGCTTGTGAAATTATCTACATGATTTTGGGGTTAATCTTAAGTTTTGGTGTAGTCTAGAGAGAGAAAATTGAGAAACGGATCTGACACGTGTTCATGGCTAGAAGTGACATTCCAGTGACCAGATTTAATGCAGAATGGGTCGCATTCTCCTGTAATCCAGTCAAAATGATAGGGTATGGGTTTATAAGGTCGTCCATGCCGTTTTAATGCATCTGCAGTCAAGGAGGGATGGGCTCCCATGTTTTGTACATTTTCTGTCCCCTGGGCTCGACCCTTGCAATGTAAAAGCCAGATTTGGCTCATTTCTGAAGGAGGAACAATTTTTGACATAGCAGAGTTCTTCTTTCACCTCCAGCAAGTGATTGATACAAGAATCAGACCTCTCTAAATGATTGTAATAGTTTTTACTTCTCTGAGGTTATAATGCAGTGATTTTGACACTGGAAATGATAATGCAAGCTTTGTGAATGGTTTTCAGTCCTTTATTTGTATTATTTGCTTCATTTCAAATCCTAAATTATATCTTATCATTCTGTGTATGTTTTATGTTGTAAAATTTGGTCTGTGTCTATTTTCTTGGCAGAAAATGTTTCACCACTCCTTTTGGTGCATCACCACCTTTAGTTAGTTTCATATCTTTTGCATTTCTATCCCTGTCTCCTTGCAGTTTAGAGTAGGATTTGGATCTGAACCTCTGTAGTTTTACAAAATATAGATCTAAATCAGAGGATTTTGAGGAACCAACCTCTAATCTGGAGATTCCTCTCTCAGTTTCACAAGTCCCCACACTTGGAGAGAGGTTTCCATGTTGTGGAGTCACACTGGATGCTAGAGTGATCAACCTAGAAGCCTGATCTACATCCAGGGGTGCTGTGAGAAAGCAACAACAATAACATGAATAAATTTTTTGTTGTGTGCACTAGAGGTGGAGCCTTAACCTATTTTTCTTCTTCATATAATTGTTTTACATATTCTATCCATTAGATTGTTGCAATATTATTTAATATTTTCTTTTTACTTTGTTGACGTTCTCTCCAAAATAACTTCAACGTATTTTTTACCAAATATATGAGTTCTTCTCTCCTATTTCTCATGAACTCATCTTTATTTCTCTTAATAATATTTTTGTATACCTTTATGTTTGTTTTCTCTTTCTCTAAAACATTAAGATATTTCCTTGTCACTTGCATTTCTCATCAAACCACTTATTTGTTGATAAACTATTTGATTTTTTCCTCTTGTTTATAGACCTCTTGCAACTCCCAAGTGCTTCTCGAATAAATTTTGTTATCTCATAATTTTTGATGTGCTGCAACTCTACTCTTTTTGTCTACATTAGACATTCTAAAGTTTCCTTGAAGACAACATGATTTTCCTATGTTATGAGAATTCTACTCTTTATTAGAGATTATTGACTAGTATGCCTTTTTTGTATATTGATTTTGTGATCCTCAAGATATCACTATGCCAATTGAGTTTTGGTCAGATTTAAAATCATGTATGGGCTCCTCAGACCCATAAGTATATGGAACACAATGTATAAAATAATTTCAAAAATCCTGGATTTTAGATTGAGGGAAACCCTCAGTAACTTTATTTCTCCTAATCAAGGAGCCTTCATGTCGGGCATGAAAATTATGGAAAACATAATAACCATTCATGAGATGAATCATCAAATTGATCCAAGCTTGCAATAAATCCCCAAGATTTTATGTTATTATTAATGGGAAGCCAATTAATGTTTTCACCTTGGAAAGGGGCTTGAGGCAAGGAGATCCCCTATCTCCCTTCCTATATAGTATTGTTGCTAAACCCTTGAGAAGGTTATGCTATAAAGCCTGAATTGAAGGAAATATGGAGGGTATTAAAGTGGCTAATGGATTTGATAGTCAATTATTGCAACCATTTGTGGATGACATAAGTATTCTTGGTCAAGCTACTATCCAAGAGGCTTGTGCCTTCAAAAATATCTCTACACAATATGAAGAAGTTAGTAGGAAAATGATTAAATTTAGAAAGAGATTTTATTTATTCACAAATTTGAGGGAGGAGCAACAAACTAGGTTGGCTAATATTCTAAATTGAAGCATATAAAATATCTCGGATTCATATCTTGGAATGACTCTCTGTGGAAAAAAGCTAGAGGAAGGGGGTTAGAACAAATCCATAGAGAGGTTTCATAAAAAAATCACCTCTTGAAAAGGCTCATTGATGTTAGAAGTTGGAAAATACCAACTTCTTCAAAGTTGCTTGCAAGGTATTATTGTGTGAACATCATGTCCATATTCACTTTACCCATGAGAGTCAGGAAAGCTATTGAAGTCATACAAAAAATGTTTTTATGGACTGATTTAGAAGAAAAGAATAGAATCCCTTTAGTTTCTTGGCATAAGGTCACGCAACCCAAGGATAGAGGAGGTCTTGGACTGAAGAATCTTCAATTCATGATTCAATCTCTTATAGCCAAGGTGGGTTAAATATTTCCTAGAGAAGAGGGAAACTAGATCAATATTGTGAAAGTGAAATATTTGCGGCACTTTGGCTCTTTTCTCAGATTTGGAGCTACCTAGAGGATCAATATTTTTCAAACAAGGAAATTGTTTATCAAAGGGAGAAAATGGAACCTAGAGGAAGGTACTAATATAATATTTTGGGAAGACCCATGGATTAAGGATAAATCCTTCAAGACTAAAGAACCATGGAGTGATCTTTGGTGTTTCTTCAAACATGAATTGGGGGAGTTGGTTTGTTACTATTGGATCAAAGAAATGAAGTGGGTTCAACTCCACCCACCCCCTCACTATCAGGGGAATTTACAACCCTTTGAATAACTCAATCAACTCCCCAAGGAATATCACATACACCTACACAGAGCCCAAAATGAGTTTATGTGGAGAATCATGGATATTGAGGAATATGATATCAAGTCATGTTACTTATTTAACTTTGAGAACATAGAACCCAATATCCTCTAGAGGAAGGTTTTGAATAAGAATCTTATAACCAAAATCAATATTTTTCTGGGAAGTTGTTAAAATAAATATTATAACCATGGATAGATTAAGGAAGAGGGGATGATCATTACTAATAGACGCAGTATTTACAAATGTAAAGAAGAATCAATTCAACAGATCTTCATGGAATTCTCCTTCTTCTTTCAAGTATTCACAATTGTCCTTAGTCTTTGCAGGATTTACGTGGTTCTTCTTGGGGATTATGACTTACTCCAAGACCAATGGAGTTTCAATTTCAAACATGATCTGACCAAAGAAATTTGGAAACTTTCCATCATGCACAATCTTTGGGGACTGTGGATTGAAAGAAATAATCATTTTTTTAGGAAGAAAGTTTCAAGCCTGAATAGGGTTATTGAAAAAGTGAGACAAAATCTTAAAGAAAATACTCAAATTCTTAAGATCAAATCATCCAAGTTTTTTTTGGCTTGGGAAAAAAATCATTCTAGGAGCATGAATATTATCCCTAACAACACAACTAAGGAGAAGGATGTCCACATAGTTAAGTGGTCTAGACCCCCCGATGGAGGTTTCAAACTCAATTTTGATGGGTATACTAAATATAAGGAGAGATATGTTAGGGGAAAGTCTGGTGCATGATCATTTTAGTAGATGTCTCGGTGATTTCGTAGGGACCCTCAGTAACCAATCTAATAATTATGTAAAATCTAAGGCCATGCTTTGGGGCATAATTTTTTGCATGGATCTGAATATTAAATCCATCATCGTAAAGTGTGATTCCTTATGTGTTATCAATGCAATCAAAGATAAAAAATGTGGTTGGAAGATTATTAAAATCATCAAGGAATCCCAGGTGATTTTGGAATCATTCGACAAAGTGGATATCCAACACACCTATAGAGAAGGTAATAAACCCGCTGATGCACTTGCTAATCATGGAAATAACATGACTAATTGATGATGTGGCTAGGGACATGTATACCTTGGAGAAGCATTTTAAATTTGATAAATGATGATTTGACCTCAGAGGCAGTGTAATGATGGCTACTAAATTTCACACGCTCAGGAGTTCAAAAATATCCTCTTTTTAAAAAATGATATGACTCATGTGTATTGATATTTATTCAAGTTTTTGGATATTAGTGAATCTGATCTATTTGATTTCAAAGGGAGACATTATGCTTGGAAAACAATGGACAGCGATAGGGTCTAAACCGAGCCAACTTCCTTCATCTAAAAAATGACTCCACCATTTAGAAGTTATTGTGTAGAGGTGGCTTCACCAAGTATATCTGACGATTGAAAAGTAACAACCCTTTACTCTATATTGAATTTGGAAATTCTTGGGTTTAGGGGGGATTCAATATTAGGGGGGTTGAAATAAGGGTTTTTGAAGAATCAATAGCTAAGATAACATGGCTTACTATGGATGGTATCAAAAATTTTAAAGATAAAATGAGAAAAAAACATGAGATTTCCACTTTTTTTTAGCCTGTTGAACATATTGTTTCTTATGACAATGGAATTGCTCGTACTTTTCTCAGTAATCACTGAGCCGAAGTTTTTCTTGTTGTGATGAAATATTTGACTTTGGAGGGAAAATTTAGGAAGATATTCTCCTATCACATTTCCATCCTAAACTACCTCTAGCGGGAACAGGCTATGAGTCTATATTTTTTCCTTTTTAGGTCCCTATTATCTACCATGGCTAATTTTAAAAATAAGAAAATTGATGTCCCATTGCATCAGGGTTTGATATTATTTTTAGTGCAAAAGGGTAAACCCCTTATCCTATCACAACCGACAGTCATCAGTGACACCAAGTTTGATCATGAAACCCTAGCGTCAAACATTAAAAATATGAATAAAAATATAGGGAAAAACATCCCGGAAGGGATTTCTAATCTTCTAATTAATCTAAAAAGAGTTTTCTAAGATGTGGGTGAGGGCTGTACTAGTAGAGTGATATTTTTTGGACTGGGAAGTAAGGTTAATGAGATCTGAGTTAACTGCAAACACCATTCTTATTGTCAACAAGAATTTTATCTAGGATATTAAAAAGTGCCACCATAAAATTGAAGTCCAGAACAAGAGAATTGGGAGCATGCATGTTGAACTTTTCATGTAGGAATAGAGGTTTTCTATCCTTCAGGATCAAATGAATAAAGTGGAAAAAAAAGAAACAAATGAAAATTTTCCTTAGAAGTTTTGATATTGAACACACCACCAATTCTAAGATTGATGGAAATGCTGACATAGAGATTGTCGACACCCATCTTGAGGAAAAGGAGGAGAAAAGGCAAAAATGTGTGATCATCAAAGTTGTTGGTATGAAGAACAATGGGCTGAGTGCTAGAACCCACAGTAAGGATTCTAGTGCTAAGGATAACTAATAGTTGGACTTTTTTTTTCCTTTTGTTGTTCTTAGTTCATATGTTCTAATGCTTAGTTGTGTTATTCTTTGTCTATAATAAGGATAAAAAATGTAATGGGTAATATCTCAGACTTGGTGTGGTCTGGCTTTGGTTTGAGGTGGCCTTTTGTCAATCTTTTCTTACTCTTCCTCCTTTGCTTCTTATTGATCATCAAGTAGTTATTATCAAGAACTTTTTGACATATATATTTTCATACTCAAAATCATTTGTACACTCATTATGATGCTAATTTCCTTTAATTCAACAGATATATATATAAAATAGTCATTTAGACTTCAAATTTAAGATATCAAAAAATGAATTATGAAAAATACATGATACATTATATATGTAATCAATTAAATTAAAAATAAAGGAAAAGGACTACGAATACTTACCATTATGGAGAAAGTTTTAGCACATTAACCCTTAAGGTCAATAACATCGAGCCATGAGAGGGTTCTTGTGGATGGATCAAAAGAGGTAAAAAAGAGGGATATGTTGAAGATATAAGAAAAACATAACTAAGACTTGAAAGACTTTGTAAACCTTGTCGTTATTCATCCTTATATATCCTAATAATTCAATGCTCCAAATTACACCTCCAAGTATGAGTTCTATTAAGCCATCAACATTTTAAACCTTTTACAGGAAAATTTATAACTCTAGGAAGAGTAGACTATGTGATGTTTTTGAATAAATGACAATAATTATGCCCTTATATAGGGGTACATGGCATGGAGTCATGTTATTTCTTAGCTAACAATATCAGCCATAGTTGATGTAGGGACTAGAAAATTGAATTTTAAAGACACATGCAATTAGAAGTATCCATTGTGGAAGATGATGTGGATTCTAGGGATATGTGGTTCGTAAGACCCTGGGGCAAGTTTTTGATGTGGAATATTCCTTAATGGAAAACATACACCCTCTGCTTAGAAGAAGTCAACAAATTTTGAAGAATGAAGAAGTCGGCGAGGTTTTTGCGTGCTAGATAAGCCGCTTAGAAGAAACACATATGAAATAATATGATAGAAATTTTTTGATGTAGAAAGTGAAACTGACTCAATCATGATATAATATAATAATAATATTTATGGAGCATAGTAATATCTAGGGTGAATCAATGATTTTTTCAGTAGAAACCAGAGCTAACAACATGAGTAGTAGCCCCCCTTATTGTCACTTCAACTTCCACTTCCCTAGATGAAGTTGTAGCCACAGTCCCTACACCTTGGACTCACACTGTCAAACATGAAACACATGACACTCAATAGTTACTTTCCCTACCGTACTTGTTTGGAGATATGGCAGAAGAAACATCACAGGTTTATCTCCCAGATGAAATATGTCAAGGAAATCCTAGAAAAGTGTTGGATGTCCAATTGTAAATCTGTGTCCGTGCTCTAATGGAGAAAGGTTTAAAACTCCGTTGATTCCAAGATTCACCTCAAGTAGATTCTACTTACTACAGGAAGCTTTTTGGGAGTCTCATTTACTTGAATTATACCAGAGAAGACCTGTGCTTTTATTCCAACTATCTTTCAAGATTCATGTAGGAGCTAAAGAAATGTCATTAGGTAGTAGTGAAGCATCTTTTAAGATATGTCTGTGGTAAAATTGATTATGGTCTCAAATTTCATAAGGAATCTTAGTTACTCTTACAAGGATATATTGACTCAAACTAATGTCGGATCTGTTGATGATAGGAAATAAACTATAGGATATTTTTTTCATGTCAGATATGGACCTATCTTGTCAATTAGCAAGAAGAAAACTATTGTTTCTCTTTCATCCACTGAGGCATAATTTCATGGCACACAAGGAGATGTGTGTGAAGCAATTTGGTTATGTCACATTCTGTATGATATGGAAATTTGTGAACAAAATCCACCTATCACTCATAGTGAAAATCAAGGTGTGTTAAATCTTGTGAATAATCCAATTTTCCTTGAACAAACAAAGCAAAATGAGGTTGAATGTCATTATGTTTGAGAAAAATAATCTTGAGCAACCACATCTAGTTCTAGTACTACAAAAAAAAATTCTCGAGTAGCAGATATACTCACCAAGTCTCTTGGCAAGGTGAAATTTGAAATTTTTTGAGGGCACATGTGTAAAACCAATGTAATAATGGGGGAATGTTATTGTAAATAACTATATTTCATTGTAAATATTGTAAAATTGTAGTAAGTCAGTTATACAAACTTGCATGGTTTCTCTCCATGTAGGGATTCAGTTCATATCCAAAATCCACCTAACTTTCTACCACATGTATTCATTCATTCTATCATTTTGAATAAGATGTATCAAATCATCTATCTTTCTCTCTTTGTTGAGTTAAAATTGTGTAAAAGTTAGTTTTGATCCTTTATCCTCATTATAGTTGTGTTTTTGATTTGGTATGGTTAGTTTAAATGTGTATGCATTCATCCTTGATATGTTTTGGGCCCAATCTTATGTCAAAAAAATGTGTTAAATGTGGTAAATAGTGTTTGTGGTGTTGGAATAACATTATTTCAACATCTAAGTAATCTATTTCATCATTTTATAGCCTATACCAATGAATTCATTCCATTTTTGTGCTCTAATTAATCATTTTATCTTTCTACAATGGTATATAATATTAAAATCTAAATATTTTACTTAATTTATATTGTATTAGGATTTCCCATTATTATCTTGAATTAATATTCATAATATGTATATAGTTGTGTTATTGGGGATGCATTACACATCAATAATTTTATTTTGTATTTGACACGTGGTGTGGATAATCACTTTATTTTGAAACATTTAATTCACATGTTCATCCCATGTATTAGAATGGGGCATAAATATCACTCATTTTATCTCCAAAATTTATACTACAAGAAAAATTACATCCTCTTCTATTTTTGTCTCATATATGGTGTTTACTACATGTACTTAACATACAACACTTGTTCCCATCATTGAATATATCAAGTGATTTTTCTAACATGATTATCTTTATAATACATTACAATTATTAATATTTGATTTTTTTGTTAAAGTGTCAATGTATTCAACAACACATGCAAGACTCGCCACAACTTCAAATATTTTGATTTCACAGGGGTGTATACATTGTTTTTGATAAAATCTCTATATGAATTTATTTATTATATCTATTTAGATATGAGTTATAGTGTTTTTGGGTACTTATAATTAATTGTTAGTATAATTGAAGTGCTTTTCACAAATATAAATACATATTCTTGGATATAAAATATTAATTGATAACTTGCCTAGATCTTACTCTAGTATTTTGTATGTATCTTTATAAAAATGAAAATATAACTTTAAGTAAAATTTAGAAGAACTACAATAACCTAAGAATATGATATCTATTAAATAAGCATATGCTTATAACAAATAGCCATAATCAAGTCATAATATAACTCCTTATGATGATAATAAAGTGTCATAAAGAATGTCATAATATAACTCCATATGGTAATAACAAAGATGCATACAAGTGATAATATAACTGCATATGGTAATAACAAAGAGCCATAAGGAAAATCATAATATAAATCCATATGAGAACTATAATAACCTCAAAAAGATGATATCTATCAAAGATCCATAAGGTAATAACAAAGAGCCATAAGACAATTCTCATGATACGATAATAGTTAACTTTTACATGAAATGAAGAAAGTCTTACATTAGTAGGAGAAACTCACATGAAATAATATGATAGAAATATTTTAATACAGAAAGTGAAACACATTCAATCGTGATATAATATAATACTAAGATTTATGGAGAAAATTAGGAATAGTAATATGAATCAATGAGTTTTTCTAGGGGAACCGGAGCCAACATCAGGAGCGCCAATAGCAGCTGTCACTTCAAATTCCACTTCCCTTGTTGAAATTGCAGCAACAGTCCCTGCATCCTTTGACAGCTCAAATTGTACTCAAACATGAAACACACGACACTCAACAATTACTTTCCCAACTAAACAATAAACAATAAACAATTAGTAGATGGTTAGTAAATTATACAAGGAAGGAGGTGGAGCATCACTTTTACAGCCTGATCAGTCTCCTCTACTTGTTTTTCTTTGTTACATGCATCCATCCATCCAAACCAATATTAATTCAGAATTCATATGGAGTTGTATGCTAAACTAGTAATAAAAATGAATACAAAACTCACCTTGTATGACACTGTCATTACCTGTCAAGTTGGTATCTTTTTTTTCTTCATTAACTGTTGCTGCATAGAGTGAGTCAGTGGTAGTAGTAGAACTATTACTCAGCTTAGATTTTATCTCAGAGATCTTACCACCCTCTACTAATGTTTCCATATTACAACTCATACTAAATTTAACACCTCAAAATTATTATGCTAATCTGATATGACAATTCTTTCTGGCACGAGGAGAATTTATAGCCTGTTCACAAACACATTATTCGACTGTAATATCTGAACCAAAAACAACGTAAAATACAAGTGGAGTAAGAGATGAAATAAATAGAATGTCCCCACAAAAGCACTATGTAGAGATTGAAATGGATGTCCACTATGCCTTAGAAAATGAAATAGTATTGTACCAGATATAGAGATTTTAAAAGCACACGGTTAACCACGATGCACCTGAGAAAAAGCTTATTTTTATAGCATGCCTTCTTTCACTTCTTAGTACATACATAATATTGTCTGGCCTCACATTTGATCGATGGGTAGGCTGTTGGCAAAAGATGGTCATGTACCAATTCAATAGTTGTCAAAGACTGAGGGGTTTTCATTCCACCAAATTGGCTCATACTAGAAACAAATATGAATTTCCTTTAATGTTTGCTGATAGGATTCTTAGAGACAACTTTCTTTGTAACTGATTTTTTTTGGTAGTCATCCTTTATTTTATAAAAAAATAAAAAACCATGTTGTTTCAAATAAATATCTTTATTGTTGTAATATCTTCTTTCTTTGTAACTGCAATTGGACACCTAATGACCTTCCACATTCTTCCTTCTTTCTTGTCTCTCCACTTTCAACTCTCCCCTCCCAATTTATATGCCTATCGGCCTCTCACAAGCACCTATGGATGCTTTTGCTAGTTTTACATGTGGTTACCTTTTTTTTGATTTATGTTGTCATTGTCTCATTGATGTGGATTCCACTACTAACGTAATTACACTAAACAACTTGGTGGCATACCAATTATTAGGAATAACAAAAAAAAATAGTGTATGGATCCAAACATCACGAAGTAGCCTATTTTGGTCATGAATCCATCATAATGGAAGTTGTCTCGATTTATATAATTGGTCTATGTGAATATACAAGTTGGCCCTTACCCATTTTCTTTGTTTAGGATTAAATCGAATATATTGTTTATATCAAATCTAGATTAAAAGTTAGGAGCACCCTAGGAAATAATTGAAATGGACGCCCTTCTTGAAATTTTATTTATTATTGTTTTCCCATCAAACAAATAAATATATGCTACATATATTCTCGTATTTTTAAATTTTCATAAATATCATAATAAATCACTATTTTAGAGAAATTTGTATGCAAAATAAATAAAAATATCCTATAAAATTATGAAATAACAACAAGTAATAATCCATGGATGAAAAGAATTAATCACATGACTCCATATGCATTAGCTAAGATTAAATGGATTATATTGAAGGGATTAAATGCAATGATTGTGGAATGCATTGTCTATAAATTTTTAGTAGTAACATAATCACTTTTTCGTCCACATTATGAATACAAAAAAAATAAGTGGTTGTAATGTGTTGTTTAGGATAACGTGCCTTGCATTATATGTGTGGGTTGTTTATTGAATGGAGTGTGCCCTGTTATGTGTAAAATAAATTTTAACATATTTTTAAATTTTTATGTACATTTGTACTTGTGAAAATCAAATTGAGTCTACACCTACATCTAGTCACATATATGTATACTTGTTTTTCAGAAGGCAAAATTTTCATGGAAAAATGTATGTAAATTTTTTTGTTCTAATGTGGAAAGCGAATTTAAAGTGTGTTTTTGTATATTATTTTTGTGATTCATGTATGTAATCTCCATGTTTTGTTAGTTATACATCACATTTCAATGTTTAACAAGGAAGTGTTAGTTAAAATTTAAGTTTTGTTTTATTTCTTTTTTGTCTAGGATTATGTACCTCATATACATCTTGTGTATTGTTGTATGTTATGATATGTTCAATGAGCACTTAAATCTTGCAACTACTTTGTATGTTCTTAACAAAGAAAGGTAAATTTTATAACACTTTGTCCTTTGCAGAAATGGATCTAGTTAGTAGAACATGAGGAAAATTGTTGGTTTATTCAATGGACAAATTGCACAAAGGGCATGTTTTCCCTTTCCACCTCTTCTTCCTAGGCTATATAAAAGAAATTCTTGGCCATAATTTTTCATATTAATCCAAACTATAAAATTTTTTTTTGGAGGGAATATGAATTAACTATTATGTTTTGTTTTACAATGTTCTTGATATCCTTGTGTAGTTGCAATGTTAAATGCTCTTTGGAATGGAATGCTCCTCAATCATCTAATTTTTTATGTGGAATATTTTGTTGCACATGGTTGAAACCAGACATAGGGATCCCAATATCCTCCCCCTATGATTCAAAACTAGCGCTAGATGCAAGATTCAATCTATCGCAATATTCAAATTTATTTGTAATAGCTCTCCACTATAAGATTCTTCTCGCACTCACTTTCGCCATCACCTATATTTATATTTATCATACTTATTCACCCTCAAAATGAATTAACAAAGGAAGAGAAAAGGGAATAGAAAGTATGGTTGTAAAGTATTTGGAAGAAACAAGGGTAACACAATAGGATCTAGGAGAATTATTCAATGCTATGGTGGATCTCTTTGATTTCAAGTTATGACATTAACTCACTCTAAAACTCGACCATGTTAGAAAATTATTACATTGTTAATTATTTGTGTTGGTTATGCTTTGGTGTTATGTGGCACTTATGACTGCCTTCATGAAATCTTCAACCAGTTGATGGTTTCGCTTTAACAGCCCCCTTCTACGTTGTATATATTTACATGATTAATGGATGTTTGATCAAAGCATTCGATCATTTCCACTCTTGATTTTGTTTTCAAACCATTTCCTATGTCACTTGTGGTTATCCATTACAAGTCATGTTATCCACTAATTTTGAATATATATCAAAGTTTCATACATGTAAGTGTCCAATATTTACATTATGCAATCTGTCAACAAATTTTCTTCCTTTTATACCCTTCCACATTTAGAGTACATACCTATTACAATATTTACAACAACAAAATTTACCAAAAATATACTTTCAATCACTTTGTGGTGGATCTCCGTAACTCCTTCCAAAGATCCAAATTTGGAACAAGATAGGAGGATGATGGAAAAGGTAGTCATGTTGGGATTTATATCTTATAATTACATTTTCTTTAAAAAAAACCCATTTTTTTGCATGTATCCAACAAAGACAATCTCTATAAGACAACAATTTTTTGAGGTATTTATTTTAAAATTTGTAATGTCTCGTCTTGGAAACCAATTTGTACATATTGTACAAGCATTGTATAGAATGATTATGTGTTTAGTTGAGGCATTTTTTCATATAATTGGCATGCATTATGTATGATTCCATGTTTTGCATATATGTCTATAGGGTATGTCAAAAGTACGACATTTGAAATAAAGATGATTTCTATTATTCTTGGATCTCCATATCCTTTTTCTGAAGATCCCATTTTGGCACATGTTGATAGGGCAATAGTAAAGGTAAAATATTTGGGATAGACATTTATTTATTTATTTTTATTAGTAATCTCCATAAATTTCTCAACAAGATCGATTTATGCATATCTAAAAATCATTGCATTTAATGGGAGTATGTTCTTGATGAGGCATTTTCTCTAGTGGACTACATTTTATTGAGGTAGTTTGTCATTTAACTCACATTCCTAATGTCATTTTTGTTGGTCAATTTTGTCTAGGTGTTGTCATTGGTGTCAATTCCATTGATGGAAAAGGGTTCCTTGATGTTAGATGATTCTTCATGAGGTGTTATCCATTTTCAAACATGAAGGTTGATTGGTAGTGTCATGTTTTATTGAAGTCCTATGGTGTTCTGGAGTATGGTCTCATAGGTATGGTCATGTTACTAAGCTCTACAAAGTTGATTGAAGGTTTGCATGACATAAATAATGGTCCATATGATGTAAAAAATGTTCCTAAGAGTATACATTGAGTCATCGTGGCCATTTCATGGGTTGTCATGATTGAGTCAGGATATTCTAGGCCTATTTCTTAACCTAGAGCTTGTGGTTTGCTATGGTGGCTTGATTTTTAGAGAAATACAATAATGGTAAAGTATGGTAGTAGAATGGAATGGTTTATATGATGTTTATGATGAGTTTTAAGTAAATTATTAGAGGTGTAGTGATGTTTCATGCTTCTTGGGAAGCAAGAAGGTGAAGACAAGATAGGAAAACACAAGTAAGTCACTATGATTGGAGATTTTTAGGAATATTTTAGCATGGTGGTGAGTTTGGTTAGATATAATATTTTTTCATGATGCTTCATGAAAATTTTCAGGTCAAAATTCTAAGTGAATTGGAAGTTATGAATGTTTTTGTAAAACCGGATTTTGGAGAAACAAAAACCAACTCAAATTGGCAACTTGTTTTTCTTTACCTTCTCTCATATAAGTTTTCATGGGACCTATAAGTTTTGGGGGATGTTTTTCCATTGATATTTTATATTTTTTTTCAAAAAAATAAAGTGGTTTGATCATCATACTTTTATGAATGATCATTAAGAAGATAAGTTTCTTTGAAACCCTAAAAAAACCCTCCTAAAGCGACTTGAGAGATTCTAATTTTATGGTCTTCAAATGAACTTGGAAAGATAAATTGATGCACTAGGGTTGTATATAATTCATCCAATATAATTTTGGTGGTGGTTTGGTGTTATAGCTATTTTGGGAAGATAGAGAAAAACCCTAGTTTTGTGGATTTTTGTAGTATTAGGACTGAAATGGAAGTTACATGCTAAAAACAACTATTTTTTAGAATCCTTTTGAGTTTATATAATTATAAATGAAAAGTTTCAGGTAGGTAAATTTTATAAAATGGAAGATATATGTGCTTAAAGTAACCCTACTGATTTTGGCCTTAAGGGTTAGAATGCTAGTCTTGTGTTTTGGAGCAAGTTTGATCATTTTGCATATTTTTGTGCTTGTTTTTGGTCATGGAAAAAATATTGGAACATGGTATCATGTTTTTGCATATTTTTTTATGTGGTGAAGTTATTTTCAATTGAATACCTAATGGTCTAGAAATCCCTAGTTTACTTTCTTAAGAAGGTGACTGAAACATGAGTGTTGGGTAAGATTTATCTAGATGGAATATACTTCTTAGTGCTTGTAAATGTGGGTAAAAGTATCCTTGATATGTTCCAAGTGGTGGTTGAGATTGGAATTTTTTTTAAGGATTTTTTTTATTTTTCTCTCAAGACTCATTCTTGAGCCCTATAAACCTAAATGAGCGGCTACAAAGATTGGCTTAGACAAAAGCGTTTCACTAGGAGTTGGAAGATAAAGTATTTTTTTCTATATAATATAGTTAGAGAAATTTCCAATGGTATATGGTTTTTATATTTGTGATTTTATGATACGTGAACCGACTTTGTTTCGAAGACTTGGTTTTGGGGTCTTGAAGCCAATTTTAAGTAGTTACAGAGTTTGAGCTGTTTGGAAGTCTCCCACTTGGAGTTCAATGAAAATGTGAGTTTTTATGAAAATTAGATTCAAATATTTTTCCAATGGTATATGACTTGATCCTTTATTATGATTTTATCTATATGAACTCATTCATCCTTCCAGACTTAATTTTTGGACATTAAAGACCTAGCAGGGATTGCTTGTTTGTTGTAGAACTTCATGGTGGATATGGATGTTTCTTTTCTTCTCAAGATTTGTTTCTAATATTAATGAATTTTATATTACATGCATGGATATTCTTGAGCATTCATGATTTTTTTAAGACATTGGAACTGTTGGATCTTTCGTTAGTGCTTGAGAAGCTTGTTTGTAGCATGTTTTTACATCTTGTAGAATGTTGGTGGTGTCTTGACCCATAACTACCTACTTGGTTCATTAGATTTGTTTTATATGATATTATTATTATGTTTTCGATTTGGTATTAATGACCTACTTGGTCATGGCTGACCCAGAGGTGTTATAAGTTGGTGTTGAGTATATAAGTTAGTGTTTTTAGTCATTTATGTTTAGTTGTGTATGGGAAGAAAAGTGTGACCTAAAAAGGGTTGAAGAGGAATATAAAGAAGTTATAAAATGATAGTAGAATACATATGAAGACTTGAGAAATTTTTAGGATTATTGATGCAAGGGAAAGATACCTAATCAACCCATGAGAGGAAAAATTTGAGAGAGTTAGGATAAAACTTGTTTCGATGAGGATTTGGTGTGTTTAGAGATGAACTTGGATCACAATCAGTTGTGTGAGCAGCCTATTATATTTTATCACTCCTTTATCAAATCTCTTATGATGTGTAATATTCATAGGATTCCTTTTTTAATTCATATCAAAAGGTTTAGGGGTTGGTGCTCCTTGTGGGGCCAGTGTCTCACTAAACAAATATTGTAGAATGTGTACTATTCTTGCAAGTCCTTGATTTTTGTAATATAAGATAAGGTTTCAATGGTTTTTCTCCCACTTGAGGGTTTCCCATTTAAATCTGGTATTTATTTGTTCTCTCTCTTATTATATGAACTTGTGAATGTCTTATACACACATAATAAGGTCATATAGTTCATGGTTGATTAAATGAATGGTTTGAATGATGAATGTAACAACACATATGACAACTCCTAGGGCCATATTTCAACTAGTCCTAGTAGTACTAGTAGCCTAGGTACATGAGAAGTATCCAAACTTGGTCCAGAGAAAGAGAAGAAGGAATCTTTGATTATCTAAAATTATCTCCAGGAAATGGAAGAAGAGGAACACAAGTTTAGAGCTCTTCATCTCCACTAAATAGAACCTTATAAAAACCCCTTCTAGGTACACCCGTTCACCAATCCACTAGGGTTATCAGGCTAATTATAATGGCACATCATAAACCTCCACAAGGTCCACTGAATCCCTTTGTTAACTTCACAAGCAGTAGCCCACTTTCCTTGAATGTTTAAAATCAAATCCTGATTGAAGCATTGAAAAATATCCCCTACTTCACAGGAGAAAATCATACAACTCCTATTGAGCACATCTAATACATTCCAAATGTTTTTGCAATTAATGAGATAAATGAAATCGATGTCGCAGTCAATTTGTTGGATTCTTCTTTCAAGGGTAAATCCTTGAAGTGGTTCAGGAGCTTGGAAACAGTGTCTATTCAAAATTGGAATTAGTTGTGTTCAACTCTATGTAACCAGTTTGGAGAAAGGGAGGACAACCTATCTTTATTAGAGGAGTTGACAAAAATCAAGAGGGATCCCAATGAGAAAATGGCCGATTTTAACTTTTGATTCTAGTGGACATGGGATCAGATTCTGATCACCATGAGGATAGTAACAAAGGGTGTGATCCTCTACTTCTTTAGGGCCCTAAATTCTGACATAGCTATTATGATACAATCTATGGGAGGAACAACACTACCAGGAGCATATGATATAGCTATCAGAGTGAAGAAATTATTAATTCAAGTAGGAAAGTTGGCACCTAGGACAAATTTACCTCTATATTAAAAAAAAAAAAACCCTTCTACCATTCAAGAACCTGAAATAGATCCCATTCCAGCTCCTAGAAATGAGATAAATAGTTATGCCTCCACATCTTATAGTACTTTCAAGGAACTCTAGGAAGTCATGAGTCAGTTACATAATTTGGGGAATGAATTAGTGACTATAAAAAGGAAGCAAACTCAGATTTTTAGACCATACTAGCCTCAGGATCAAGTGAATATGCATCCATATGAGCCTAACAGACCTCCTACTTAGGCAACATAGCAAAATCAGAGTCAAGGGAAATCTCAAGATGTCAGGACATTACAACTTTATAATCCAAATGCATTTTCAACATCCAGGACTTTTTTCCAACTCAGAACAACATTTCTCAGGATTATGAATGGTATTACCCCTACAATATACCTCACAATCAATCAACATGCTTCAATAGTGCACTATTCCTGGATTTGATGGTGCAGACCATCGGTGTGGCCCAGGACCCAAGTGAAGAGGAAAATTAGCAAGAATCTCAACAAGAGAATCCTCTAACTTAAACCATGCTAGTCAATTAGAAGATAGAAGAATTTTTTGAGGTTAATAAATCTCCTTTCAAGGGTGTAGCTGCCAATACACGGTCAAAGAAAAGGACCATAGAGGAGGGGAAATAATCTAGTGCATTTTTTTCTCATCCCACTCTCACATAACAAGGAGTTAAATAACCAAATGTAACTCCTAGTGCACAAAATCAGCCTAAGACAGTTGTTGTAGTAGCCCCTAATGTGCAAAATTACTCTTAGGTTCTAGTTGCAGCTACTCATGGATTAGTCCAAATGCCAAAAAAGGACATGCCCATCAAGGGACAACAAAATGAAAACCTGTCTCCATTCAATATCATCAATCAAATAAAGAATACCCATGTTAGCATTTCCATGTGGGAATCACTAGTGATCCTAGGACAATGAGATTTGTTACAAGCTCCGATGGCCAACTAGTCTTCCTCAAAGGAGACACCTAGTAACTAGGATAAGGTCCTCACAATTGCAGTGCAATAGGAGAGATGCCAACCAGGTAAAAATTTGAAACCTCCACCATTTTATGTGTCCTTAATTGTTGGGGATATCTTGTACACAATTTCATGATCGATTCAAGAACAAGTAGCTCTATAATGCAAAAGAAAATTGTAGATAAGTTGGGCCTGAGGTACAAACCAGTCTTCAGAGGAGTGGTATAATTGGATGGGACAATAGTGGGGATAGTGGGAGGCATCAAAGAATTGAGTCTAACACTGCATGCATGTACAAATGTTATAGTCTTACAGGATGTGTCATTTATTTATTTTCCACCTCTCTTCACCTTATGCTTGTCACGGGACTTCACGACCAAAATTAGTGGGTACTTATCAGTAAATTGTTACCACATGCTATTTAGAACAAGTTATGGATCGAAAGGCACAATTAGGTCAGAGCCAATCGCAAACTTCCACATTAAGCCTCATGTGTTAAGCCCAATCAATGCTAATTATACCATATTTGATCAAGAAGAGTGCTTTGAGGCTCAGGAGGCAGACACTAAGGTTGGAAGCATTCTAGATTTAACGCTTGAAGACTGGGCTCATAAGAGGCATGTTTTTTATCCTTATATAAAAATAGAAGAGGTTGAGTTGGGATTTTATTTCTTACATAAGGATAATTCACCTCTCCCTAGCATCAAAAAATTAGAAAAGAAAAATGATAATAAAGTATTACAACTATTCTTTAATGGTTTAAGGATTAGGAAAGGTGTTGGAGGAGTTATGGTGCTTGTGTCTCTATAAGGTATAAATTACTGCTTAGCTTTCTATTTTCAGTTTACTTGTTCAAATAACACAACTGAGTATGAATCTTTGATCTATGGATTTCATTGGGAAAGAAAGATGCCTATCACAAACTTGCAAGTGTTTGGGGATAGTGATTTGATCGTGAACCAGGTTAGAGGATGCCATGTAGCCAAAAATGATCTTCTCAAAGCCTAAAATCCTTGATTATGGGATCAAATTGAATACTTGGAAGCATTCAACATCCAGGTCATACTGAGAAGAAATAATGAGGTTACGGACAATCTTGCAGCAATTGGAGTAGCATTTGATGTTGTCAAGACTATAAAGAGAGATCAAGCTCAGCCCCATATCAAGATGGTTGTGAGGCTAGGTGTACTAGATAAAAACATGAGGAAGGTGTTTGATAATTATCAACAAATCATCAATTTCTTATAGGAGGAAGTTGTGTTCTCAGCTAAAAATTAGAAGAAGCTAAAGTAGTAATACAGGGATCAAGTGGTACAGCTATGGACAAACAAGTTGCCTACGGGTTTAGTGATTCTAGAGTCTATATTCAACCCAAATGATCTATTCCAAAATTAGAAGGCCAACATTCAGGTCAAAAGGGAGGACGCGAAGATTATTTCATTTTTAGAAGGTAAAGTGCTTCAAATTGGTAAGGTGAGTAATGAACAAGAGTAGTGTGATTTCATGCAAATTTGTCACGAAATCTTGGATATATTTACTTGGGGATACAAGGACTTGAGGGGATTTAATGGAAAGTTGGCACAACACATGAATGAGTTGGATCCAAGAGCTAAACACATCAGACAGAAGAAAAGGCTAGTCAATCATCATATAGGGCCTCTCATGAAAAAGGATTTGAACAAGCTCATTGAGGCAATCATCATTTTCCTAATCAAACATTCAAGTTAGGTAACAAATTTGGTGCGGGTCAAGAAAAATATTGGGGAAATCAGGTTTTCCATAGACTTTATGTATTTAAACAAGGCCTCCCTCAGAGACCACTACCCACTTCCTTCCATGGATCAAATATTACAAGTAGTGACTAGTTCAAAAATATTCTCTGTCTTAGACATATATTCAAGCTACAATCAGGTCATGATGAAAAAGGAAGATCAATTTAAGACAATCTTCACCAAAAAAAAGGGGCACTTATGCCTATGAAATATGTCATTTGGGTTGTCAAATGCCAAAGAAACATTTTAGAGGGCTACAAATATGACATTCAAAGGGATTTTGCATAAAATAGTGCTTATATACCCTGATGACATCATTATGTTTTTCAAGAATGCAGAAAGCCAACTCTTGCATATTAGGAAAGTGTTCCAAAGGTGTAGGAGATTCAGGGTATCTTTGAATCCCAATAAGTGCTTATTCTTGACAAATGAAGGAAATCTCCTAGGCCACATCATGTCAAAATAATGATTGACGATTGATCTGGAAAGAGTAGAAACTATTCGAGCATTACTGTTGCCTAGTCATAAGAAGGCTCTCCAAAGTTTCTTAAGGAAAATCAATTTTGTTAGGATATTTGTTCATAACTTTGCTAAGATGGTCGAGCCACTAACATTGATGATGAGGAAAAACATGGATTTCAAATGGACTGCTAAAGGAAAGGAAAGTTTAGAAGTTATAAAGAAGGCCATTGTAAAAGCTCCAACCCTCATAAATCCATATTTCTCAAAGGATTTCACTCTCTATTATTTTGGTGGCACAGATGCAATATCTGCAATATTGGTACAACTAAATCAAGAAGGACTGGGGCAGCCTATTGTATTATTTAGCCAGTTCCTTGAAGACTATGAGGTAAGGTACTCATTCATTAAGAAACATGTACTTGTTGTAATTAGAAGTTTAAATAAATTTAGGCATCTACTGTCAAATAACATAATTCATCTGCTAGTTTCACATGCGGGTGTGGAATATTTCCTTTTGAACAATGACCACAATGAGAAAAGGGCCTATTAGATAACCAAGGACATGGAATATGACATTGAGATCAAGGTGACCAAATTGGTTAGGGCCAAAGGGTTTTGTGAAAAACTAGTTTCAAGTCAGCATGCAGATGAAGAGGGCGTTGTTTTTATGTTACAAGATAATCAAGAACAAGAAATTGTTAATGTTCCCAACCCATGTTGGACTCAACATATGGTGCATTTTATGTAGACAAGTCTATTCCCTCCAAGAGTAAGTAAGGAAAAGAGAATATACTTCAGATTACAATCCATTTCGTACACTCTCATTGATGGCATCTTATTCAGAAGAGATGTGAATGGAGTTCTCCTAAGGTTTTGTCCCAACAAATCAAATTGAGAAAGTGTTGCAAGAGTTCCATGATGGAGAAGCTCGAGGCTATTTTTTTCCACGAGTAACAACTCTTGAGATCATGAAAATTTGTTACCATTGTCTCGCATTGTTCGATGGTTGTTATAACTGGATTAAAATGTGTAGAAAGTGTGCATTCTTCGTAGGGAAATAAAAACTAGTACTGCTTCCATTACATCCCATATTAGTGGACCAGCCATTTATATAGTGGGGATTGGAATTCATTGGAGTCGTCAATCTTAACTCAAGATAAGCCCACAAGTGGATACTAATGGAAACAAATTATTTCACCAAATGGACTGAAGTAATGGCACTCAAAGAGGAAAATGAGTCTAGTATCTTGGATTTATATGAGGGGAGAGTAACAAGGTTTGGTGTACAGACTACTATCATATCATATAATGTTATAGCATTTCTAGGTGCCAAGATCACAAAGTGGGTGGTGAAAAATGGGATATACTTGAGCACCTCATCAAATTACTACCCACAAGGTAATGGGCAGGCCGAGTTCACTAACAAAAATATTTTGAAGATCATAAGGAGGACTCTTAATGAAAATCAAAGGACTTGGCATACCAAGTTGAAGTTATCCTTGTGGGCAAATAAGATTACTCCCAAGAAGTCAACAAGGAAATTCCCTTACAAGTTAGTCTATGGAAGGGAGGAAAGACTTCTTATATCCCTTGAATTTTCAACATTGGAGCTCATGAAGTAGTTCGCGATATCTGAGTTTGAAACCATGGATGCTAGATATGTAGAGCTTATAGAGTTGGAGAAGATGAGGAACCAAGTCATGCACATCATAGAGAAGGATCAAGCATTGATCAAGAGGTGTTTTGATAAGAAATCAAAGGCTAGAAACTTCCAAGAGGGATACTTGGTCCTAAAATTGGGATGCAAAGAGGGAAAAACTAGGAAGGCACTCCAACTTTCATGCAATATGGAGTGAACCTTATATGATTTCAAACTATAAAGAAAACAATGCTTTTGAGCTATCCAAGTTGGATGGATAAGAATTATAGATTCTGGTTAAAGGAATCTACCTAAAGCATTGTTACTAAAGTGAAATATCTTCCTTGTAAATATTAGTTTAGGATTTATATTCCCCCAAGTACTTATAGCACATTGCTTTGTTGGTAGTGTAGGGTTGCTTTGTAATAAGTTCTTATGCACTCTTTGTATATTCCATTTGGGAGGTGTATGAATTTTTTATTTGTATATAGTTATGTCTTGTTGTTATTGCACTGTCCATTTAAAAGCAAGCTTTGGTGATAAAACAATGACCCTAACAATGTTTTAGAGGTTAAAGGGATGGAATTCTTACGTCACAGTTTAGTTTCAACAATTTGTATGACTTCATGCCCAATGGATACTCCAAGGTCACTTATCTTTCAGATATAGTAGGAAGATCACACCGCAGGTCACCAATTGTTATCCATTTTTTGCACTCCTGCAAAATGGAAAAACCTAGAGGTCTAAACATCAACAGTCAATGGAGAACAATTTGCTAACATGGTAGTTCAAGGAAAGTTAGAGAGCCACAATGAAGGTCTAAGCTGAAAGGGGAAAAATGGCGATAAAATGCCACTGGTAACAGGTACAGACGCTACCAAATAGTAGCATTTTATATGCTACCATCTGGTAGAAGGATCAATAGGACGCATAGGGAAAATGACACAGAGGCACCGGTAGCACTCAAAATGCTACCATTCGGTAGCATGTATAGATGCTACCAGCCGGTAGCCAATTCGGTGGCACCATCGGTGGATGGTTAATGATCACTAGTAGTATTTTTTGTGCTACCGACCAACACCACAAAGGTGAAATCAAAGAGCAGTCAATTGACAACATGATTTCGTGTAGCATTTTTATGAATGCTACTGGCCAGAAAAATATTTTAAGCTACCAACTCATAGTAGGGAAATGATGTTACCGACCATTTGCATTTATGCAACCGGCCGATACCATGGAATATTATGCAACAGGCTAAACACAGGAACAAACCAGGAATTAAAGGAAGTAGTACAAAGTGGTTCAGCCACCTGTTTAATGAGGTATGATGCCTATGATTGTGTGTGTAACAAATGTACTAAATTATATAGATCTCATACCTCTTTAATGAAATATGCCAATTGATGAGAAAATTTCAAGGCCCTTCATCTATATATTGTAAAATTCACCTCATTTTAGGGATTCAATTTTTTTTGCAAAGGAAATTTGTCAAAATTGTTCTAGAGCTATTGTGAGCCAAAGGCATCGAATTTGGGCTTATTGTAAATTATTTTGCCTTGTCCCTATATTGTAATGGATTGTGCATGTTTCTGAGAAATAAAATTGGTTTTTTATGGATTTTCTCGCCTTAACTTGAGTTATATTGGATCTTTTTCCTTCCATTGTGTTTACAGGTATATTGTGCATGTTTATATCTCTTTATAGGACCTTTAATTTGGTTTTTTTATGAATATAGGGAGCTAAATATATTTTGAGACCATGGAACTCCTATCCACCCACTGTCACCTTGTTTACTTCCTATTTTTCACTCACTCAAAATGTATCACACCATTTCTTGGTGCATCACCTTCGCTTAGAGTATATTTACTTTTATGCATTCTTCTATTCATGTTTCCTTAGAAATTATTAGGATAGTATTAGATTAGTTTTCCATTATCTGCACTTTGGAGAAGTTAGCACTAGGTTAGGAGAAAAATATGGATTTTTCTAGAGGATTATCCTACTTGCAAGGTCCCACATTGTAGGATAATCCTAAGTTAAGCAGGTTACACTGATTGCCTCTCACACAAATCTCTAGAAATAAGGGGTGCTATAATTTTGTATTAACAATTGTACCATATCAAGGTCCTAGGTTCAATGGAACAAACTATTCCCTATGTATATTCATAATGAAGTTCTATCTAAGTTTTCTTGGATATGAGATAAATAATGGATATTTTGACTTATCAGATCTTATGGAAGAAATTTCCAATGATATTATTTTTGGTACCTTGGAGGAATGTGTAAGTTACATGGTTGTAGAATGTGACTCAGCTAGTGATCTATGGGATAATTTGAAGTACCTTTACGAATATATCGTTCCTTCTAGTGAGAGTGGAAGTAATGTTACAAACAACTCGAAAGGAAATGAACAAGATGAGGAAACTAACTCAGACATAGAAGAGAAGAAATTTATCCTCAAAGACGGATTTGAGAAATTCTTAGAAGAGTTAAGGCTTCAAAGGAACAAAAATAATGATCTGATGTCATTAAATATGGACTACAAAGAATAGATCTACCTTCTTGAAGATAAATTAAGACATGATGGCAGGAAATTTGAAGAAACCAACAAATAACTTAGAGATCATGTTGAACAAATCACAACCACCCTAGATGCTAAAGAGAAAGAATGTGTTAATCTACAAAAAGATTTGGAGCATGCTACATCAAGACAAAGAACTACTAGAGCCAAGAAAAATTAGAGGAATTAAAGGAACATCATAAGACATCCTAATGTAATGAAGTTCATAGGTAAGTTCAATGGTGTTTATTTTTCTTGAAATATCTTTAGACATAGAGATAGAAACTGTAGAAGATCAGTCAAAGATGCATTTTCAAGGAGAGATAGTAGGAATGGTTACTTGCATCATTCAAGAGAGATTACATGTTTTAATTTCCATGAGAATGGTTGTATTAGTAGAAATCTCCATTAAGGACCTCCAAAGCAAAGAGAAGGATCTCCTAAAGGTAAGACATATGTCACTTGTTTCAAGTGTAATGTCGTTGGCCATATTGTAAGGTATTGTTCAAAGAAGTTGAATATGTATGACAGTAAGGAATATCCCATATAATTAGTTGAAGAGAAATCAGATTCAGTCAAGATAGAGAAGGAGAAAAATATGAAAATAGCTCATGAAAGTATGTTTTCTATGGTTGAAGAAAAATTAGAAGAGAATCATATGTGTACCTATCATGTTTTTCAGTTAAGAGAGTTAGTCAAGAAGGTTTCAAGGATAGATAAAAAAATAAAGAAATAAAGGAGGATAAGACATTCAAAGTGGATCTCAAGCCAAGTGAGGCTTTGAAGAGAAAGAGAGTTTTAAAAATTGATGGCAATATGGATAGAAGGAAGGAGGAGGTTTTGGAATATTCTGAATTTTTGGTATTCTAGTGCTTGGAAGATATATTGGGAGATCCATTATAATTCATGGAGTCTTTCCTCATTCTATTAGAAGCAATGAAGGTGATTTTATTTGTTGAAGGTCTTTTGTTTCCTTGGAAAGGTATTCTTTCTCTTGTTTTATTAATGACGTTGATAAAATTTATGTTGAGATTTTATAATGTATGATTGAGTGTTATTCATTCAAGGTGTAGTCTATGTTCATGTAGTCATTAAATGATAAAGATGTCATGTTTTAATTCAAATATGATCTAAGGTGTTTTGAGATTAGAAGCCAAAGAAAGCGTGAGTGTGTGCATTTTCTTGCATTTTCTCGTGTCTATACCATTTCATTTTTGCAAATACAGTACAAAATTTGAGTCTTTGGTCCAAGAATGTGATTTGGTGGTAATACTAAGTCAATATGGCTCAAAGTAAGGAAAATATATCTCTATCAATATGAAAATTTTGTGATCTCCATAAAAGGTAAGTTTGTATTGTATTAGAACTTTGTGTTTATATTTTGTGCCATGAGTTGATGTTTTTAGGTTAAAGGAAGGCATTAGATTCATTTGATTTTATTGAATGATTATGTCATAATGGTCTAATAAAAGAGTATTCTTTTTCCAAGGAATAAACTAAGGAAGAGTTAGTTGGTCCATGTCTAATGGTTGAAAGGTTTGTGTTAATGTCATAAATATGATTGATTTTTTTTATAAGACTCTAGTGGGCATTTTCTTATGAAGGTATCTAAGTATGATAAAGTAATGCAAGAATTTTCAAATACTTTTATCAGTTTCTCAAGGTGCGAAGGAAAGTGGAAGTGATCTATTCCAAGATATTACTAGTTATAGAAGTGGATTGGTTACTCTGAGTTTTCTTTAAGAAGTTATTGAATTTTTTTTTGTTCCATCAGGTACCATTTAGAAAGGACTGATATTCAATAGTACTACCTTGAGTTGGTCTTTATTATCATGAATATACCTCTCTTTTTCTGTGTGAAGGATGTTGATCCATCATGAGTTATTTTGTGTACTAAGTGTCTTGCATTCTTAAGTTTCATCTATAAGTTTATGTGACAAAATTTAAGGTTGAAAGTGTCATGAGTCTGAGTTGAATCCATGTATAGAGGTATATGTCAAATATTTGTGTCTCATTCCTAATAAAGAAGGTTGATACAATAATTATAAAACCTCTACCATGGATCTATGAGTGACAACCAAGTATCCTACTATGTTGTGATAGTCATGAGTTCAAATATGTTGAAACATTGTCAAAACTAAGAAAATTTTGTTTGAGTATGGTCTTGGTTAATGAAGTACTCAAAAATATCATGAAATCCAAAACTTTTTTGAAGGTAATAAATAAGTTTCAAAATTTTTTAAAAAAATTTCCACGCTCCGCTGGTCGAACGCCAAGTGGCAAGCACTGATTGAACAAGTAATTCTCTCTCCTCCGCTTCCTGCGGGTTTCCTTTTGAAATTTTGGACGTTCTATAACTTTGGGAAATATTCCATTTTTGCCCCGCGCCCCTGCCACTTGGGACACGTGGCATGATCTGGTTGGAGGACAGGGGCGCGGGGTCATTCTTGTCTTTTAATTTTTTGGCCCAAGACTTTTACAAATTTTCCTAAGTCTTCTTTGGCTCTGAACTCCCCCCGCCTTAAGACACGTGTCCTATGTCCATTGGCTCGGGCCGACCCTTCAAACCTTGCCCTTGGAAAATTTTTGGCCAAAAACACTTAGCCAATTTCCATTGCGCTTCACCTTGTGACACGTGGCGTTTCTTGATTTGTCCGCGGGCCTCCCAACTTTCTGCGTCCCACGCGTCCCTTTGGCCCCGATGTCCCAAACTGTCTGGGACAAATTTCTCTGAACCGCCCGATTCGGGCTTCTTTGTCCCTCTTTGTGGTGAAGACAAGTGGTGTGATTTTATTGGCTCTCGGCTTTCTCAGCTTTTCACGTCCCGCGCGTACTTTCGGCCCGGATGTCCCAAATGAAAGTTCTCTATTTCGGCTGAACCGGCCAGTTCGTGTCCTCCGTGCACTTTTGTCCCAATTGTCCCGGACTGTCTGAAGCGAGACTTAGGCAATTTTTTCCTCCTTCGACCGAATCGGCTTTTCACGCCCTGCGCGTCCCGATGTCCCAACTATCCCAAGTGCTGTGCAGACTGCCTAGAGGCTTTTCGGCCGATTCACGCCCCGAAGTCCCAACTGTCCCAGATCGCCTGGACTAGGACTTAGCCAATTTTCTTCCTTTTTTCGGCCCTAAGCCTGTAAACCCGAAATGCCTTTAACATAGTCCTGCAACCTTATTTTCTGCATTTCTTCCATTTTCTCAACTTGTTGGGATTTCTTCTTGGATGGGAGAGTTAGAAAGAAGCTGAGGGGACCCCCGAAACATGATTTTTTTCCTTGAATAACTATACTTGCTCTAAACTGAATAATCTGATGCATGTTATCAAAATTACCCTGGGGGGTGAATTTTGGATAACAATTTTGGCGACTCAGCGGGGTTATCTGCCTACTAGATGAATGATCAGTAGCCTGGAGCAATCCATTGGGCATGGAGTCATGAGTAGTAACATGCAACTGATCTGAACTTTGAAAACCTCCCCTCTGAGCCACTTGGAAACCCACTGAAATGGAGTCGTTCCCACCAAAATGCCACTGAAATGGACTGTGCAAGAGCAAAACTAGCACCACAAAAACTATGTATAGAACTGAAAATCATACATGCTCCAAATGGAACATGCAGAGTGTGCACAATCACTTCTTCTACTGAAAGCAAGCCTACCTACTCTATTCTAACTGGAAGCAAAAGTAGGCTAAACAAACCCTGCAATTGGTTGTGAGAAATAGCTTCCCTTTCTCTAAAGTGGCAGCCATGAAATTGATTTGGAGCTGATCATGGCTATTAGGATGAATGTAAAATCAACAAGAAGCTGGTCTTCCACCCAAATCATCAAGGTATCAGCTGAAAACAAATCCAATACCTCTTTTAGTTGCTCTGCATTTGGATTGAAGAGGTAGGAAAGCTGATCCTTGGTACTTTGTAGCTCACCCTCATGCTCAGAAGCAAGCATGACTGGTTGTGACTTCTCCTTTGGCTCCAATGAAGCCAAATACCTGATTGGGCAAGGTCTGATCTGTTTGATATGCCCATAGCTTTGATTTTCAACTCCAAAAATGGAGTCTTCTTGTAGACCTTCTTGAATGGATGGTGTGGAAGAAATGGTGAAATTCCTCTATCCTTTCTCTTCCTCCAATGAAGAACATGAAAGATTAAAATCTTCCAATCTTGGTTCTAAAGAGTTGCTATAAGATGCAGGCTACTACAACTGAATGTTCTCCTTCATGACAGCAGACTCAAGTGTTTGGAATGTGGATGATGAAAGAGAGAATGGTGGAAACTCAACTGGCCCATCTCCATCAAAACAGTCCTCCAAATCTGACAGATAAACTACCTCATGGCTGTCCTGCTACAAATTTTCAACTTCCTCCATGGTGTCCTCTTGATCTATAACTTGACCACCATGGTTTCTTTCACCCTCCAATATTGATTTTGAGAGATCAAACTCCTCTTCAGCACTAGAACTCGGGAGAGGTGAAGTAGAAAGAAGAACTGAAGGTTCTCCTTTAGCCTACTTTGTGCTCAAAGCCTTTGGATCTGCACTTTTCTCCTCCACAACTAGAATGTGCTCCTCTTCTTTTGGATTTGGAGCAGCTTCTCCTTTCTCTACTACTTGAAGACAATCTTGCTCTTGATATAACTCTTCCTCTAGCATGAAGTTTTTCAAGTCAAACTCTTCAATCTGCTACTCTAGAGGACAAGTTGGGACTGCAAGATCTTCTTCTGAGCTTTCTTCCTTTATGGCTAATTGTGTAACTTGAATTGAATCAACATTCCCTTCAAATAGAGTGCCAACATGGCACTACTTTCTGAGCAAACTGACTGCTGATCTGCTTCTTCTTTTTATTCTTCTTCTGCTGCCACAAAATCAGTCTTAACCACCATTTGTTCAACCTTAGCCTCTTCTGTAGGTTTAACCATCAAGGGGATCTTTGTCATCCCAAATTTGGCAGCCCAAACCCTCAAGTTGTCTGTCATTTCTTTTCTGTTGGGCTCCTCTTCTTGCTGTCCTTCATGGCCGATTTTTGCAATTTCTTCTTCCCCATATGGAATTGGGAATGCAAGAGGAGGGGTGGGTTGAAACTTGATTGATTTAGTATTTTTTTGTGGTGGTAGAGGAGGTGAAATCTCTTGTTTCTTTGGAGTGGGAGGTATTTAATTTATATCTTGTGGAGGGGATGACTGTTTGGAAGGAAAAAGGAAAGAAGAATTGAGGTGTGGTGGAAGACTGAGAGGTGGAGACATGGGATCAACATTTGGGGCAGCAGATGGGGAGTTTAGAATTTGTAATTCCAAATGAGATGATGCTGCTTGAGTAATGGGAAGAGAAAAGCCAGATGATGGTGTAGAACTTACCCATTGACAAGGTTGTTCAACACCAAGTGTATAGGCCTCTATTTCTGCTGTCCATTGTGCAAGTTGGGGCAACATCTTCATCATGAAGTCCAGCTTCTCCTGAGGGCTGAAATGTCTTGGAAAAGGGCCTCCCCATGGAAAAGGAGTCCTGCAACCAATTTTGAAAGCTCTCATTTGAGTTGTTACTCTTGATTGCACCATCTTTACCTCCATCTTTTGGATTTTATCCAACAGACCAACATCTTACATCTGATTGTCTTCATTATATGCATACTCTTGCTCTTGGAAAGCTCCATAGCCAAACTAATTTTGGCATTTCTGCTCATATGGGTATGCATGCTAATTTTTAATTTGTTCAAAATGCTGATTTGGAGGATTTAAAAAAAATGTTGGAGGTGGGAAACATTGCTGCTGTTGTAAATGTGAGTTCCATGATGGAAATGAAGTCATGATTGCACAACTTCATGAAATGGAAAAGAATGAAAGGGATGGAAAGAAGGGTGGATGGGAATGGATGAAAAACAGGTCTGCAACTTCAGAAATGGGTTGATGATTAGATGGAGTCGACAGATGTGTTTGCAAGTGCCTCCAAAGGCTAAAATCTTCATAGGAACACACCAACCTGCAAAAGATGAAGTGGAAGACCTCTAAGGTCCCACCCGGCGTGCCAAAACTGTTGATGCAAAATCACAACACCCCTGGATGCTGATCATATTTCTAGGTTGATCACTCTAGCATCCAATGTGATTGCACAACATGGAATCCTTTCTCCAAGTGTGGGACTTGCAAAGATGAGAAAGGAATCTCCAGAGAAGGCTGGTTCCTGCTCCTAAACTACCTGCCACAAGCTATTCCAGTGCAGGCAAACTAATCTAATCCTAATCTAACCATGCCAAGGAGACAGAGAGAGAGAAAAAAGAAAAAGAACAAAATTCTACACTAAAACGATGATACACCAGAGAAGGAGAATGTTGAACATCTATCAAAACTACCATGGAACAGAGAGAGGTGAGAAATGGGAAGGATGGACAGATGCATCATAAACCCAAGGATAGATTTCACACAGAAAATTTCCCAAAACTCCATGAACACAGCTCCAGACCTATAATGAACATTAGAACATGCACAAATACCTGCAATGAAGAGAGGCAAGAAGAGAACAAGCAAAAGAACGAGCAAGGATGGACAGATGCATCACAAAACACGTTTTTTGTTGCTCCAGAAGTTTGCACAGAACATAATTTCAATAGTAAAAGGAAAAAACATCATTATAGAGCAGGGGAGGAGGTTCAAACTCCATTTTCAACCCTAGAGAAGAAAAGAAGGGAGCGGTAGAGCTGAAAAGATGAACCACCTGAAAAATGAGCCAAATATGGCTTTTACATTGCATGGGTCGAGCCCATGAGAGAGAAAATGTACAAAAACGTGGGAGCCCATTCCTCATTGACTGCAAATGCATTAAATCAGCATGGGGAACCTTACAAACCCATACCCTATCATTTTTGACCAAATTGGAGGAGAATGCGACCCATTCTGTATTAAATTTGGTCGCTGAAATGTCATTTCTGGCCATGGACACGTACCAGAGCCGTTTTTTGAATTTTCTCCCTCAAAACTGAACCAAAATTAGAAATTGACCATGGAATTCTGTAGAGAATTTCATAGGCTTTCCAATGATATAAAGAACATGAAAATCCAAGTTCTAGATCAAAAGATATGATTGTTTGAAGATTTAGGGCAAAAACGGCCCAAAACGGATCGGCGGGAAAAAATCTTCAAATTTTACCTCTTTTTTGTCTTTGGAAAAAATTTTGAAAAATTTCTGCGCTCCGCTGGTCAGACGCCACATGGAAAGCACTGATTGGACGAGCAATTCTCTCTCCTCCGCTTCCTGTGGGTTTCCTTTTGAAATTTTGGACGTTCTATAACTTTGGGAAATTTTCCATTTTTTCCCCACATCCCCGCCACTTGCGACACGTGGCATGATTAGGTTGCAGGACAGGGGCGCGGGGTCATCCTTGTCTTTTAATTTTTCAGCCCAATACTTTTTCAAATTTTCCTAAGTCTTCCCTGGCTCCGAACTCCCCCCGCCTTAGGACATGTGTCCTGTGTCCATTGGATCGAGCCGACCCTTCAAACCTTGCCCTTTGAAATTTTTTGGCCAAAAACACTTAGCCAATTTCCATTGCGCTTCACCTTGTGACACGTGGCATTTCCTGATTCATCCACAGGCCTCCTGGATTTCTGCGTCCCACGCATCCCTTTGGCCTGGATGTCCCAAACTATCTGGGACAAATTTATCTGAACCGCCCGATTCGGGCTTCTTTGTCCCTCTTTGTGGTGAAGACACGTGGCATGATTTAATTGGCTCTCGGCTTTCTCGGCTTTTCGCGTCCTGTGCGTACTTTCTGCCCGGATGTCCCAAACGAAAGTTCTCTGTTTCGGCCGAACCGGCCAGTTCGCGTCCTCCGCGCACTTTTGTCCCAACTGTCCCGGATTGTCTGAAGCGAGACTTAGGAAATTTTTTCCTCCTTCGGCCGAATAGGCTTTTCAAGCCCCGCGCGTCCCGATGTCCCAACTGTCCCAAGTGCTACGTAGACCACCTGGAGGCTTTTCAGCCGATTCATGCCCCAACGCCCCAACTGTCCCGGACTGCCTGGACTAGGACTTAGCCAATTTTCTTCATTTTTTCGGCCCCAAGCCTGCAAACCCGAAATGCCTTTAACACAGTCCTGCAACCTTATTTTCTACATTTCTTCCATTTTCTCAACCTGTTGGGATTTCTTCTTGGATGGGAGAGTTAGAAAGAAGCCGAGGGGACCCCCGAAACAAGATTTTTTGCCTTGAATCACTATACTTTCTCTGGACTGAATAATCTGATGCATGTTATCAAAATTACCCTGGGGGGTGAATTTTGGATAACAGTTACCTTTCTTGGAATTAAAGGGGAGTCTTCCAAAGGAAAATAAAACATGGAATTTGATTGGAATCTATCTCTTGAAAATATTACTCTTCGTGTATAACAGGTGGAGAAAGATGTTGACTCTCTTGGTGAGGTAGGGACTGATTTGGGGGATAATGTGAAGAATTTTGTCAAGGCTTCTAAAAGAATCTGTAATTTTAAAAATAATGTTAAAGAGGAACTTACTAAATTAAATAATATGGTTAGGGATATGTAGGGGAGAATGGACAAGCTGGAATAGGGGTGTAAGATCCGTAGGTTAAAGTTATGTCTTGGTAATTTTAATGAGGAGGAGATGAAGGATGGTACTCTTACCCTAGCCGATAATGATGCCAATCAGGAAGGTTAAGATGTTCACCACAATGGCATGCCCAAGCATTTTAAGGATAAATATTCTAAGGATTTATGAGCTTTTGGAGGACTATTGGTGGACTTTCTATTTTTTTGAGGTCTTCTCTCTTTGTTTTTTTTAGCTTGGGCCTGTTTGTTCTCTTCCTAGTGGATAGATATTTTTTGTATCTTGTATTAGGCCATGGTTTGGGTTAAGCTTTCTTAACGTATTTTCAGGCCTTATTTATATTTTTTTCCTCTTCTTATTGTTCAAGATGAATTTTTTGTAAGACCCCTTGGATCCATAATCCATGTTCTTACCTTATTTAATAAAAAATGGTTTTGTAATTGTTAGAGGAATATCTTATGCCTGTAAGCTTGATATAGACATAGAAGAAGGAATATGATAGGTTTGAAGACAAAAATATGAGTTATTAGCTCAATGGGATATTTTTTTAATGAATCTATCAGGTCCATCAATCTTTTTGTTGTTGAAGAAGACAAAAAAAAAGAAAGTACAGTCATAGCGGGAGTCCTAAGAAGCAGGTAATTTTGTCTTGTGAATTATTTCCATTGTTTCTTGTCTTGTGTTGTCATTTTTTAAAATGTTAAATCATCATTTTATCCTTTTTCATATATGGAAAAGGGGAAGCATAGGCTCAAAAACATGGAAAATAGTCATGTAGGTGTTTGGTCTTGTTGGTTTTTATCAATTTTTCTGAAAGTGGTTGCCATCAATGACAAAGGGGGATATTGTTGGCCCTTGTGTCTAAGTATTTTCATTTATGTAAATTCCATTAATAGAAAACTGTGTCATGATTTCATATGATTCTCCATGAGGTGCTATCATTTTCCAGGCATTATGGTCGATTGGTAGTGTCATGTTTTGGTGAATTCCTATGGTGTTCTGGAGTATGGTCTAGTAGATATATTAATGGTATGAGAAATAAAAAATTTATTGAAGCTTTTCATGAGGTGAATAATTGTCCATATTATGTGTAAAGTGTGTCTAAGAGTCTGCATTGATTCACCATGGTTAGTTCATGGGTTTTCATGGTTGAATCAGGATATTTTAGGCCTATTCCTAGACTTAGAGCTTGTGGTTCGGTATTGTGGCTTGATTTTTGGAGAAAATAAGTCATGGTAAAACATGCTAGGATAATCGTGAACGTTTATATGACATGTGTGATGTATTTTAGGTCATTTAACAAAGGTTTAGTAATGTTTCATAGTCCTTAGGAAACAAGAAGGTGAAGAAAAGATAGGAAATCACGAGAAAGTTGTGGTAGGAGATTTTCATAAATATTTGACCATAGTGGTGAGTTTTTTTAGTTATAATATGTTTTCAAGATGCTTCGTGACAACTTTCAAGTCAAAATGTTGAAGGAATTGCAAGTTATGAAGTTTTTATTAAAACCAAGTTTTGGAGAAGCAAAAACCAGGTTTGAGAGATTTGCATTATATGGTCTTAAAACAAAATTTTCAAGCTGAATTGATGTACCAGAGTTGTAGATAATTCCTTTAAGATCATTTTTGTGGTGGGTTGGTGTTTTGGTTGATTTGGGAAGAGAGACAAAAACCCTAGTTTTATAATTTTTTGCATTTTTACGGTCGAGATGGAAGTTCTAGGATAAAAACCAAAGTTTTCCAGAATCATTGTGTGTTTCTATAAGTATACATGAATTTTTTAGGAAGGTAAAGTGGATGAAATGGAAGATACATGTGCTCAAAATGACCCTACCAATTTTTTCCTTAAGGGCTAGAATGCTAGTCTTATGTTTTGGACTAAGTTTGATCATTTTGCATATTGTTGTACTTTTTTTTCATCATGGACAACATGTTGTAACCTATTATGATGTGTTTCGATGTTTGGTTTGATGTGGTGAAGTGATTTCAATTTTAATACCTAATGGCCAAGAAATACCTAGTTGGATTGCTCAAGAAGGTTACTAAAACAAGAGTTTTTGGTAAGATTTGGGTAAGTGCACGAAGTTGGGGGGAAAAAAAGTAGACAAGAATCTGAAAAAAAGCAAAACGTGTATGTGTTTTGCTAAAACACGCTCACGTTTTAATTTGTTTGGCTCAGGAATCAGCGAAGCATAATTCTTATGCATTTCAAACTACACAAAATGCGTATGCATTTCAAACAACACAAAACACGTACGTTTTTTGTGTAGTATGGACCATGCATATTTTTTTTAGTGGTTTATACTTACAAAAATAAATGTTAAAGTATAAGATTTCTTTTATTATTTCTTATACTTTTATTATTTCTTATACTTTAAATTTATTTTAGTAAATATAAGAAATTACGGTCACTTTGCACCTTATGAAAGTTGTGTCATAGCTCCAATAGTTATAATCTAGAAGATAGTTTTTCAAAATCTAATCTGGTCAGCACTTACTCATTTTTAGGATTGCAGCAAATGACCTAAAACTTTCAGGGCATATATATTGTAGTCGGTCTTTGTTTTGAGAAAGCATATAGTCATTTTTTAGGTTTTTTGACCTTCTAAAATGGATTTTGGCCCTACTAATTCTTGAATTGGTACTAATTTTTAAATTTTTTCCATAATTCACTTTAGTGACCATGAATTAACTTTATGATGTTTGTAGATAGTTCTTACTAAAAAAAGATCCTCACTTTGTAGATAGACGATTGTTCCCTGAATGGATTACTATCATATGGCCAAAATTAGGTGATTGTAATGTGCCTCTTACTTAAGGTGTGATAACACTACTAGATGTTGAATGATTTGTTACAAATAGTACCAAGTGAATTGCATCAAGTGAACTCAGATGATTGCTCATTCTTAGAAACATGGTGCTCCATATAAAGATCATCCCCTCACCTTTCCTAGCTCTAAAAGCATCCTTTCATGGAATCAAATTCATGATTCTCATACATGCTTTTGCTCATATATCTCTTATGGAGATAGACAATGCCTTAATACACAAATAATGGTGCTTGATAACTCGATGACATGACTAGTTCATTTTAGCTTGTTCTGAAGGGTGTTCAATTAACTAAAAAATGGCCAAAAATGCCTTTTTAGGCCTTCGAAGGAAGTAGTCTCTCATAAAAACTAAATGAGTCGATCAATCACCTTAAACTCTATTCCTTACACACTAAAACACACTAAATGATATTTTCAGGACTTTCCTTTGGGTGAGGGTTTATGATTTAGGGTTTAGGGTTTAGGAGTCGGGGTTTATGATTTAGGGTTAAGGGTTTAGGACTCAAGGTTTAGAGTTTAGGGTTTAAGGTTTAGTATTTAAGTCTCATAGTTCATATTTTAGGGTTTAGGGTTTAGGTATTAGGGCTTAAGGTTCATGGTTTAGGGTTTAGGGTTTTGAGTTTAGGGTTTATGGTTCGGGGTTAAGGGTTTAGGGTTTAGAGTTTAGAGCTCAAGGTTCAAGGTTTAGGGTTTAGGGGTCAAGGTTGAGGGTTGAGGGTTTATGGCTCAAGGTTCAGGATTTAGGGTTTAGGGATCAGAGCTAAGGGTTTAGGGTTTATGGTTGAGAGTTGAGGGCTCAGGGTTTAGGGTTTAGTTTTTAGGGTTTAGGGTTGAGGTTTTATGTTTGAGGGTTCAAGGTTTAGGGTTTTATCTTAGGGCTTATGGCTTAGGGCCTAGGGTTTAGGGTTTAGGGCTCAAGGTTTAGGGTTTCGGGGTCATGATTTAGGTTTTAGGGTTTAGGGTTTAGGGTTTAGGATTTAGGGCTTAGATTTTAGGGTTTAGGGCTTAGGGTTTAATGTTTAGGGCTCAGGGTTTAAGGTTTAAGGTTGAGGATTTAGGGTTTACATTTTAGGGTTTAGGAGTTAGGGTTTAAGGTTTAAGGTTAAGGATTTAGGGTTTATGATTTAGGGTTTAAGGTTTAAAGGTCAGGGTTCAAGGTTTAGGGAAAAGGGTTAAGGGTTAAGGGTTTAGGGATCATGGTTGAGGGTTTAGCATTGACTGTTGAGGGTTCAAGGTTTAGGGCTCATGGTTTAGTTCTTAGGGTTTAGGGTTGAGGATTTATGTTTAAGGGTTGAAGGTTTAGAGTTTTGGCTTATTGCTTATGGCTTAGAGCCTAGGGTTTAGGGTTTAGGGCTCTAGGTTTAGGGTTTAGGGGTAAAGGTTTAGGTTATAGGGTTTAGGGTTTAGGATTTAGGGCTTAGATTTTTGGATTTAGAGCTTAGGGTTTAGGGTTTAGGGCTCAGGGTTTAAGGTTTAGTGTTTAGGGCTCAGGGTTTAAGGTTTAGGGTTGAGTATTTAGGGTTTACGGTTTAGGGTTTAAGAGTTAGGGTTTACGGTTTAAAGGATAATATTTAGGGTTTAGGGAAAAGGGTTTAGGGTTTAGGTTTTAGGGTTAAGGGTTTAGGTAGTTCAAGGTTTGGGGTTTAGTCTTTATGGCTTAGGGTTTAGGGTTTAGGGTTTAGTGCTTGGGGTTTAGGGGTCAGGGTTTAGGGTTTATGATTTCATTTTTAGGGTTTAGGGTTTATGGTTTAGGGACCTTTAGGATATAACATTTAGGCCTTAAGGTTTAGGGTTTACGGTTTAGGGCTCAGGGCTTAGGGTTTAGGGTTTAGGGGTTATGGTGCAAGGTTTAAGGTTTACGACTCAAGATTCAGGGTTCAGAGTTATGGGTTTAAGGTTTAAGGGTTAGTTATGGATTTAAGGTTTAGGGGTTAGATATTAGGGCTTTAGATTTAGGGTTTAGGGCTTAGGGTTTAAGGTTTAGGGTTTAGGACTCAAGGATTATGGTGTAGGGTTCAAGGCTTAAGGTTTAGGGTTTATGGTTTAGGGATTAGGGTTTAGGGTTCATGGCTTAAGGTTTAAGGTTCAGAGTTATTAGTTTAAGGTTTGGGGGTTAGATCTCAGGGCTCTGTATTTAGTATTTAGGGCTTAGGGCTTAGGGCTCAGGGTTTAGGATCAAGGATTTAGGGTTATGGGTTTAGGGTTTAGGTTTTAGGGTTTAGTATTTAGTGTTTAGGGTTTAGGATTTATTATTTTGGTTTTAGGGTTTATAGTTTAGGGTTTATATTTAAGGGTTTAGGTCTCATGGTTGAGGGTTAAGGGTTTAGGTCACGGAGTTTAGGGTTCATCGAATTTGTAGCAGAACATTCAAAGAGAGTAATAAAAATTTGATGTTTTTCAACTGTTGATATTTTGAAGGAGGGAAATATCATATTCATGATTTTCCAATCCTTCCAAAGACCCCAGTAGTCCTCAATCCTTGGATGTATAGGGAGACACTATTACTTGGCATCCATTTATAATGATAGAGATATTTGAAAATTCTTGTTATGACCTGTAAATCTATATGAATTTCAAGTTTCTTGGAAATCACATCACACCCTTCAATAGGATTGATGACTACCCCTATATTTTTGTTCTGGGCATTTCGAAAACATCCAAGGGTTTATCATATAAATAATTATCAATTAATGGAAGGTCACTAAGTCATAGACCAGGTAACTCCCATTTAGAACTAAACAAGAGAGATTTACTTGGTGATTGATAATCCCTTAGTGTTCTTAGCCATTCCCCTATTTCTATGCTTATTTTGAAAACTTTAGGAAGTTTTGTCAAATTTACTATCCATTCCAGTAGAACAGTTGAACTTTATCTTTCTCTGGAGGAGAGGATACTACAGGGAATTCAATTATCATCCTACACCTCTGCATTGATATATTATCTATGTTTCTTTTGTTTCCTTTAAGATTTTTTTTTGTGATGGTTATTTTTTCTAGCTTCAGTGGGTCATCCTGGCTTGCATAATACCATACATGGAAATATGAGAAATGTGAAATTTTTTTCAAAGTTTGAATAAATTTACATTCAAGAGCACAATTATATGTGGGGAGAAATAAGTTTGGAAGATATGTGTAATATATGCATTACAAGTCACAAGGTAGATGTCATATCCATTTAGTTACTTGTCCCACCTCTCATAAACAAGGTAGTTCTATAAGAAGACTCAATGATGGTTATAGGCATGAGACTAGAAAAGATCGATGAAATATGGTTTGCAGTTTAGGGTTTAGGGTTTAGGGCTCATGGTTCAGGGTTTAAGGTTTAGGGTTTAGGGTTCAAGGTTTAGGGTTATGGATTAGGATTTAGGTTTTAGGTTTAGGGTTTAGTGTTTATGGTTAGGGATTACAGATCGAGGTTAAGGATTTAGGGTTCAAGGTTTTGGGTTTAGGGTTTAGGGTTTAGGTTTTAGTGTTTAGGGATAAGGGTTTATGGTTTACGGTTCATGTTTTAGGGTTTATGGTTTATGGTTCAGGGTTTATGGTTTAGGATTTAATGTTTAGAGATTAAGGTTTAGGGTTTATGGTTTAGGGATGCCGTTTAGGGTTTAGGGTTTAGGTTTTAGGGATTAGGGCTTATGGTATATGGTCTAGGTTTTAGGGTTTAGATTTTAGGACTTAGGGATAAGGGTGTAGAGTTCAAGGCTTAGGGTTTAGGGTTTAGGATTCATTATTTAAGGTTTAGGGTTTAGGGGTCAGAGTTTAGGGTTTAGCATTTAGTTTTTACGGTTCATGGTTTAGGGTTTAGCATTAGGGCTCATGGTTCATAGTTTAGGGTTTAGGGTTTAGGGTTTATTGCTTATGGCTTAGGGTTTAGGGATCACAGGTAAGGGTTGAATGTTTAAGGTTTAGGGTTTAGGGTTTAGGTTTTAGGGTCTAGGGATCATGGTTAAAGGTTTAGGGTTTAGGGTTTAGGGCTCAAGGTTTATAGTTTAGTGTTTAGGTTTATGGCCTATGGTTTAGGTTTTCAATTATAGAAGTTAAATGCTCAAATATTTAGGTTGAATGCTGAAATCCTGAAAAATTACCTATGTACTGACCAAATTATACATTAAAAAACTATCTCCTAAACCATGACTCATGGAGCTGTGAGAATAATTCCATCAGGTGCAGAGTGACCCTAATTTCTTATATTTACATAAATAAATTTAAAGTAACTTAAAAATTTATTTATGTAAATAGAAACATGTCAAAAGCATACATAATGCTTATACTACATAGAATGCGTACACGTTACATAATGCGTACGCGTTATGTTTATACTACACAAAACGTGTACACATTTTTTATTTTCTCTTTTCCCAAGCCATGCCTCAAGGCTTGGGATATAGTTTCGATCCCCAATCCTAAGGCATGGACCATCACAAACACAAAAAACAACGATTTTTTACAAGAAAATGTAAAAATGACACTTCCTCTATGATAAATCAAAATAAAACAATCGATCCATTTTAAAAAAATTATACAATGATGTAGAGAAGAATCTCTTCTTTCTTAAAATATAATTTTCCAAATTTTTGACTAATATAAGGTATCCATATTATTTAATTTCTAACTATGCCCTTTTATATCTATTTTTTGAAGTGTAAATATGTATATCTTTCATGGTGTATCTTTTTTTTGGGTGATCGAAATTAAAAAATATATATACTAGCCCAAACTAGGCATAATTCTATACATATTCAAAAAAAAATCTATTTTTTGATATTTTTTGAGGTAGTTAGGGGGGTGCACGATCGGAGCTCCGTTATTTTTCAAAACATAAAATTTTTGTACTAGAAAAATCATAAATAAAAAAATCTAAAAAAATGGAGCCCAAACTAGATGCTCCTAGCTATCTTTCTACTGAAGGGTTTTCAAAAATACTAAATGGTGCTCAAAAAATGGTGGGGGGCATGAAAGTCACTCTATTATGTTTTTTAACAAAAACAGGAGCATCTATTGGTATTTTAGTTGTTTGACCCAATTAAACTTATCCATTTTCAATAAAATTTAGTAGCTTAGAAATTATACTCAAAATGCTACGATTCATATTTCTACAACATCTTCCAATTTTGAGTGTAACTATTTCAAAAAACTCGTACAAGTTGAAGTTTTTTATTTCAAAAAAATGCGTCCACTTAAGACCCTCTTTTAGCCCCCCAGATTGGTCCTCTTACCCATTTATCCACATGGCATATGATTGAATGATTTTTTTGAATGATGAATGTATAAAATGGTAAATGAAATGAAAGTTTCATAGGATCGATTCACCCCCTCTCATTTGATTGTTCTTCCAATAATTTTCTACATTATTTATACATGGATATGAGGATATTTGTAATAATAAAATATGACAATAATCCACTTTCAAGTATTCTTTGAGGGATCTCCATAACTTGTTGGAAATATCTAAATTTTTTTGTTGGGAGTATTCTGGAAAAGGTTACTAAGTTGGGTTTTACACTAGCTAATTTCACTTGTCCAAAAACCTACAAGGTATTTTGAACAAGCTTATTACATGCATATCCAACCATCATAAAAGAATCATTTCATGTTATACAATCTGCTACTATAGATCTTGGAATTCCAAGATTTCACATCTATTGATGCTTCTCCGAAATGAATTTAAAAGTTACATTTTGTTTGATAAAGTTTTTAAGATCAAACATAAAGAGAAGAAGATAACATAATATAAAATGGGTGATAAACAACTACTCATTTTTAGATGACAATGTAATGAAAATTAGGATTGTTTTGACACATAGTTAACTACTTCAATGTGTGGTGTTCTTCGTTTACTTTTCATTTTTAAAGTAAAAGTTCATACATCTCAACTCATGTTGTAGTAAAAAAAATCATGCATTTGATATTACATTTATACCACAAAATGTGTTTTTTTATACATGGATCTTGCGTAAGAAAAGTATTCACCAATGACATATCCCCTAGTCCTTTTTTCAGTTATCTTTTCATCTTCGTCATTTTTCTTTCACAATCGTCGGTTATTTGAACAGTTCTAGTCATCTTTCATGGCTTCTCAGGTGTCGTTATTTGGTCATTTGTTGTTTATAGTACTTGACTAAGGCACATAGGGTAGTACTAGGGCACCCATGGGCACCCCAATCCTTAATTTTAGGTGCCACAGTCATCGCATCCCTTGCATCTAATTTAGATTTTCGAGGTTGGTCTTTGTAATTTTCCATTTCATTCCCCTAGGAATTAGTCGACATGTCAGGGCATTAGTGTAGAAATTTGGGCAATAGATCCCTGTACAAACATAACATACCTATTTTGTTATGGGTATACTATCTACAATCAAGGGCTAGATATCTACTATGGAATTTGGGAATCATTACATCAAACACATTGTATAGGAAGGGATGTATTCATTCTATTCCATCCATCATTTATATTTTACATCTAGTTATTTCCCCTATCTCTGCGTCATTAGTGCTAGGGCACTCTAGTAACACAATTGCACACACAAATAAACATAACTACATTGGATCTAGAATGTAGCACAAATCTTATTTATAATTCCACCATTGTGGTAGCTAAGGTCAGTCCGACCCCCTCATATGCATCTTTCTTTTTTTATGAATTTGATGCTTTGTATGGGGTTTTACAGTTAGATCTTTATTACAGGTTTATGGAAAAATAAGAAAATTTACTATGACAATCACGTGACAAGGATCAATACATTGTGAAGATATAATGACACAGACCAGAGCACCCATACAAAGTAGGGCACTCATAGGTACCCCGGTCCAGTCAGATTTTCATATGTTACAATTTCTTGGGTCAGAATATATAATTACACAGACCAGAGCACCCATACAAAGCAGGGCACATCATCATCCAGTTCAGTCTAGAATTACAACATGGTACGTAATTTTTAGGTTAGTACCTTATCCCTCATATTTCACTTATTCCATTTCATTGAAATATCAAAATAAAATTACTTATCATCTATATTTCATTTCATATCATTTATTCCATTGGTTTTACTAGTTTAGATTAACTTAGAATACAAATATTTTCATATTTTTAGTTAATAATTTTGGTGAACCCGTACTTTAGAATATTTTTCCCTGGGATCCACTTTAAACCCAAATGGATAAAAACAATTCATCTTATTTTCCCATCATGCCTCATTTTAGTATCAACCCTATATATGATGAGGCTTCCAATGTTGAGCTCATGGCTCTCTATGGTAATCTTATTCCTACACCGACTCATACTCAACAAGAAGTCTTAGCTACTAAAAAACATGTGCCTACTCACTTTGAAGACTCTCATATTGGCATTAGCATTTTTGAGGATTCGGTAGCCTTAAATCATTGTACACCATGTTATGCAGCTACTTGTGATCCTCCTTTTGACCTTTCTAAGGAAATTTTAGATTATTCTCTTATCGATTACTTACTTGATATTGACAATCGTTCACATATGCATATAGATTATTCTCCTAGTTATAAAACTACTAAAGTTCCTTCTCACGATTCTTCTACTTCTCATTTTGCTTCTCATGCTACATCTCATACTAGCTTGTATACTCCTTCATATTATGTTGATAATCCTATTGATAACATATTTTGTGACATTCTCATTAATGAGTCTCTACCTAATACTGATGAGGTGGTTGACAACCATGGTTCTCCTTCTTTTTATACTATTAAGTATGAATATCCTATTCCATTATTGTCTTCTCCTGAGATTGCATCTAGCAGTATGCATGAGTCACTTCCATCTATCACTTCTTCTTTGCCCCATGTTTCATCTCCTCTTATTACATAATCTATACCCATTTGTTGGTCTTCTCAATAAGATGTATGTCCATTGGTTACCTTACCTATTGGGGATGTTTCTGATGCTAGTCCTACCATTGTTATGGATATTCTGTCTATCTCATCTACTATAGCATATTTGACACCTACTCCTAGTGTGCCCTTAACATCGAAATGTCCTTTATCATCTCTTGATATCCCTATGATCACTCATAATGGAAAATTACAACCTCTTAATACATTATTTCCATGTTCCATTGTTCCTTCATAGGATATCATCTCTCCCATGCATGTTGTAGGTCAATTAACATCTCAGGTTCAACCTCTCATGTAAGAAATTCGAGCTTAATATGCTTCTATTGAAAAAAATTCATTACATGGTAACCATGTCCCTAATAAGATTCATAATTTTGCATTCCTTATGGATTTTATCATGCCTACATTCACATTCTTTGATGGTTTTGGTGATCCTCATGCTCAACTTCTATATTACCGTGTGATTATGACCTCTTAATGTAATGATAGACCATTACTTAAATCCTTACGATATAGTCTTATTGATGAGGCATTAAATTGGTACACTCATCTTCTATTTGGGTCCATTAGTACTTTATATGACATGGAAGATGCTTTCCTCCATCATTTTATCATCGAAAATGGCCCTAAAGTTAATTATGACAGCTTACCTACTTTACATCAAGGCTCATTTGAACCTCTTAAGGATTTATATCTTACGTCTAAATGCTTGTATACATCAACTAATATTTCAACCTATAGCCCTTAAGAAGCAATTCATTTTCTATCGTGGTTTGATTCCCATGCTTAAGCAAATATTTCAATATGATACATGTGAATCATTTATTCTTCTATGCTTCAAAGTCCTATATTTGGAGCAATATTTCCTTTCCACAAATGTTATTGATCCTCCAAATATATATAATTCTATTATATCATCTAGTCCTCCTCTATCAAAATTGGTTGAGCATCCCACATAGTATCCACCTTTTCCCCACCAGTAAGGTAAACAATCTCAACCTACTCCACCACAACAATGTACTTCTTCTCCTCCTCTGGGAAAGGTTACTTCTCCTTCCACTCCATCTATGTCATGTGAACCATTGCATTTCTCCCATCATGCTAGACCTCATTATGTATTGTTTTCCTTACTTGAAAAGTTCCTAATTCGCTTACAATCCAACCATCATCACCCATAACTCAGGTTGACCAACCTTATTGAAATTATCATTGCATAAATGGCCATAGGGATAATGAATGTATTTCCCTTCATAATTGATTACAACAATTAGAGGATAAGGGAATCATCTCTTTTGGCTCTCGATCACGTGAGTGATCCATCTGTCCTCTACCTCATCAGAGAGTTTTTACTACAATTGAGTCATCTCCTCCGCCTAGTGCTCAGGCCATGGTATGTCAACCACCGCAATTTTTTCCTCATGCCCTCTCTTCACCACATCCATAAATTGCTTCATCATCACATCCATCACATTCAATTCATCCATCTCATTCATCACATTCTTGTTATCCAACACATTATGTTGCTCCTTCACATTGGATTTCACATCCCACTGCTTTCGCACATACCACTGCAGATCCATGTGGCATTCAGTTCGGTTCATATACTCATAATTCTTTCATCCCACATGCTTCCACAACTTCGTTCCACCTTGTTATTTGATAGATGATTATTATCACCTCACCCCCCTCGATGACACACTTGTGTTCTTACAGTTCTTACATGACTGTTGAGGGTTTTTCTCTAAGAACCTTTCATCACGTGCCTTTTTTCACCTATTGCACTCAATCATTTCCATATGACACACTCTTACTGACACAAATCATCCTTGACTACTGAGAGGTCTTAGATAAATGAGCCTATTCATCTACATACTAGGGGGCATCACTAATTTCCCCCTAGTTTTATCATATTAACAATTTATGATTACATCACATTATTTTTTTTCATCACAACACATTATTTTTTCAATCATACATCTTTGTGTCCATCTTACTAATCCACATTACATTCATTATGCGTTACCAATTCCATCACATTACATTTTTATTTATTACCATACATTTTATCTACCCTTATCAATATTCTAGTGCGAGTCTACATTAATCAAACATGAACAATATATATAACACATTACATTGTGACACCGAACCATACATCATAAACCACATTACAAATCCCATATACAACATGAAAAACTCATCATATAACAAAAATGTGTGTCCATACATATATATCTAATACAAAATCAACATCATAGAAAATGTCTCATCAATGGGGGGAAACTACCCTACATCATATACAATAAAAATAATCACACCTCATCATCACTATCACTCTCAGGTACTGCGAGAGCCTTAGAAATAGACGCCTTGCCACTAAATATATGTCATTGTTCATGGCCCTGATACCTCTCCACTTGCCTATGTAATAAGGTGTTCTTCATAGACTTCTTTGAGAATTGACACTACAAATCCACGTATTGTGCAAACACATCTTGCGCCAAAGGACCACCACCCAACGCCTCTTAGGCTCTTCGAGTCTCCTTGTGTGCCTCTTCCCTCTCACCTAATAATACAATGCATGTCATTATGGCTAGCTCCAATAAATGGGCATGGTCATCTGTTATATCATCCACTTGCTCAAGTATCCATCCACCAAGTACATCAGTAGGAAAATTCCACATTAATGTGTGAATGGATGTGTCTACTATTAGGAACCAATACACATCATCTAAAAAATAGATAACACAACATGTTAGAAAAACATTACTAAGCCATAAGCCAAAAAAAATACATGACATAGCTATGTATAGATACTCACACTCAGCTACATTTGCTACTACATTGTTGGGGGCATGGGCTTCCCCCTCTCTTACTCCTCCCTGCGGTAACCCCCCTCGACATATAAATAATGGGAAAAACAATACCCACTGGTATTCCACCCACCATGTGTGTTACTCCTCTGTGCAACCCACATTATCTGAGTCTATTGGCTCTATCATTACATCTACCTTATTTGGCCCTGGTGGTACTAGTTGCTCTTCCTTCGGCCTTGGTCTAGCGCTAGCCCTCCCAGGTGCTCTGATAGATCTCAACCATATATATGCCTCTGGGTGCACATCCTAAGCCATGCCAAACTATTATGATACTCTCTCCACCTTAAAAATATCATCCACACCTAGGAATCAATCCTCTAGCCACATAGTCCTCTAACTACATCGTAACTCTACCACATCCTTGGGTCATCCCCTATAGTCACAACATGGTCTCCATATAACTACCTTAGGCCCCACCCTATCTGTCAGTTCCCTGTAGGTGTCTGTGTCCATCTTATACCCACAAATATTAATCCACCTCCTTGCATAGATCTCTGGTCTATCCCACTCTCCTTGGGCACCTCTAATTGGTCTCAACATGGGTATATTCTCATAAGCCCATACATGCAATAGTGTAGTAGCTCTTATCCCACCACCATACTCATTATGAGTAAATCAATATACATCTCTGTATATGTAGGACAACACACATCGAGCCCATGCATATCTAGTACTCTCCTCTATCCGTCGACATATATCATACATGTTATACAAGATGCCTACACCTCCTCCCTCCATTGCTATAGATGAATCAATCACAACTGCTATGAACTTCTGCAAGCACGGAACCCTAGACCATAAAATAGCATCCAGACTGATGTGGCCCTTGTTAGGTACTCAATTCCCCACAAAATACCATCTAACAACACACATGTCTCTCTATATTCTCCAATGGCATCATCTTTAATCTCTCTCCAACAATCGACAATTGCAATATGTGATATACATCCTCTAAAGTAATATTCATATCCCCCGTAGGAAACCAAAATGTGCATGTATTTACATAACACCTCTCACATAATACAATCAACATAGGCATATTATGGGGCACATACCTTATACATACTATGTGTCACAGGCCAACATGGTCCATGACATCCCAGTCCTCATCTGATAAGCCCAATCCAAACAAAGTACTCATGTGACACCTACCGCAGAACTCCCTCAAGTGGATATCCCTCTACACACCATAACACAACAACAAACACCATGTTAGTGAACTATTCAATTCCAAATGCACTTTCTCATCACATTATTATATATTACAAATCACATTTGTATCATTCTAGACCAAATACACACATTTTGGACCAGGGCACCTAGATGCAAGACTGGGGTGCCTAGGATCAAGATACTAGTGCCCAGATCTAGGCGCTCCTATCCCATGGGTCACTAGCACCCTCACCACTTTTTTCTAGGTCTCAAATGTCAAGAAAATTAAAAAACTTAAATTTGTAAAAATTCCACATAAACGACTACTACACCATACATTTTTTGAAAATTAACATACATACCAACTCCATAGTTGTACGTGACACTACGACAATCGCCACCATCTCAAACCAACTAGGACAAGATGCTATCACTTGTGGCAATTTCACTCACTTCTTGCTCAATCTCACAATCACACAAACAAAAAATGAAGTGACTAAACACTTTTTCACCTACTTTACTATTGTCATTATTTTGCGCTTATTCATGTAACTAATACACACCACACTATTTTTTTTCATATCTTGAACATTTCTACTCCTATTTACACCCCGTTTATGGCATTATTTTAGAATTATACCTACCATTGTAACATACAAATTACATTCACATTATCTCTCCTTGAATTTGTCTTTCATCCACTTCATACACATTTTTGCAATTTATATTACTTTCTATCTATTTCATGCTTACTTTTGGCTTAGCATTCGTTCTTATCATGACTTCCCCTTTCGCCAAAAGGGGGGCATATCATTGGGGTCATCCTATAATTCCCCTTACCTAACCATGTGATTAATCAACACTACCAACTCATCATTTTCAAAAATTTACTAACACACTATGCGACATTTCACCATCAAATCCCCCTAACGACCTAACTTAGGGTAAACAAATATACAAATATTTCTATGCGACATTTCATCAGTTCCCCGCTACAAACCTAATCTGGGGAAAACAAGTGTTTAAAAATATTTTCATGTGATATTTCACCAACTTTTATCGATTTCCCCTAATGACCTAACTTGGGGGAAACTAGCGTAAAATCTCTCCATGAGTAATCAATCAATCAATCAATAAATGTGTTCAAAATTCTAACAATTGAAATCATATCAGTAATACAATATAACACAATTCGCATCTCAGATGACCTAACTTGGGAGTTATATGTGTTACTTTCCCAAATGACCTAACTTTGGAAGTTATTTTATCGATTTGGTGTTTGCTTCCAGATGAACTAACTTTTAATCCATCACATTGTGATGAAACCCATGGCTGGGAGCAAGACTGCCTTTCCTATACCACTCATATATGGGTCAACTATTTGATCCAAATTATTTGGATCCAAAAACCATAAAAATTTGATCTGAGTCTGTCTTTAGCGACTAGATCTTGAGGATGTAGTAAGAGATTAGAGAATAAAACACTTTTCTCCCTACACTCTTCCTCTGGTAGTAGAACACCCAAATCCTCTAGTCGCTTATTATATACACATGTTTAGGTTGGGAACTGATCACTCCCTTCCCCATATTATCATCATTATATGTATTCTAAATCATCATACATAGAAATCATTACTGTTTTTTAGTGCACTTCATCATACTAGTATGATTTTTGTTAAATTTCATGGATTAACCCGTTGATCCATGGTTCGGCATGTTTTTACTACCACGTCTACACGTTCTACTACAACATGGGCTTCTCTAGAGTTTATCTCAGGTATGCAAATCTATCTACTTTATGTTACCGAGCTTTTCACTCACCAACATAAAGTGGCAGAAAATTTTGTCACAAAATCAAACACTTGCTATTAGATTTATACTACTAAATATGTTATATAATATATGAATCTTTTGTAAGAAAATTATTCACTAATGACCTATCCCCTAGTCCTGTCATGAGTTAGTTGGTCTTCGTCATCATTTATCTTGCATAGTCATAAGTTATTTTCATAGATTTGGTCATATTTCATGGAGTCTTAGGTGTCGTTATTTGGTCATTTTTCGTCTTTAATATTTGACTAGTGTACCTAGGGTAGTACTGGGGAACCCATGGGCTCCCTGGTCCTTAATTTTAGGTGCCCTAGTCCAACATCACTTGCAACTAATTTAGTGTTTTGAGGTCAATCTTGGTAATTTTCCCTTTCATTCCCCCAGGTATTAGTCAGCATGTCGGGTCATTATTGTCAAAATTTGGGCAAGATATCCTTATATAAACATAGCATACCTACTATCTTATGGGTGGACTATCTACTATCAAGGGCTAGCTATCTACTAACATAAAGGACTGCATTTGGGAATTATTGCATCACACACACTGCATATGAAGGGTTGTATTAATTTTGTTACATCCACCATTTGAATTTTACATATAGCTATTGCCTTTATCTCTACATCATTGGCACTAGGGAACCCTAGGAACACAATTATACACACAAGCACACAAACCTACATTAGGTCTGGAATGTAGTACAACACTTAGTTATAAGTACACCATTGTGGCATCTAAGGTTAGTGCGACCCCCTCATATACATATTTTTTTTTGGAATTTGATGTTTTATATGGGATTTTGTAGGTAGATCTTTTTTGTAGGTTTAAAGAGACATAAGTGACACTCCAAGATTATGATCCTGATTTTTGCTACAGACCAGATACTACAGACCAGGTCACCCATAGGCACCCCATTCCTCTTCCAGGGACCCCAATCTAGTCGGATCTCCATCTTCTACAATTTCTTGGGTTTTACCTTCATACTCTGCTTCATCCACACATCATCTTATTCAGTCCAGAATCATAGCGAGGTAATTCATTTTCAAGTTAGTACCTTATCCCTCTTATTTCACTTATTCCATTTCATTTAAATATCATAATAAAATTAGTTAGAAAATATATTTCATTTCATATAAGTTATTCCATTGTTGCCACTAATTTATATTAACTTAGAATACAAAATATTTTCGTATTTTTAGTTAATCACATGTTATTGATTTCTACACTAAAATTGTATAATTTATATAAGTAGGGCACATAAAAAACCTTTTCCAAAAATACATTATTTCTCTCTTAAGACAACAATGTCACTTTTTATGCACGAAAAATGACCTTTTTTTGCTTTAGATGATTTTCATGGCTCTGTATGTAGAATAGAATTATATGGAAAAACATCAAATATTAAATAGTAAACAAAAAATTAAAATAATTCAATCTATATAAAAATGAATTCAATATATATATATAAATGAATGTCATGATAGGGATAGCTAAGTCTCTAGGATCCTTAATTGATTTTGATGCAAGCAAAAAGGCAAGTAGAATTACTTATTCCATGTTATGTGTTAATGTAAATATAAATTAGGTTTTTTATACTTCTATACTCCATATTGGGTACCTAGAACCAAGCTCTAGAATATGAGAAAAATATGTTGAGATGAAAGAAATGTGCTAAAATGGGCCATTCCATTAGATTTTTCCTGACTCATAAAGAGCCCATGGAAGACAAAGAGAAATACTAAAACATATTTGGCAATATAAATCCTCCAAAGAAGGAAACAAAGATAAAATGGATAATATGGAGGATAAGTTGAAGGAATAACTCCCTCATGCCATAAAGCAAGAAAATATAGTTCAACCTCTAGCACAACCTTCCCCTGTGGAAGAGGAGATGGTTAATCATAAAAAAAAAAATATCTTGATGTAGTGGATTAGATGATACATAAGGAAGATGTAATGAAAGAGAAAGTTCAAGATAGTAATCCTAATATAGAGGACAATTTGTAAAATAAGATTATCTTAGGTGATCATGAGAAAAAAGAAGTCTCTAATCCTAAAACTATAGAAACAAAATTCGATCTTGATTAGATTTCAGATGGGATCAAAAATATTAAATATGGGGAAATAATTATATGAAAAGGTATTAAAGAGAGTCTTGTTCCATAATATATTAATTTATACATTACGGAAGAGGATTTTAATAAGTTAGAGGAGTTTACCCTATACAAGCATGAGGAGAACCTCAAATTTCTAGGAATACCCTCAAAAGGTAAGCTAAAATAATATCAATAATCATCAAGCTCAAGATCCACTAGTATCACACTACAGTCTAGTAAATCAACACAATATAGTTGGGTGCACTGGCACCTCACTTAGAAAAATGTTCAAGAGCTTACCTGAAGCATTCACAACTCCTATGAGTTCCTTCTAGGGTGAAAGTTAAGACACAATTCCTAAAAACATGATTGACATAACATGGAATATATATTTATATGCAGAATATGATTTACTACATTATATGAAAAGATAATTGAGCATAAAAAGAGCATGTATTCATTCATCAAAACATACAATAAGTAACAATATCTAGACACTAATTACACCATGTGTATCTCTGTGTACTTTGGAAATCCATACTATATTATCCATTACAAACACATGACTTAGATACTTGTTAGTGCATAAAAAAACTTGTGCATCCTTATATACAGATATGAACACACTTATATACATGTATTCACCACATACCCACTCAAAAAACCTTACATGGACTTCGATACATATAGATAGGGTGGAAAATTTTCCTTCACCAATTACATGCTTTAATGTATTAATAAAAAGTCCTATAAGTAGCTTCCATGCTTGCGCTTCCCTATAATTAGTCACCATCCTACTTTACTCAAGTTATAAGTGATGTATATAGATATGTCCACTTGTTATAAATAGCTTTCTCTATTTCCCATTCCATGTTATAGTCAGCTTCCTCCATCCATCCATAATCTATTTATATCCCAAATCCTACATGTGCATCATTTGTACTATCCATTTTCGACTTGTCTTGGTGAATAAACCATCTTATGCTTTTGTCTATTTTTATCCCTTTCCACTTTTTCAATTAACTCATGTTCTTTCTTCCCTGATGTGTGAACCTTCCACACGTCCTCCTCTCATACCTCTACACGCACCTTCACGCACTTCTCCTTGTGTAATTTCTACTTCCATGCTTCTGCACGCACCTTCACATACCCCTCTATCTGTACGTGTGTGTCTTCATACTTGGCCATTTCTTCAATCCAACATTACTCCACACTAGGGGTATTATTCATGCTCGACAATAATTGAATCAATGAATGAATGAATAAAGAATATTTTCCGAACAAAGAATTTGGGAAACTCCCAAAAGAATGTAAGGAATAAATAATGAGTAATTTTGTGTGCTGCAAAAATTACGATCAAGGCATTGGTAGTAGTTCTAGAAATTCTACGTTGATTAATGATTCTATCTATTTCCATTCTTCTAGCATAAAATCTAACCTTCTTGATTCCAATTCAACAATATTGGGTAATTTCTTTAGGGTCAATTATCCAGCCTTGTCCTGTAGATCCTTCAAAATTATACCCTAATCAACAACCATATCTTCTAGGTTATCTACTCTCCTCATCACCATGGTCTACACCTCTCTTATCCTTTCCTATATTCTACTGTGCTTAACCTTAGTAAATTCTTTCTTTTCTTCTACTTCATGTAAAAAAAATTGTTTGTTGCCCTATTCCTTGTGTACAATGAAGCCTGTAAGCGGTCCAATTCCACTTCGTCTTCAACAAAGCATGTGCTTATTATTAATGCATATTGAACCTACCAAAAATATTCTCAGCCCTCTTTGTGGCCTCCTTCATCTTGGTGCTTAGGATTTCATACACCTTTATTATTTGTTGAACCTTTTTCTTGTTCACTAATGCCTATAGAGTGTCATTGAGCTTTATTCACCTAATCTATTAACAAATCAATAAATTCTTCCAGGATATCAATTTCCGTACTATTATTCATCTCTTCCTTGGAGGCTATGTGTGGACATGAATTCCTATTGTGTGTAATTAATTTTTCCACTTTGGTATTTACAAAGGTAAGATAGGTTTTGGCATTATTCAAGTGTATAGAAAACTTCTTATTATTTTACTTATATCCTTCAGGTCCTCCTACGATTCATGTAATTATTATCCCTTGTTGATATTCCCTCTCCCTAATTCGACAAACATTTTATTCAAGGCATTACTCACTTGTTTTTCTAAAAGACGGGTTGAATCCACAACTGTAAAGACCTTTGATGGGTCCTTTCTCCCATGAAATTCAATGACTACCTCTTTCATCACCTCAAACTTTGGCTCCTCAATATATGTCTACATCGCGAAGGAAAACATATTATGTGTGCATGTATGGTATTTGTTCTTGTTGAACATATCCCAACAATATAATTGTTGCGTCTCAACGAATCTTTGAAATTTTTCTCTGATAAGCTTGGTTGTATCATCTTGGTATGACAAGCTTGGGTGATGAGGTGACCTTGTTGGAGCAGATCGTGGCTTATTCCTTTGTTTTGATCCCACCATTTTGCATTGTATGCAAGATGTTTATAATCACTAATTTTACATTTCGAGATTTGAGATTTCCACAATGTTTGAACTATCACTTCCTACGGGTACTATATTTATGAGTACCATTCATCGTGTACTTCCTCTATTGAGATCTTTGTATTTGGTATGATCTTCCTTGGTGTCATTGCTTTCTTGATTTAAAACTCCTAAAACATTAAATCCTAAAAAAATGCACGCCCTAGGTGCTCAAATCTACGTCGAATTGTGAATTCCGTGTAACTATAAGTTTTATTTTTTCAATCTTCAAACCTACCATGTGCCCAACCTTGCAAACCATTTCACACAAATTTGTACTATGTCAAACCCTCTTATAGCTTCCAAACCCTTCTCCAAATCCTTCCAACAGCTTCCACTTCATTGTTTTCATTAAACATAAGGAGATATATGGTTCTTAAACTACTTTTGGTCCCTTTGGTTATTGCTTGGTCAGAATCCACACTAATTTGCACTGGTTTGTAAAAGATCTAATGCACACAAATTGTTAATTCACAAGGTGAAAATGACAACTACACTTTCTCCCTTTTATAGATTTCTAATTTTCTATCACATTAAATGCCCACACCTACCACTAATTTTATGGATTTAGTACGTCTTTTTCATTTTCTCACCTTTTTCCATAGACTCTAGAATCTTTGTAACCTTTTCTCATATATGCGGTACTCCTTAACCATCTAGCGCACAACTACTTCTTATACTACATAAACCTCTTTTCATGTACCTTCTTGTGGCATACCTAATCTTCCTCTGTGCCATATACCAAGTAGTTTCCCTTTCTTCTTACCTCATGTTATATTGCTCACTACTCCATCATCACTAGTTTCCTTATGAACAACTCTACCAATCCGTGGGAACTCACATCTTATCAATCCAATCATCAAGATAATTTATCCAGAATGCAAACTCTTGCATGGTTAATCACGTCAATAATATTTTCCTTGCGTGTCTTTTCCATCTACCTTACATTAATAGTATGTGTGGTCCTTTTCCCAACATGCATGAACTGTTAGCATAGTCTACGTATATTATCTTATTATTATACTAGTTGTTATCTATTCCATTATTCTTTCCTTCTTGTTTGTAGCTTCTCCATCCATTTAGGGGAATATTGTTTATTCAATATACCTATAAATATGTATCGTGCTTCTCTTAATATATGGAATAATAAGATATATCTAATCTCTATTCTCTCTCCACTATTTCAGCCTCTTAGTTTGGTATTAGATGGTCTATGCGTGGAAAGGAGAATAATACTATTATTGCATTTTAATTCTTCCAAAAGTTGGAGGGTGAATACCTTGCGTGGGCAAGAGACATAAACTATGGAAAAGTTCCCGTAATTTTCTTGTTTCTCTACGTACATAAGGAGAACACTGCGTGGAGGTAAAACAAAACACCAGCGTGTAAAGTTTCTCCTACTCATGGCCATGTGGGAGGAGATTCAGTGGTCTACATGGAATAATTCTAGGGGATCTAACCAAAGTATCTTTTGCTTACTGCGTGGAGGTTTAGCGCCCAAGGCAAGAGAATATTCTTTTTTGTTCTTTAGCAAATTATCATCTTATTTTCTCCTGCTACCTGTATTGGTCTTGCGTGAAATAGAACCTGTGTGGAGGCTAGCAGTGTGTACAACACTTTCAAAACATGGAAAGGAAATATGCGTGAAGGATTTTGTTGACGAGATACAAATTCCTCCTTCTACGTGGAAGTGTGGAGTTCTATGTTATTCAAAAGGATCAGCAACCAATAGAAAACCTGCGTGGAAATATGAGCATAAGCATATACGTGGCCAATTTTTTGTTTTTTTCTCTACTGCATGATTCAACCTGAAAAATGCGTGGGAATAATGAAAAGAATATATAAATTTATTTTTTATTTTACAAACTTCTTGTGCATGAAAGATCTTCACACCTGGGTAGAGGAGGAACAAGATAGAAGTTGCTTGCTGCATGGATAGAGCTGTGTGAAGCATGGAAGGCTGAAGGTTCTACTGTCCGAGGACCATTCTTCCCTGCAAGAACTCCATTCATCTTTGTGTCAAACACAAAGGAGAGGAGGATTTGTCTTCATGAAATCCTGAAAGTCTCTTAATATAATTAAAAAAGAGTGCTCGGAGAAGAAACTTGGAGTCTCTCAAAGCGACGATGAATGTCAAGCGTAAACGAAATGATCAAGATTGCTGAAAGCTGCAACGTTGACTCGCAATCCAGAGAACACCGTGAAGAAGCTCCTGAGAGCTCTGGGTTCTACTTTGCTTTGTTAAACAAGCTTCGGAACACCAGCAATCTATTCTTCGACAAGCTAGTTTGATGATGACTTCTTAAATATTTCCTTTTTGACGTCAGCTGCCAAACAAAGTGAGTTCGGGAAGAGCTAGAAGGCGGGTATGATGCTGACTATGAAGATGAAGAAGAACACCCCACAAATCATTGTCGTCTCTCAACACGTTAGTATCGAGAGCATCTACGAGCCAATACTTCTCATAAGTGAGTAAAAGTTGTAATAACTCTTGAAATAAATAAATAAATAAATAATATTTTTTTATTATGATATCTACTCCGAAGTTGCTTCTTTCCGATGCTCAGTTACTTAAAAGGCCCGATTTTGCATCCTGGAAAACAAAAATGAGGACAATCCTTCAATTTGAAGGATTATGGGGCATTTTCACAAGGTTTGTGACCATTCCCACAGCTCCTGATGAATTAATAAAGTATGAGATGGCTAGTGCCAAAGCCTTGATGTTGATAATGCTCAGTATCAGCACACATGTTCAAAATGAGGAGAAACAAAAGGAGACCTGTGACAAGCTGGAAACAATTTATGAAGCCAAAAATCATATTAAGATCCTCCATCTTCAGTCAAAGTTACACAACCTCTCTATGGGGTCAAATGAGAAAGTTGAGGAGTTCTTACATCGTGTGGCTAAGCTGCAATCGGAGTTGTTAGCACTCGGTGAAACGGTGAACAAAAAAATTCTCATGCCAATCACCTTGAGAGCACTCCCTTCTCAATTCCGAGTGTTCGTTACAACACTAAATGTATCTAAAAAAATAGTGGCATTCGAAGAACTCATGAATTTGCTGTAGCAAGAAGAGGCCATAAATTCAGCCTAGGAGGAGACTCAGGATAAATCCTTGTTCTCAAAGCCATACCATGGCCAGAAGAATCGAAAGGGTCTGCTAGAGAAGCCAACTCAAGCACAACCAAATCAACAACAAAAAGATCAAAAGTCAAAGAGGTGGTGTCACATTTAAAGAACCAACACTCATGAAGCTGACAACTACTAGTACAATATCTTGAAACAAGGGTCTTCAAGTCAAACAAGCACACCAGGGTGTGAAGATTTTCAAAAGTCCAAACAACGTCCCCGCTGGAGAAAGTAAAAGGGACATCTCGCAGCCCAACATGATAATGAATCTGATGAGGAAACATCAGAGGAGCCCATTCTGGTAAGAACCTTGTACTCAACTCTCAGACTTCACATCCCATGAAGAGAGTCTTACTGATAGACTCTGGTGTAAGTAAGAACATGTCAGGTGACAAGGAGATGTTTTATTCACTCGATGAACAACCCACTGATGATTTAGTTTAGATATCCAATGATAAAGAGTATATTGCAGAAGGAATTGAAAATGTCACCTTTCCTCTAGGACCACGAAAATGTATGCTTACAAAGGTACTATATGTTCCTGGATTGACTAACAACCTCCTGTCAGTGACTCAGCTATTGAATCATCACCTAAAGGTAGAATTTCTTGTCCAAAATGGTATCAAATCATGTTTGATCTCACGACAAGGTAAGATTATTGCTAGAGCATTTCTAAAAGATAAGTTATTTTCTTTAGATACTATTTCATCTTCTGCAATAGCTTTATCTGCATCAACAGTATAATCTACTACACTCTGGCATTTTAGATATGGACACTTGTTAGTTAGTTCATTGCACTAGACGAGTTCAAAAGCAATAGTCCATGGACTACCCAAATAATCTAGTTCCTTGCCTATTTACCCTGGCTATCTTGAATGAAAGCAACATATAGATCCATTTCAAGCGAACACCTTCCATGCCAAGAAGTGTTTGGAGGTAGTTCATACCGATTTGAACAACCCACTACCTACTTCATTTTCAGGATAAAATTACTTCCAACTATTCATGGATGACCACTCTCGTAAGATGTGGGTGTTTTTCTTGAAGAAGAAAAGTGAGGCTATTCAAAATTTCCAAAATTTCTATCATCGTGTTGTGAAAGAGACCGGACAACCACTTCTACTTTTCTCAAATCGAGGGGGGAAATTCACATCAAAGAAGTTCTTGGCCTGCATGAACCAACAAGGTGTTAAGTAAAACCTAACTACTCCCTACACACCCCAGCAAAACGACATTGTTGAGCGTCACAATCACATAGTGATGGAGATGGCTCAATGCATGCTAACAATAGAAAAGCTATAGGAATGTTATTGGGATGAAGAAGTACAGAAAACTGTATATCTTCTCAACAGGGCACCGATAAAGATTCTATAAAATAAAATTCTAGAAGAGGTATGGAGTGGTAGAAATCCATCAATTTCTCATTACAAGTATTTGGTTACACAACATACATGTATGTCCCAACTCAGAAAAGAAAGAAGGTTGAGCCAAAGTCACTCTCGTGCATCCTACTTGACTACAAAACCACCTCAAAGACATACCATCTCATGGATTCTCAAAAAAATAAAATATACAAGAATCGAGATGTGGTTTTTGACAAGTCATCCTTTGACTCTGTAGTGACAACAGAAGAAACATTACCAACCACCTCTAACTGACTAGTCTCTGAATCAGATGATCAGCGAGAGGAGACTACTTAGAGAAAATAAATGCTGCCATTAAAGCTATTTGTTGACCTTGGAGAACTGGAGAATGTGACTCCACATCAATCCACTTGGAAATGACACAGTTCTTCTCAAAAGCATCCAAGTTCTCATTCAAAGTGGGTACAAAGAATCATTAAGGACTCACATTTGCAATAACTCCTAGATACATCATCCAGAGTCAAAACAAGGAGTCAAACAAGAAATGAGGTAAACTTTGCACTCATTAGTTCACTGATTAATAGCTCCGAGCTTGATAATGTTCGTGAAGCACTCATTCAACCTCAGTAGAAGGAAGCCATGGATACAGAATATGACTCACTCATGAAAAATTAGACTTGATAACTTGTCGATCTACCTACAGGATAGAAACCCATAGGCTGCAAATGGATTTTCAAGACAAAATATAAAGCAGATGGATCCAACAACAAACATAAAGCATGTCTTGTAGCAAAAGGATATGCTCAGAAAGAGGGCATCGACTATGAAGAAACCTTTGCACCCACTGCGAAGATCAAGACCATCAGAGTTGTTTGTGCACTGGTAACACTGAAAGGATGGAGACTTTAGCAGATGGATGTCAAGAGTGATTTCCTAAATGGTGATCTGAAAGAAGAAGTGTAAATGACCCAACCTAAAGGATTTTTTGATGAAGAGCATCCTATGAAGGTGTGTCATCTCATCAAATCATTGTATGGACTGAAACAAGCTCCAAGGGCATGGTATATCAAGATTGATGATCACCTTTTGTAGCATGGGTTCACTCGTAGCCCCTCATATTCAAATTTGTATATAAATAAGGTAGGAAAATAAATTTTCATTCTTGTTGTTTATGTAGATGATATTGTGATCATTGGCAGTTCAAAAGGTCAGGTTGATATTGCGAAGAATGATCTCAAAAGAACCTTCAACATGATAGATTTGGAGCTACTCCATTATTGTCTTGGCTTGGAAATATGGCAAAAGGACCATCACATTTTTTTCTCCTAGATAAAGTATGCTAAGACACTCCTGGAAAAGTACAAAATGTCTGACTGTAAATATATATCCACTCCCATGGAGAAATGCTTACAACTTTCAAGATTCCAGGACTCACCTCAAGTAGATGCTACTCTCTAGAGGCAATTTGTTGGTGGGCTCATCTATTTGACATATACCAGACTAGATCTATGCTATGATGTTAGCTATGTTTCCAGGTTCATGCAAGAACGCAAGAAAAGTCACTGGACCGCAACAAAGAATGTTTTATGATATCTCTTAGGAACAACTGATTATGGTCTGGAATATAAGAAGAATGATCAATTCTAATTATAGAGATACCTCGATTCATACCACGCCAGATCTATTGATAACATAAAGTCAACCAAAGGATACATTTTTTTATCTTGGATTTGGACCTATCTCGTGGATAAGCAAGAAGCAAAATGTTGTTTCTATCTCATCCACAGAGGCAAAATATGGCATCGCATGAGGAGCTGTGTGCGAAGTGATATGGTTATGTTGCATTTTGGATGACCTAAGAATTCCTGATAAATAGTCACCTATTCTCTATTGTGATCATCAGAGTGTGTTGAAGCTCGTGTAGAATCCATTTTTTCATGAACAAATAAATAATATTGAGATTGATTGTCATTTCATTTGAGAGCACATCTTGAACCATCACATTCAGCTCCAATACTATCCTATAGAAGCACAAGTTTCCGACATTCTCACAAAATCTCTTGGAAAAGTGAAATTTGAACTTTTCAAGGGTCACATTTGCAAGAATAATGTAATAAGGGGGGAATTTTTGCATAGTCTATGTATATTATCTTATTATTAGACTAGTTGTTATCTATTCCATTATTCTCTCCTTGTTTGTATCTTCTCCATCCATTCAGGGGAATATTATTTATTCAATATACCTATAAATATGTACCGTGCTTCTGATAATATATGGAATAATAAGAGATGTCTAATCTCTATTCTCTCTCCACTTTTTCATCCTCTCATTAACAAATAAATCATCTCATGCACGCAAACACACTAATTACAAAGCAACATAAAATACAAGGATTTGTTGTCTAATGTGTGTTTTCTAGTTCTCATTGAAGTGTAGTCAATTGAACCTTAGGAAGTGACCTGCAGAGTAGTGGTTTGATGCAATTATTTGTTTTTCATTTGGAGACATGGAAGAAATATTGGTAGTGACTATTTGAAAATTCCTTTCTCCTACTAAATAATGAGGGAATGTTAGTCTCCTTTGACATCACATCATATTCTTGTTAGAGCAAGAGTCGATCAACTAAAAATTCTGCGGGTGTTTTGAAGTTTGGGTGACTAAAACAATGTTCTGTTGTGCACCGAAATTAGTTGATTCTTGTACTTCCTCATAAAATTCATCATCTTGCTAGTCCATGACATGTCCTTTTTCCTTCCTTGGGTGACGATTTCATTTGGATTGTTGAGAATCATTATGACTAGATGTGCTCTCCTTGTTGGAAATTTCCTTGTGTGAGGCTATTATACAAACTAGTAGTGTCGTGGGCATTTGTGATGCACATGTGACACCATCAACTTATTTTTTTATACTTATGCTATTGTGGTTGTTTTTGGGATTACTTCTAGGACTGTTTATTGGATTAATTATGTTGTTGTCCCTTTTGAGACTTGTGCCTGTGTTGTTGTCTCGATATCAATGCCTTGTCTTCAAACTCCTTGTGCGTTGTCTACATGGATTCTTCCTATTGGATAAAAATCACCAGCGCTTCAAATTTCACCACTTGTTTTGTGATGTTCAATGTTGTGATGAAAATCTTGAACTAGGAAAGAAGAGCTCTCAATGTGATAGGGAATAGTAGCATTTCCTCCAACTTCTCTTCGAGCGCCACAAGCTTACTCGTAGTTTTGCAACATGATCTATGAACTCCTCTACTTTCACTTCATACTTTCATCTGAGCATTCAGGTTTGACTAGAGAAGAGTTTGCTTCTTCACCTTGTTGATGGTGGATAAAGCATCCCAAGGCCTTTGATTTTTTTGCATTCCATACGTGAGGTTTAACTTTGTTAGAAATGCTAAGAGTGATCAACATACTTTGTCTTTTCATACTTTGTCTACTCATCTGTGCTAGAGGGACGTGCTATTTTTTTAGTGAAAATTCTCCAAATCTCCTCAGACTAGATAATTATGTTCATATTCATCTTCTAGGAAGCATAGTTTTTCCTTTTCAAGAGTCGGGCATTAGAGATAAGAAATTTTGGTGTGGACATGGTGTCAAAAAATTATTATTGTATTAAAAAATACAATTTCTTACATATGAAGAAGAGAATGAAGGTGAGCTTAGTATGCTCGTGCAGTGAGATGCATATGCTTGTGGAGGCATTCTACCTCACGTTTGTCATCTGTTTCGTAGAGGTATTCCTCGAGCTTGGCACAAATCTTCTCTACTTGGTACCGCACGTTGAACAAGAACCGCTCAAGTAGTCCTTGGTGCACTATGTCCTCAAATTGAAAGTTGTCGATGTTTAGGTTACTTTTGAGAAATAAAAACTAGAAACCAACACTCTCTAGGGCTTGATCTTGGCCTCTTAATGGAGATACATCTCCATGGTTACTTGTAGTACTACTAACATTGGTTGGCATGATTAACATGTGCTCACGTGTTCACGGTTAAGGTTCCACATGGTGGAGTCTCCTATTAAGTTTACCTCTCATGAGAAATTTTTCCACATTTTAGTAGGTTCCTTTCGATGCTAAAATGATACATATGCCTCTTGGTATTTTCCTAATTCAAAGAAAGTTGGCAGTACAAATCGAGCGATTTCCCCATACACTATACCTGAACAGTCAAACAGTGAGAGAAATGCAAATTTTTGGATAAAAACATGTCTACAAATTGTTTTCCAAGCCATGTCTTCCACACCTTCCACGCATATCTATACTTTACGGAGGTCTACCAAACACTCGAACGTTGCCTGGGAAAGAGTAAATAGAAAAATTCCAAACTTAACGTCATGTTGGTCTGCTGATAGCTGTTGGACGTTGCCTGGGATTTGCTCAATCCTTCCACGCTAAATCCTTCACACTAAGGTCCCTATGCTGTTCGTTGTGCCACTCTGATTTGTTCCTCCACATAAGCCATTGGGTCCTCTCCATGTAGACGAAAGAAAATAGGTCTCTTCTTTCTTCTACGTCTTCTTTGTACACTAGACATCAAAACAACAATCAATCTAGTAATTCTATCCAAAAATATGTAGGTGATGGGCGTCAAAAGAGAGTTCTTAGATTTTCTGATACCAATTTTCGCAGGAGAGAGACAAAATAATTTGATTATTTATTTAAAGGGAAAGCATTATTTATTACAAATACATGTGGAAAATAGTTAGGAGGAAGTTGGTTACACAACCGAATAATGTAATTACAACAATCAATATAATATAATTACGATATCATTAAATTCATTAAATTTACAGTGAACCTTATAATATGTATTCAAATTTACTCTTAATAGACCATGTTTTCATATTATGAAGTAATGTTAAGTTTTTAGGGTGTTTGTAATTTTTTGTTGTATTAATTTAATGTTTATATTATTACAAGACATAATAATGTAAATGCTTATATATCCATCAATTCTTATTTAAGAAAATATTTATGTAACCTCTTATTTTATACAAAAATATTACATCGCTGCATAGACGTTTTATATCATCTATTATATGATAGAAAAAATCCATAGAAATATTGCATTTACATCCCTTATAGTGTTTTTTGCAGGCTGCAAGTACAATTGCTAGTATATCAGTAATATCATCTTCTTGTTAGCGCCACATAGATATAAACTAGGTGTTGCTCCTATAGGTGTAATAACTACACTCATTAAAATTTGTAATTAAGTTGTTTTAATATGACGGTTTATTCCCTATATAAAAGAAGTGGATATTTGCGAGAGTGATATACAAGTTATTTGTCAGAACGAAGTTGATATTGTAAATTTCTATATCATTATAGATTTAAAAACACATGGGTTCATTTTTTACATTGTAATATCAATACACAATAGTGTATAAATAGGTTTTCCTCATCATTATTAATATCATTTGTGGTGGAATCCATCTCAACTTCTACCATAATCAAGCTATTATATACATAGGAAAATGGAAGAGTCCATGTAAAAGTGAAGTTTTGGACATTGTCTGCAATATGAGGAAATTTGGAGGAACAAAAAGGGATCCTAATGTGTTAAGTAGAACTATATTTGTCATAAAGTTGTCTCCACTTATGGTGGAGGGTTTTGATTGCTGGTATTTTTAAAGCTTCACCTTCTTATAAATTATATTTTGTAAGACTAATGTTTTATTGGTCATTTCCCAAATGAAGTGTTTAAACTGTTTGTAGATATCCTAGTGCATGTGAAAGTATGAAATGGAATTGATATGAAATTTCCTTCAAACTATGTAAATTCCCCATGATCAAAGATGTAACTTGAATAACATTATAACTAGGAATACCTTCATATGTACCCTTCAGGAATGAAAAAAAAATTCAGTGCTTAAATATATGGATCACAAGTGTATTATGTTTTCATTTTACAAGATTTGTTTTTTCAGATGGAAATATACTTGTTTTCTTAAAGTGGATGTCCATTTAGTGTATTGTGAAAGAAAGGAAATATTGTATAATGTTTTATTGTAGAATTTAGCTTATATGATATGTTGAAATCGTCTAGTCGAATTCTAACGTAGTTTGGAGTGTGTAAGAGGATAGTTTATATTTAGTGCTCCTGAAATCCAAGAAATATTTCCTTCAACTACTCCACATTCAGGAAAAAAATACTTGAGATTTGATAGATTACCTTACTACTTGTATTTCTTTATACAACTATAACTTGATTTGATTATTGAAACTAAAGCAACGTTTGCGCTATACTATCATAAGTATATATCACCTTAGAATATAATTTATATACTTATTCATATATTATAATTATATATACATTTTAAAAAGAAAAAAATGTGATATTATTTACAATCGTAAATTTGTATGTCTATATAGATTTTTTATATTAATTTAATATGTTTACATATAATAATCATATATAAAATTTTAAATAAAATTGATATACTATTTTATATACATATACACACAGACATACAAATATATATATATATATATATATGGAGATGTCCCCCCCAAAAATTAGTAATTTTTTTTAACTTTGTTTGTGTGAGATAAGTCCACTGTCTGTTAAGATTTAAGCCAATTCGACTTAGTATATATACCATATATATATACCATATATAGGTAAGTACGAATGCTCTTGGTATCCAAGATTTTTGGATTCATTAAAAAAAAGTTAAAAAAAATTACTCCAGTCCAAATGGAGAGATGGGACATCTCCCCCATATGTAGATTTATTCATTAGTAGAAATAAAAGGGTGGGAGGGCCAAACTTGGCCCCCCTCCCATAATTAAGAAAACAACAGAGTTAGGCGGGGGGGGGGGGGGGGGGGGGGGGGTGGGGCGGGGGGGGGGTGTCCGACCAAACCATTAAAATTTTCATCCCCCATAACCCTAAACCTAACAAGGAAATAATGGTCATGGTCATTCATTCTTGTACAATGCCATATTATATTAGGGCCGAGCCTCATATAACCACGAACTTCTACAATGTTTTAATTCTATACGGAAAACAAGATATTTCCTTGTCATATATTTTATATGACATGTCACATTGATCACACACACATTTACACACAGTCACACATCTTCCATCACTATATATATATATATCACTATATATATATATGTAGTGAACATGTATGTATGTCATACTATTGTCAAGTTCTATATACAATATCATGACTTCTTCGCTATTACTGATGTACAAATTCACTTGCTAGGCAAACTAGAATTAAAGAAGGGATCCCTAAAGTGCTCTTATCTGTAGATACATGGTAAATTCCAACTTCCTATAAACTAACAGAAACAAATAATAATATGAAAAAAAAAACATGTTAAAAAAAAAAAAAAGTAAAAAAAACCATATGTTTTCCATTCATTATCACACATGCCCTCTTGAGCCCACATAAAATCTGAAACCAGGTTACATATTGGGCATTTCATAAAATCAAATCAGCCATCACAGGAAAACTATTGTGATCCTTATTCCGAGCCCTTATTGCTAAACCTTGATTGTGATTTAGAGGCCTCACTAGGTTGCAAAACCAACACAATAATAATGGAAGCAACACAAACTTGATGGTTTATCCCACTTGTACACTTATTTCACATTAGAAACTACTTGTACATAATTAATCTTCACATCCGGGAACTATTGCAAAAATGCATGGTAAATTTTAAGACCCCCCCTAAAAAAAATTGCATACATTCGTTGGAAAATATGTGAAAATGGATTTTGAAATGTTTCGAAAGGTTTGGCAAAGCGTTTAGTAATGGTGATGGATGAAAGAAATTTTTGACTAACAGTACATGTTGTTGTCAGAGAGTATATGATGTCAGCCAAAATGATATGTAATTTTTAGAAAAATTATTTTTTTGACAATAGCAACTAAAATGACTGGCTTGATGAAAAATATATCCTCGCAAAATATGGCAAAAAAAAAAAATTCAAAAAAGTGCTTTTTTGTGAAAAAAAATGCAACTTTCGCAAATTTTGTATGGAATATTTATTTGTTGAATTTTTGTGATGTTAGAAGTTAAAATGATTGTCTCAATGAGAAATTTTTTCTCCCAAAATATGGTGTAAGAAAAAAAAATTCGCATACTTTTTTTAATCCATCTAACAACATCACTACCAGCCAATAGCATAGAAAAATGCTACCAGTTAGTAGCATGGGAAAATGGCTACCAAATGGTAGGATTTTCCCATGCTAACAACTGGTATCATTTTCCCATTCTACCAACTAGTAGCTTTATTGTGCTACCAGTCGGTAACTTTTTTATGCTACCAACTAGTAGCATAATATATGTTGTTGGTTGATAGCATAAAACATGCTATTGACTGGTAGCATTTTTTAATACTACAGGTCAATAACATGTTTTATGCTACCGGTCGGTAGCGTAAAAAAAGTTACAGGATGATAGTATAAAGGTGAATATCAAAATTTTTAATTTCACGCTAATGGAAAATTGAATTAAATTTTTTAGATATTGGTGTAAATGCTAGGTGAATTGAACCATAAAATTAACTTGTACATAGAATTTAGGTGAAATAGCCAAGGTACTGAACCCCAATTTTTTTTCCAATACCATAATTTGAAATCCAGAATATTCGTGAATTAATGAAGATTTACCACTAAAATTTTCTGTGCACAAATTCCATTGGTATCTTATGAAAAAAAATCAACTTCTCATAATTTACAAAAAAATCACTAGGCATTTTATTGCAAATCATTTATGAACTTGTTTTGAAACAATCACTTTATGTACTCTACAATCTAAAGAAAGTAGCTAAAAGAACATCATTGAGAATTGTTTTGTAGGCACCATTCAACTTTTGACCATTGGTGACTAGAGTAGTCTTAAAATTTACCTTTTCTTTGTTAGGAACATACAAAATAATATAAAAATTGAAGTGTTTAGTTTACATATCATAACGTACAACGATATACAAGATGCATACAAGGTCCATAATCCTAGTCAAAAACGGAAAAAATAAAACTTAAATTTTTAACCAACTATTCATTATTAGACCTTGAAATGTGTTTTATAACTATGTAACAAAGCATGAAGATTACATAAATGCATCATAAAAATATTGTATAAAACAACGAACTTTAAATTCATTTTCCATGTTACAGCAGATTACATACATATTTCCATGAAAAGTTTGCCTTCCGAAAAATAGATATACACATATATGAATAGATGTAGGTATACACAGAGTTTGTTTTGCACAATTCCAACTTTACATAAAAATTAAAAAATTATATTAATTTTTTTTAACACATAACGAAGTATACTCCCTTCAATAAATAAACTCCACATATAATGGAATGTAGTTTATCCTAGACAAGGATTGCAACCACTTATTTTTTTCTATCTACACTAACGAAAAATGTTAGACCCACTAGACACATCAAAAATAATTAGAATGTGCCGGCAAGATAGTATCTTCCCTTAAATATAACAATAAATGTACATCTAAATTTTAGAAAATCAATAATATATAGCCTAACAAAAATATGGATGTATTTTAAAATTATTTTTTCATATCATATCTAAGATAAATGATACAAAATATATTTTGGGAAAAAAATGATTGAAATGCTAGAGTATTAACAAGTAGGTATGGGTCTCAATTTTAAAAAAAAAAACAAAAAAGGACAGTTCCAATTTTCAAGTTGCATTTCTACGGTAGAAAGGATTTTGTACGCAACTTGAATATACATGAATGGATTGTGGTCTAAATGGTAGATACAAGAGTATAAATGAATTTGATGGAATTGAAACCCCTCATTCCTTGACAAGTATATATTGATAATGAAGTCAATTATTAAAAAGATATTAGAATTGTAATACACATTAATGAGCTATACTCCCTTCAATAACAAACTACACATATAATGCAATGCATTTTATCCTAGACAACACATTGCGTCCACTTATTTGTTTCTACCTACATTGACAAAAAATGGACTCGTCACCAAAAAAATAGTTAATGTATGGGAAAGATAATCTCTTCCCTTGAATGCAACAATAAATGTATATCTAAATTTTAGAAAATCAATATTATATAGCCTACGGAAAAATATTGATGCTTTTTAAAATTATTTTCCAGACCATATATAAGATTTAGCATACAAAATATATATTTTTGAAAATAAATAAATGAAGCGCTAGAGTATAAAACAAGTAGGTATGAGTCTCTATTTAAAAGCAAAACAAAAAATAGAGTTCCAATTTCCAAGTTCCATTTTTAAGGCAGAAATTGAGTTTGTATGCAACTTGAATATATGCATGTATCGAATGGGTTGTTGTCCAACGGTGTGTACGATAGCACAAGCGAATTTGGTGGAATTGAAACCCCTCAATCCTTAACCACTGTATATTGATAATACAGTCAAATATTGAATTAGTACAAGACTATCTTTTACAAAACTGAAACAGTCTACACGTCGATCAAATGTGAGACCAGACCATTTTATCCAACAAAAATTACAAAAAAAATCCACTAGGACGTTAAGAAATATTGAACGTTTAAAAATCTAACTATTTTCAAGTTGTATAACAATATTTGACTTCATAACTTTTATCGATTACAGGCTCACATGATAGGCACACTTTAATAAAAAAGAACCATAAAACCATTATTTGCACATGCATTGTTTTCCAGTTTCCTATTCCCCAAGGAAAAACACAAATACTATCCAAAAAAAAAAACATTGTTACCGAAATAAATAAACAAAAAACAGAGATTTTTCTATTGATTATCACACATGCCTCTTGTCGTCTCTCCTAGAATCTAAAACCAAGTTAGATATTGTGCATTTCACAAAATCAAATCAGCAATGATCATAGATAATCTATTTTGATCCTTATTTCAATCCCTTGTGGCTAGACGTTTCTTGTGATTTAGAGGCCTCGTTAGGTTGCAAAACCAACCCAATAACAATGGAAGCACCACAAAAAATTGATGGTTAATCCCACTTGTACATTGATTTCACATCGGAAACAATGTATACATATTTTATCTTCACATCTGAGAACTGTTGCACAAATGGTATTGGTATTTTATGAAATAAAATCAACTTCTCATCCTTTACAAAAAATTCAATAGACATTTTATTGCAAATAATTTATGATCTTGTTTTGAAATAACCACTTTATGTTGTCCATAATCCAAACAAGTGAGAAGAGCATCATTGAGAGATGCGTGGTATGCACCATTCAACGTTTTGGCCATTAGTGACTGGAGTAGACTTAAAATTTACCTTTTCTTTGTTAGGAACATACAAAGTAGCTGCCAAATTGAATTGCTCATTGTACATATCATAACGTACAATGACACACAAGATATATATGAGGTCCATAATCCTAGATAGAAAAGAAATAAAACAAAGCTTAAATTTTAACTAACAATTCCTTGTTAGACCTTGAAATGTGATGTATAAGTACAATAAAGCATGAAGATTACATAAATGTATCATAAAAATATTGTAGAAAACAACACATTCTATATTCATTTTCCACGTTAGAACAACAAACTTTACATACATTTTTCCACGGAAATTTTGCCTTCTGAAAAACAGGTTTACATATATGTGACTAGATGTAGGTATATACAGAATTTGATTTGCACAAGTCCAACTATACATAAAAATTTAAAAATATATTAAAATTGATTTTACACATAATAGAGTACACTACATTCAATAAACAACCAACACATATAATGCAAGGCATTTTATCCTAAACAACACATTACAGCCACTTATTTTTTGGTATTCATAATGTGGACAAAATAGTGATTATGTTACTACTAAACATTTAGAGACAATGCATTCCACAATCATTGCATTTAATCCCTTCAATATAATCTATTTAATCTTAGCTAATGCATATGGAGTCATGTGATTAATTCTTTCCATCCATGGATTATTACTTGTTGTTATTTCATAATTTTATAGGATATATTTATTTATTTTGCATACAAATTTCTCTAAAATAGTGATTTATTATGATATTTATGAAAATTTAAAAATACGAGAATATATGTAGCGTTTATTTATTCGTTTGATGGGAAAACAATAACAAATAAAATTGTAAGAAAGGTGTCCATTTCAATTATTGCCTAGGGCGCTCCTAACTTTTACTCTCGCTTTGATATGCCAATATATTCGATTTAATCCTAAACAAAGAAAATGGGTAAGAGCCAACTTGTAAATTCACATAGATCAATTATATGAATCAAGACAACTTCCATTATGATGGCTTCCTGACCAGAACAAGCTACTTCGTGATGTCTCACTGTTTTTGTTTTTTTCTTGTTATTCCTAATAATTGGTATGCCACCAAGTTGTTTAGTGTAATTACGTTAGTAGGGAAATCCAGATCAATGAGACAATGACAACATGAAGCAAAAAATGGTAACCACATGTAAAAACATTAAAAGAAATTCAAATCTGAGCCAATTTGATAGAATGGAAAGCCCTCAGCCTTTGACAGCTATATATTGATAATGAAGTCAATTATTGAATTAGTACACGACCGTCTTTTGCCAACAATATTATGTATGTACTAAGAAGTGAAAGAAGACAATATTATGTATGTACTAAGAAGTGAAAGAAGACATGCTACAAAAGTAAGCTTTTGCACGGGTTAATCGCGTGCTTTTAAAAGCTCCATATCTGGTACAGTGCTATTTCATTTTCTCAGGCATAGTGGACATCCATTTCAAGCTCTACATAATGCTTTTGTGGGGACGTTCTACTTATTTCATCTGTTACTCCACTTGTATGTTACGTTGTTTTCGGTTCAGATATTACACTCAAATAAAGTGTTTGTGAACAGGCTATAAATTCTCCTCGTGCCAGAAAGAATAGGCATAATTTTCAGTTGTTAAAGTTAGTATGAGTTGCAATATGGAAACATTAACAGAGGGTGGTAAGATCTCTGAGACAAAATCCAAGCTGAGTAGTAGTTCTACTACTACAACTAGTACATATTCACTCTATGCAGCAGTTGCTAATGAAGAAAAACAAGATACCAGCAGCTTGACAGATAATGGCAGCGTCATACAAGGTGAGTTTTGTCTTCATTTTCACCTCATCATACAAACAAGTATGTTTTGTCTCGATATGAATTCTAAATTATTGGTTTGGATGGATGGATGTATGTAACAAAGACAAACAAGTGGAGGAGACTGATCAGGCTGTAAAAGTGAGGCTCTACCTCCTTCCATCTATATTGTTTATTGTTTTCTAAGTGTATTTGTATTGTTTGATTAGGAAAGTAACGATTCGTGTGTTTCATGTTTGAGCTGTCAAAGGATGCAGGGAGTACTGTAGCTGCAATTTCAACCAGGGAAGTGGAAGTCCAAGTGACAGCAAGGGGAGCTACTGCCCCTGGTGTCGGCTCTGAATCCCCCGGACAAACTCATGAATCCGCAGCATAAATACTGCTCTATAAATCTTAGTATTATATTATATCACGAGTGAGTGTGTTTCACTTTGTGCATTAAAATCCTTCCATCATATTATGTCATCTCAGTTTCTCCTACTTTCATGTAACACTTTCTTCATGTCATGTAAGTGTTAACAAGAGTTGCCCTTACATTATGACTTTCAAAACAATATATACTCTTGTATTCTCATGTGATTCTACTCCTAAGTTGTACTTAAGTTATATTTTCATTTTTATAAATGTTTATATAGAATACAAGAGCAAGATCCAGGGTTCATCAATTAATAGTTTACATTTAAGAATATGTATTTATGGATGTGAGAAGTACTTAAATAAGTACCCACAAACACTATAACTCAGATATAAATAGATATAATCAATAAATTCATACATAATCATTTAAAAGATAATTTTGTAAGTAAAATATATTGAAAAAAGACTAGGGTTTTAGATGAATATCTAATAAATTCATGGATAATTTTTTTTTCAAAAACAATGAATACACCCCTATAAAATCAAAATATTTGAAGTTGTTGCACATTTTGTTGAGCACATTTACAATTTAGCAACAAAATAACAAAGATTAATACTTGTAATGTATTGTAAAGACAACCGTGTTATGAAAATTACTTGATATATTCAATGATGGGAACAAGTGTTGTGCGCTATGAGACAAAAATAGAAGAGGATGTAATTTTTATCGTAGCATAAATTCTGGAGATAAAATGAGTGGAATATATGCTCCCTTCTCATACATGGGATGAACATATGAATCACATCTCTCAAAATTTGGTGATTATCCACATCACGTGTCAAATACATAATAAAATTGTTCATGTGCAATATAGTGTTATGCATAAAATTACCGCAATGGCACAATTATATACATATTATGAATATTGATTCATGATAACAATGGGAAATCCTAATACAATATCAGTTGAGTAAAATCTTGAGATTTGAATATTATATATCATTCTAGAAAGACAGAATGATTAATTAGAGCACAAAATTAGAATTAATTCATTGACATAGGCTAGAAAATGATGAAATAGGTTATTTAGATGTTGAAAAAATATTATTAAAACACCACAAACACTATTTACCACATTTAACACATTCATTTAACATAAGATTGGGCACAAAACACATTAAAAATGAATGCACACACTTTAACTAACCATACCAAATGAAAAAAACAACATATAATGATGATATGGGATTACAATTGTCTTGTACACAATGTTAACTCAACAAAGACAAAAAGATAAATGATTTAATACATCTTATTCAAAGTGATATCATGAATAAATACAAGTGGTACACAGTTAAGTGGAGTTTGGATATGAACCAAATACCTCATTGAGAGAAACTCTGGAGGTGTGTGTAACAGACTAGCCACAAGTTTTTAATGTTTACAATGTAATATAGTTATTTACGATAGCATTCCCCCCTTATTACATTGTTTTTACAAATGTACTCTCGAAAAAGTTCAAAATTCACCTTGCCAAGAGACTTGGTGAGTATGTCTTCTACTAAGAAGTTGTTGGGAAATACTAGAGCTAGATGTAGTGCTTTAAAACTTATTCTCAAATGTAATGACATTCAACCTCGATGTTCTTTGTTCCTTCATGAAAAACTAGATGAAATTCACAAGCTTCAACACACCATGATTTTCACATTGAGTGATAGGTGGACTTTCTTTAGGAATGTCCATATTAGCCAAAATGCAATGTAACCAAATCACTTTGCACACAGCTCCTCGTGCAACATGATATTCTACCTCAGTAGATGAGAGAGTGATAATAGTTTTATTCTTTCTAATCCATGAGATAGGTGCAGATATGACATAAAAAAACATGTTCTATTGTTGATTTCCTATCATCAGTAGATCTGACATAGTCCTAGTTGGTATATCCCTACAAAAATAACTAATATTTCTTTTGATATTCAAGACCATAATCAAGTATGCCTCAGACATATCTCAAAAAATGCTTCACTACTACCTAATGAAATTTCTTTTTCTCCTGTATAAATATGGAAAGATAGATAACAAATAAGTATAGGTCTGGTCTGGTATAAGTCAACAAGCTTCTTATATTGAGTATCGTCTACTTGATGTGAATCCTAGAATTGAGAGGGTTTATATTAGATTAATTAATATTATATTGTTTTATTTATGTAGTTGGTTATACTAACCAATTAGATTGCAAATTATTCACGGTTCTCCATTTAAGGGTTTCTCCGTATAACCGTTTCTCTATACGTATAAATTGATATAGATGTATTGTATATTTCAATCGAAAAAATATGTTATCTATATTATGAAACATTGTTAATAGAGCTTGTCTCCCCTTGGCGTGGAATTTTTGAGTAACACATAATATTTTGGATTTTTTTTTTATCTTTGGCATTTTGGAGCAACACCAGATCTTTTGACGTTTTGGCTGGAAATGTGGATGTAGTGACTTGTCTTGAATTATTTAACACCCAATGTTCAAAATTATTACTGTGAGCAATGAAAAATGTCGAGATCATTGACATGAAATGATCAATTTTGGAATTTTATTATTCGAGTTTGTAGTTCCTAAGGTGATTAGTGCAATTAGAATATGTAACATCCTCATTTTAAGACTTCAATAACAAAGGATTTGTTTTTCTCTATGCTTCATGATTTAAATACCCATATATTTAAATCCAACATACATCTTAATGTTCACTATTCCAAATTCACATAATTAAGAACAAAATTCATTTAGCTAATCCATCTCATAACAGTAAACCATATGCAACTGTCATGACTCGGTATTAAACCGATATCTCAAGTTTCTTTATATCAATGTGTATACTACGTATAATTTTGGTTTTCTTGTTCCATTAAGGGTCAATCAAGTGTAAACCTTTAAAGATCCTATCTGGATATCTATAACAAATACCCATATGACATCACACATCTTTAGCTTAGGTGAAGTCAAGACAACACAATCAGTAGCTTGCGATACTTTGTCCAACGTTTTAAGAAATGTATCTCTTGATTTTATTCATGGAAGAAATACTCGTCGAAAGGAATATGTCTTTCAGCACACTCTAAATTGTTATCTAAATTAGAGCTACCTTGACTTACGTCAATTACTTAAGTGTGGGATTGCAAATTTAAGTTTGCATTATTCTTAATCATTAAAGCATACAATTTCCATCAAAACACATAAGTGTCGTGTTCTTATTCTTTGTTGCATTTAATGTAGGACAAAAATCAGACATTAATTATTTTCACACAAAATCCCTTAGGAATAGTTTAAGCATTCATAACTATTGTGTTTAGGTATATTTTCATACTTTTACAAAGTAACATAACCTATCAATGCGACCAAAAAACGTGAATAAAAAGAATAATATTTTATACCATTAATTAGCCGTTTATTTTTAAGTTAGTTATATCCAATAAGCATCCCCTTATACATAAATTCATTATAATCACTAAGTTATCACAACTATTTTAATTAATTAAGAGATCAACCTTTATAAGTCACTCTACATTGTACAAGTACAACTTGTTATCATCCAAGCTAAGTAGAATTAATCTACAACCATATAACTTGTCATACTATATAAGTTTACTTAGGCATTCAACAACAATTTGCTTATTTCATAATTGATATTTAATAAAATAAGGCATATAGTACTTCAATAGTGGTTACATTATTTTTAATATAACTAATGAAGTCTGCCTTTCTTTTGCAAATGAAACACAACTAAGTTCAACAATTATCATCCAACCACTTTCATTCAAGACAATATAATAAAGTGAACTGTCTTTATTTGATTCTGAATTCAATATCAAATTCATTTTTCAACAATTAATCAACAACTTCTTTTCTGAACAATTACAATATAATACCACAGGCCTTTCTTATTTTCAGAAAAGAACTACATAGAATAATGAATACAATATTCATTTATTCAAATCAACTATCTTCAATCAATAAAACAAATGCAAATTTTTATACGTCTTCCTGTTTCCCTCTTTCACGAAGTCCATCTGCAAGATTGTTAGCATATGTCAATTCATACAAACTGAGCATGATACAAACTAAATATAAATAACAATATGTTCTATCTAATAATTTCATAAAAAGAATGCTACTTTTAAATGAAATTATTCTAAGGTTCAAAGAAAACATGCAAATCTTTTGATTGAATGCAACAAGGATATCATAGAGTAGCAGATAAGGAAAATAAGATGACATATTACATCATTCAAGTGATTCGATGCAAGTATTTACTTAGGACAACATAAGTGATCCAATCAAACATAATGGATCATAATCAATCATAGAAGTGCTAATACTAGAATAATAATAATACATTCATATAATCCCATACTTATATAACAATAGTTACATTATTCTAATCCAATCAATAAAAAAAATCACACTACTTTAGGTAGTGTCAAAATCTGAATATCAATATTAAAGTCATATAAGCCCATACTTATATCATAGTAACATTATATTCAATCAATAATAATTTCACCTACATAACTTAATTCAATTAAAGCAACAGATCACAATCATCCCAGATAGAGCATAAGTTGGAATAACAATGTTATAGCCATATAAGCCCATACTTATATCATTGTAGCAATATTTCAAGTTCATAGAAGTATGTAGCCATAACTTGTACAAATAGTATATTTCATATTAATCCAACAATACCTTCACAAGGTAAAAACCTTTTTCAACATATATCGCTAAGTTATGTTCGATAATAACTTATATGAATTAAGGAAAAATACACTTGATAACGCAACATACAGTCTTGTATAACCTTTAATACAATAAAGCAAAAAGAGTTACTTCCTATTACAATCATTCGTTATAGGATCAACATTTAAGTATCGTCACAAACCTAATCTTGATCATACTTACATATGAGTAAAAACTTGTTTAGCTTAACATAACAACTTAACCACTATGTCTTATAAGACTTACTCATATATATGTTAAACATACTTATCACATTAGAGTAATTCAAGCATAATATGCATACAATCAAGTTGACAGATCTCACCTCAATAAATTAAAACCAAAAATTTATATCTATATTCAAATAATAGTTAGATCCTATAACTTAATCATAATAAATTAAGTTATACTTCATTATATAATATAACGGTCAAGACAACATTGGGTAATAGTAACTATTACAGTCATTAGGTACTTGACATATCATTCATACATATTAATTAAGTAACTCTCAACATGAGAGGATCATACCATAAACCTAATCGTCTTCTATCAACAATTTTAACTCACAACATACCCACGTCTCTATTATTTCTCTAATCACAAAATAAAATTTCCTTTGTTCGATGATCAATCAAGGATAAGGCTATAAGTGAGCTTCTAGTCAGGATTCGAAAATATAAGCAAAAGATTCAAAATTCTCAAGACTCGGGATTCAGGAACAACATTACATCTGGAATCTAATATCAGTAAAAGGAAAAAAAATCTGCCATACCCAGGTATGAAATTGAGTTAGACTTAGACTTACTCATTTTTCTTCAATCCTAAATTCATCCATCACAAAAAAAAAATAGTATCGATTTAGTTTTGATCGAATCCATTAACAAAGAAATCAATACATATAGTTGGATATAAATACTTATTACTAATCTGCTTGTGCCAAAGGCTCGAATCAATGTTGTAGCAAGACAAGAAGATCATAATAATCCTAATCCCTTATCACAATCAAGAGGGGTGAGTATAAATTTAGTTTGGCCAAGGGGCATATAGATAAATACACTAAACTAGAGGTTGATTAAAGTTATCAACATACAGCCAACTGGTATGAATTCCATGAACCAATGTAAACCGATTCATCCTCCCACAAACCGAACAAAGTCTAGCTAATAACCAATGGTTTTTACAGCAGTTACAAAGGCAAGGAAAACCACTTCAAAGAAGGCATACATGTCATGTTATCTTGTAAACAATTAAAACACATGTACATACTAGAGGAACAACGTCAACCTAGTTCAACTATTGAAGAGTGTATTCTAATGAAGGATGAATCTGAGAACCACTTAAGGGAATCAATTTGATAGGGTATACCCATTAAGACTTAAACCAAAGAAACTACCCATGGAGTCGATGCAAGCCAAATCGAATTGATAACCAAATTCAAATAATAGGAAGGATAATCAAAACGATAACCATAGACACCAACAACTTATAAGGTTGAGTTAATGACTTCCCAGAAATGATTAACCAAAAAAATTCATATTCCTAACAACACCAACTTGCATATCTAATATTTCTCATGATAAACATACATTAAATCCTACGAAAGATAAGTATCCATAGAACAAAGATACAATTCCTCAAATAGCATGTAGATGCAACTATCAAGGTATTCGTTCATAAAAATAGAACCCAAAACTAATAATAATGAAATACAACGATATCAAGGAGAAAGATGGTATGATACACACAGATAATCAAATTTGGAGAAAATATTTAAAACCCGGAACCATAAAATTCCATTTCAAGAAAGAGCAACATTCTTTTCATGAAGCCATTAAATAGCAAAAAATATTTCAAAGAGTTAGATTCTATCATGCCTAGTAGAGCTCTTTAAATTCCTCTCCAAGTTCTCAAAATTCTTCTCCAAGATTTCATAAAAAATACCATAAAAAGATCGAACTGGCTTCCACAGAAACCATTTTTTTTGCATCTTTCTAGTTTTATAGCCATTGCATTTAATGTCTTCCACTATTTCCTCCACCATGCAATTGGTAAATCTAATTTTATCCAAAACTGAACTATGAGTTCAAAAAATAGAAAGTTGACATGTAGAGCTAAAGAGCTCTAATGACCGAATGAATAATGAAAACCAATCCCTTTCTTTTCTCCCAAAATCATCTTGTTTATCCCAAGGTGGTTTTGTCTGAATCAATGTCATAAATTTAAAGACCATATTGTCATTCATACTCCTAAATCCCATCAACCATCACCTTACCATTTAAACTTAACGATCAATCAAATAGTTTAAAATTCATTAACTAAGCCTTTAGTCACCAATTTAGCATGCATGACCAAGTTTTACCAAGTCCTTGGCCAAAGGGTGGCAGTGGTCCTTTTAATAAAATAATTAAAATGGCTCAGTACAAGTATGGGTGGAACCCAACCCATTTAACCATGTTACTAACCCATTTCAAGAACGCTAACCACGGTTAGGTCTTAGGGGTAGGTCTAAGGATCTCATAGATAGATTAGGATCTATCTAAATTAGCATAAGCCATCAACCTTAGCTTAAGTTTTCATCATTTAATAAAATGTTCATATAGTTACATTAGACCCTTATAAAACTTTAAACATCACCATTAGAATAGGTTAGATTAGGTTTTCATAATATAAGGAAAATAACAAGACCTTACCGCAAATTATATCTCCAGAAGAATTTAGGAATTTAATAACGAACCTGACTTCCCATAGCAAAAGTAAGCCTTCATCATAGTAGTACAACCAACAACTATATTAGGTTTACTGTCTCATAATCTATGATTAAAAATTGTAATCCAAAATCAATAAGAAACTATGTAATCATTTAATTTAAAGTCATAATCATATATCGATTTAGGAGAATACCTTGGATCACTGAAATTTATCCAAGGTGCTATCCTAATCCACTATTGATACCAACGTAGGAATTATATCCAGACATTAAAAATCTTACCAAATTACCTAATTACTTAATTGGTCCAAGAACCTGATTTTTACTTTCCACAAGTTGAATCACTAAGTCCATTTCAGAAATTAGTTAAGTAATTACTTCATGATCAACAACCTAAGTAATTTTATTGCCATAATAATGATTAATAACCATATCTTATAATCACTTTATATCATTCTAGCAAACACTATTCAATAGTTCAATAGATCATAACAAATCTAAAGACAATCACATGTCAACGTTTGCCAATCCACTCACAATGAAGTTAGTACTAATATCAAAACAACAGAGGTATTAGATACCTCACCTCTAAAAAGAATTATCGTCTCGATGATTAACTTAATTAAACACAACTTTAAGAAAATAGGTAATGACATAATTCATTCAACCATCAAACTCTCAACCGGTAAGCAAAATTTTACGAAAAATTAAATTTCCAGAGGTTCATAACATCATCATAATGGATTTACTAAGCACTTATTCAACTTTTTTTTTTGAAAAAATAATCCTTAAAATCATTTATTCAATCAACCAATCATTATTATAAATCAAGTACATAAATTATTTGACAGAAAAAAACTTATCCAAATTTTTTTTTTTTCAGTATTCTCAATATTAAGATGAATGCTATTTTAATCTTTCCCAGACTATACCAACTATCAAATTGGTATCACCATAACAGTTTTAGGTTCCAAAGTATTTAAATCCTTTATTTGTCACTTCTTTTTTAGTCTGTCGATTTATAACTGTAACATGAATCGTCTTATTTGGATTGATCTCCTTGTTTCTTAAGGGACAATCCCTAGCATAGTGACCACTGTCACCACATTTAAAGAAACCAATGAAATGTCTCTACCTTTCAAACTTGTCATTCCTACCAGAAACATCTTATTTCCCATTCTTTTTAAAGTTTCTAGCAGTATTGTTTCCACCATTATGAGGTTAATTTTTCTCTTTCTTCCCCCATGTCTTTCTAGGTGACAATGGTGAAGGAGTGCCATTCAGTTTACGCTTCTTATCTTTATGAGCAGACAATGGCTTGGAGATTTTTATCCTCCCTAATGGCCTTCTCAAATACTTCTTCCATCATTGGTGACCCATGTACATCAACTTTTCCACCTATTATAGGTTTTAATCCCATAATAAACTTCCTTATGTGAAATTTCTTGTCAGTTTGATATTGTGAAACATTCTTAAAGAGTTTGGTAAATTTCTCCCAGTACTCAGTTACAGTCATTTTACCTTGTTCAAGGTTCTAAAACTCTGACATCTTTTGGTCATAATATAATTGGGGTAACTAACGCTACCTGAAATAGGCCTTGAATTGGTCCCATGTTATGTTTTCATTATCTACTCCCAATTCCACTTTTCGGTTATCCCACCATGAGGACACCTTGTTTGAGAGCTAATATGCTCCCCAAACTAATTTTGTCTCATCCAAAAATTTCCTTATTGCGAATTATTTTTTCATTTCGCTAAACCAATTATAAGCCCCATCCCCTAGAGTTGTACCATCAAACTTAGGTGGACCAATTATTTTTATGTCTTTTGACAACTCATCCACCAAGCGTGCTCTTGCATTAGGAGGATGCTTGGGTAAATTTTCATTATTATTAGCAACACTACTATTGTTTCTAGCATTGGAATACTTAGCATGTACAATGTTTTCAATATGTGGAAATCTATGAGACTCCTCAATTTCAGACTCAACATTATTTCCGTCCCTTTATTGTTTAAGTACAACAATCCTACTCCTTATGTCCAATAGAGAAGCAAGGATCTCATCCAGATTTTGAGCTATAGCTACTTCACCACCCAGAGGTTGGTTATTCACAGCATGTCCCCTTGTTCCAACCATTTTATGTTAACAAGAAATTCAATTTTATTAGTGATGGACTCAAATAGGTCCAAGATCTGAAACCTTTAGCTCTAATACTAAGATGGAACATCCTTATTTTAAGACTTCAATAACAAGGGAATTTTTTTTACTTTATTCTTCACGATTTAAATACCCATATATTTAAATCCAACATAAATATTATTTTTCGTTGTTCCAAATTAATATAATTTATAACAACATTCATTTAGCTAATCCATCTCATAATCGTAAACCATATGCAACTGTCATGACTCAGTATTAAAATAATGTCTCATGTTTCTTTATATCAATGTGTATACTAAGTATACTTGTGGTTTCCTTGTTCCACTAAGAGTCAATCAAGTGTAAACCTCTAAAAATCCTATCTGGGTATTTGTTACGGATACCCATCTGACATCACGAATCTTTAGCCCAGGTGAAATCAAGAGAACACAATTAGCAAGTTGCGATAATTTGGCCAAAGTTTTAAGACAAGTATGCCATGATTTTATTCCTAGTCGACATACTCGTCGAAAGGAATATGTCTTTCACCACACTTGAAATTGTTATCTAAATTAAAGCTACATTGACTTATGTCAATTACTTAAGTGCAGGATTGCAGATTTAAGTTTACATTATGCTTAATCATTAAAGCATACAATTTCCATCAAAACACATAAGTGTCGTGTTCTTATTTATCATTTCATTTAATGTAGAACAACAATCACACATTAATTATTTTCACACAAAATCCCTTAGGAATAGTTTAACTATTCATAACTATTGTGTTTAGGTATGTTTTCATACTTTTACAAAGTAACTTAACCTATCAATGCAACCGAAACATGTGAATAAAAAGTATAATATTTTATACCATTAATTATCCCTTTATTTTTAATTTAGTTATATCGAATAAGCATCCCCTTATACAAAAATTCATTACAATCACTAAGTTATTGCAACTATTTTAATTAATTAAACAATCATATTGATTAAGAGATCAACATATACAAGTTTCTCTACATTATCTACGTATAACTTGTTATTGTCCAAGCTAAGTAGAATTAATCTCCAACCACATAACTTTTCATACTATATAAGTTTACTTAGGCATTCAACCAATCTTTTCTTATTTCATAATTGATATTTACTCAAATAAGGCATATAGTACTTCAATAGTGGTTACATTATTTTTAATATAACTAATGAAGTATGCCTTTCTTTTACAAATGAAACACAACTAAGTTCAACAATTATCATCTAGTCACTTTCATTCAAGACAATATAATAAAGTGAATTGTCTTTATTCCATTCTGAATTCAATATCAAATTCATGTTTCAACAATTAATCCAAAACTTCTTTTCTAAACAATTACAATATAATGGCATAGGCCTTTCTTATTTTCAGAATAGAACTACATCAAATAATGAATACAATATTCATTTATTCAAATCAACTATCTTCAATCAATAAAGCAAATGAAAATTTTTATACGCCTTCCTTTTTCCCTCTTTCACGAAGTCCATCTGCAAGATTGTTAGCATATGTAAGTTCATACGAACTGAGCATGATAAGAACTAAATCTACATAAGAATATGTTCTATCTAATAATTTCATGAAAAGAATGCTACTTTTAAATGAAATTATTCTAAAGTGCATAGAAAACACACAAATCTTTTGATTAAATGCAACAAGGATATCATAGAGTAGCAGATAAGAAAGATAAGATAACATACTACATCATTCAAGTGATTCGATGAAATTATTTACTTAGGGCAACATAAGTGATCCAATATAACATAATGGATCACAATCAATCCAATAAGTAACAATACTAGAATAATAATAATATGGTCATATAAGCCCATACTTATATAACAATAGTTCAATTATTCTAATCTAATCAATACAACAAATCACACTAATTTAGGTAGTGCCAAAATCCAAATATCAATATTATAATCATATAAACCCATACTTATATCATTGTAACATTAAATTTAGTCCATAATAAGTTCAACTACATAACTTAATTCAATTAAGAAAATAGATCACAATAAGGAAAAATAGAGCATAATATGGAATAATAATGTTATAGCCATATAAGCCCATATTTATATCACTGTAAAATTATTTCCTATTCACATAAGTCTTTAACCATAACTTCTACAAATAATATATTTCATATTAATCCAACAATACCTTCACAAGGTAAATTCCTTTTTTAGCAGATATCTCTAAGTTATATACAATAGTAACTTATACAAATTAAGGAAAAATATATTTCATAACTCAACATATAGTCTTGTATAAGCTTCAATACAATACAACAAAAAGAGATACTTCCTATTATAATCAGTTGTAATAGGATCAAGACTCAAGTAGCTTCAAAATCCTAATATTGATCATACTTACATATAATTCAAAACGTCCTTATCTTAACATAGAAAATTAACCACTCTTTTTTATAATACTTACTCATATATATGTTAAGCATACTTATCACATTAGAATAAGTCAAACATAATCTGCATACGGTCAAATTCACAGATCTCACCTTAATAAATTAAAACCACAGTTTTATATCCATATTCAAATAATAGTTAGATCCTATAACTTAATCATATTAAATTAAGTTATAATTCATTATTCGATATAAGGGTCAAGACATCACCATGTAATAGTAACTATTACAGTCATTAGGTACTTGACATATCAATTAAGTAACTCTCAACATGAGATGATCATACCAAAGACCTAATCATCTTCTATCAAAAATTTTAACTCACAACTTACCCACATCTCTATTGTTTTTCTAATCACAAGATAAATTTTCCTTTTTTGGATGGTCAATCAAGGATAAGGCTATAAGTGAGCTTGTAATCAGGATTTTAAAAGATAAGCAAAAGATTCAAACTTCTCAAGACTCGGGATTCAGGAACAACATTACATCTGGAATCTAATATCAGTAAAAGGAAAAAGATATCTACCATACCCAATTATTAAATTGAGTTAGACTCAGACTTACTCATTTTTCTTCAATCCTGAATTCATCCATCACAAAAAAAACTATTATCGATTCATTTTTGATTGAATCTATTAACCAACAAATCAATATGTATATCTAGAAATAAATACTTCTTACCAATCTACTTGATCTGAAGGCTCAACTCGACGTTGTAGCCACAAAATAAGATCATAATAATCCTAATCTCTTATCACAATCATAAGGGGTGAGTATAAATTCAGTTTGGTCAAGTTCCATTTAGATAACTACAGTAAATAAGAGGTTGATAAAAGTTATCAACATACAGTCATCTGGTATTAATTCCACAAATGAATGTAAATCGAATCGTCATCCGAAAACCCAAAAAAATTAGAGTTAATAACCAAGGGTTTGGACAACGGTTACAAAGGCAAGGATAACCACTCAAAAGAAGGCATATAACTCATGTTATCTTCCAAACAATTAAAATGAATGTGCATACTAGAGGGAAAATGTCAACCTAGTTTGACTATCAAAGAGTGGATGCCAATGAAAGATTAACCTGAGAACCCATTAAGGGAATTGATTTGACAAGGTATAACCATTAAGACTTAAAACAAAGTAACTACCAATGCAATCGATGCAAGTCAAATCGACTTGATATATAAAGTCGAACAATAGGCAGGCTAATCACAACGATAACCATAGACACCTGCAACTTATAGGGTCAAGTTAATGAATACTCAGAAAAAAATTAACCAAGCTGATTCGTATTCCTAACAACACAAACTTTAGGATCTAATATTTCTCATAAAAACATACATTAAACCCTGCGAAATATAACTATCCACAAAACCAAGATATGATGATGCAAATAGGATACAAATGTAACTATCAAGGTATTCATTTATAGAAACACAACGCAGAAGCAACAATAATGAAATACAATGATATTCAAGAGAAAGATGGTATGATACACACAAATAATCAAATTTTGAGAAAATATTTAAATCCCAGAACCATAAAATTCCATTTCAAGAAAGAGGATATTTCTTTTAATAAATCCATTAAATAGAGAAAAATATTTCAAAGAGTTAGAGACTATCATGCCTGGTATATCTCTTGGAATTCCTCTCTAAGCTCTAAAAATTATTCTCCAAGATTTCACAAAAAATCCTAGAGAAAGATCGATCCAGCCTCCACATAAACCATTTTTTCTCCATATTTCTAGTTTTATAGCCATTGCATTCAATTTTTTCCACTATTTCCTCCACCATGCAACTGGTAAATCTAAGTTTATCCAAAAATGAACTTTGAGTTCAAAAAAAAGAAAGTCAACATGCGGAGGTAAAGAGCTCTAATGACTGGATGAACAATGAAAACCAATCCCTTTATTTTCTCCCAAAACCGTCATACTTCTCCCAAAGTGGTTTTGGTTTAATTAATGCCATAAATGCAAAGACATGACTATAAGTTACAGTCCCAAATCCCACCAACCGTCACCTTACCATTTAAACTTAGTGATCAACCAAATAGTTTAAAATTCATGAACTAATCCTTTACTCACCAATTTAGCGTGCATGGCCAAGTTTTACCAAGTCCTCAGCCAAAGGGTGGTGGTGGCCCTTTTAATAAAATAATTAAAATGCCTTAGTATAACTATGGATTGTACCCAACCCATTTTACCATTTTACTAACCCCTTTCACAAACACTAACCACAGTTAGATATTAGGGTAAGGTTTAAGGATCCCATAGATAGGTTAGGATTAATCTAAATTAGCAAAATCCATCAACATTATCTTAGGTTGTCATCATTTAATCAAATGTCCATAGGGTTACTTTAGACCCTTATAAAACTTTAAACATCACCATTAGAATAGGTTAGATTAGGTTTTCATAATATAAGGAAAATAACAAGACCTTACCCCAGATTACATCTTCTTAAGAATTTATCAATTTAATAACAAACCGGACTTCCCATAGAAAAAGTAAGCCTTCATCACAGTAGTAAAACCAACAATTAGATTAGGTTTACTGTCTCATAATATGTAGTTAAAAATTACAATCTAGAATCAATAAGAAACCATGTAATCATTTAATTTAAAGTCATAATCGCATATTAATTTAGGATAATACCTTGGATCACTGAAATTGATCCAAGGTGTTATCCTAATCCACTATCAATACCAATGTGGAAATTATATCAAGACTTTAAAAATCTTACTAGATTACCTGATCGCTTAACTATTCGATGAACTTGATTTTTACTTTCAACAAGATGAATCAATAAGTCCATTTAAGAAATCAGTTAAGTAAGTACTTCATGATCAACAACATAAGTACTTTTACTTCCATAAGAATGATTAATAACAAGATATTATAAGCACTTGATATCATTCTAGCAAACATGATTCAACAATTCAGTAGACCACAACAAATCCGAACATAATCACATGTCAATGTTTGCCAATCCACTCACAAGAAGTACTCATATCAAAATGTTAGAGGTATTACATACCTACCATCTAAAAATCATCATTTCCCAATGATTAACTTAATTCAACAAAAATTTAAGAACATAGGTGATAACATAATTTATTCGACCATCAAATTTTAAACTAGTAAGCAAAAATTTTGCCAAAATTCAAGCTTTCAAAGGTTCATAATAACATCATAATGGTTGTACTAAGCACTTATTCAGTTTTTTGTTTAAAAACAAAAATCCTTAACAGTAGTTTTTCAATCAACCAATCATTATTATACATCAAGTATGTCACTTATTTCACAAAAAAAATAGATAAATTATCCAAAAATATGGTTTCATTATGCTCAATAGCAGAAGAACATGTTTGTATATTTCCTAGACAAACCGGACTTCCCATAGAAAAAAGTAAGGCTTCATCACCAGTAGTATAAAACCACCATTTAGATTAGGTTTACGTATCTCATATATGTAGTGAAAAATTTACAATTAGAATCAATAAGAAACCATGTAATCATTTTATTTAAAGTCATAATCGCATATTAATTTAGGATAATACCTTGGATCACTGAAATTGATCCAAGGTGTTATCCTAATCCACTATCAATACCAATGTGGAAATTATATCAAGACTTTAAAAATCTTACTAGATTACCTGATCGCTTAACTATTCGATGAACTTGATTTTTACTTTCAACAAGATGAATCAATAAGTCCATTTAAGAAATCAGTTAAGTAAGTACTTCATGATCAACAACATAAGTACTTTTACTTCCATAAGAATGATTAATAACAAGATATTATAAGCACTTGATATCATTCTAGCAAACATGATTCAACAATTCAGTAGACCACAACAAATCCGAACATAATCACATGTCAATGTTTGCCAATCCCCTCACAAGAAGTAAGTACTGATATCAAAATGTTAGAGGTATTACATACCTACCATCTAAAAATCATCATTTTCCCAATGATTAACTTAATTCAACAAAAATTTAAGAACATAGGTGATAACATAATTTATTCGACCATCAAATTTTAAACTAGTAAGCAAAATTTTGCCAAAATTCAAGCTTTCAAAGGTTCATAATAACATCATAATGGTTGTACTAAGCACTTATTTAGTTTTTTGTTTAAAAACAAAAATCCTTAACAGTAGTTTTTCAATCAACCAATCATTATTATACATCAAGTATGTCACTTATTTCACAAAAAAATAGAATAAATTATCCAAAAATAATGGTTTCATTATTCTCAATATCAAGAAGAACATTGTTTTTATATTTCCTAGACTGTACCAGACATCTAACTCATATCACCATAAATGTTTCAGGTATCGAAGTCTTTAACTTCATTTTCACTTGTTTTTTAGTCTGTCGATTTCTAATTTTATCTTGAATATTATTTTTCGTATTTTTTTCCTTATTTCTCAAGGGGTAATCCTTATGGTATTGACAGATGTCACCACATTTAAATAAATCAGTGAATGATCTCTTCCTTTCAAACCTATCACTCCTACCAGTAGCATCCTCTTGCCCATTATTTTAAATTTTCCAGCAGCATTGTTTCCACTAATATGAGGTTTACTTTTCTCCTTCTTACCCCATGTCTTTCTAGGTGACAATGGTGAAGGAGTGTCATTTAGTTTATGGTTCTTATCTTTGTGAAAATCAATGTCTTGGATATTTTTCTTCTACCTAATGGCCTTCTCAAATAATTCTTCCAACATTGGTGGCCCATGTACATCAAATTCACCACCTATTATAGGTTTTAAGCCCATAATAAACTTCCTTATGTGAAATTTCTCATTACTTTGATACTGCGGAATATACTTAAGGAGTTTGGTAAATTTCTACCAGTACTCAGTTACATTCATTTTACCTTGTTCAAGGTTCTGAAACTTTGACATATTTTGGTCATAATATAATTAAGGTAACCAACGCTACTTGAAATAGGACTTAAACTGGTCCCATGTTATGTTTTCATTATCTACTCCCAATTCCACTTTCTGGATGTCCCACCATGAGGGTGCCTCGTTGGAGAGATGATATGCTCCCAAAACAGTTCTTGCCTCTTTCAAAAAGTTCCTTATTGCAAAGTATTTTTCTATTTCGCTAAGCCAATTCTCAGCCCCACCCTCTTGAGTTGTACAGTCAAACTTAGGTGGACTAATTCTTTTTATGTCTTTTGAAAACTCAACCGCCAAATGTGCTCTTGCATTATGAGGATGATTAGGTACATTCACATTATTATTATCTGCATTATTGTTATTTCCATCATTGGAATATTCATCATGTACATTTTTTTCAATATGTGGTAATCTATGAGACTTCCCACTTTCAGACTTAGCATTATTTCCAGCCACTTTTTATTCAAGTACAACAATTCTATTCCTTGTCTCCAATAGAGCAAAAAATATTTCATCCATATTTTGAGTTGTAGATGCTTCACTGCCTAGAGGCTGGTTATTCACAGCATTTCCCCTTGTTCTAACCTTTTTCTGTTAACAAGAAATTAATTTTTATCAGTGATGGACTCAGATAGGTCCAAGAGCTACAATCTTCATCTCTAATACTAAGATGGAACATCCTCATTTTAAGACTTTAATAACAAGGGAATTTTTTTAACTTTATCCTTCAAGATTTAAATACCCATATATTTAAATCCAACATAAATCTTCATGTTCACTATTCCAAATTCATATAATTTAGAACAACATTCATTTAGCCAATCCATTTTAGAACAGTAAACCATATGCAATTGCCATGACTCGGTATTAAACCGATCTCTCATGTTTTTTTATATCAATGTGTATACTAAGTATACTTGTTGTTTCCTTATTCCATTAAGGGTCAATCAAGTGTAAACCTATGAAGATCCAATCTGGGTATCTGTTACAGATACCCATATGAGATCACGCATGTTTACCTTAGGTGAAATCAAGACAACACAATCAACATATTTTTAATACTTTAGCCAAAGCTTTAAGACATGTATACGATTATTTTATTCCTAGACGACATACTCATTGAAAGGAATATGTCTTTCACCACACTTGAAACTGTTATCTAGATTAAATCTACCTTGACTTACGTCAATCAATTAAGTTCAAGATTACAGATTTAATCTACATTATGCTTAATCATTAAAGCATAAAATTTTGATCAAAATAGATAAGTGTCGTGTTCTTATTTTCATTTCATTTAATGTAGGATAACAATCATACATTAATTATTTTCATACAAAATCCCTTAGAAATATTTTAACTATTCATAACTATTGTGTTTAGGTATGTTTTCATACTTTTACAAACTAACATAACTTATCAATACAATTCAAACATGCCAATCAAAAGCATAATAATTTATACCATTAATTATCCCTTTATTTGTAACTTAGTTATATCCAATAAGCATACCCTTATACATAACTTCATTATAATCACTAAGTTATCACAACTATTTTAATTAATTAAACATTCATATTGAGTAAGAGATCAATTTTGATGTATATAAAATGTTCATGCATTCTTGAACCATAGGTCAATTAGAGAGAGTCTCATCTTCATACCCATTGGGACATGCTCCTCAAAGAGGCCTAAAAGAGAATTTTTGTCTCAATCACCTTTAAGCAAGAAATGAATTTCCCAGACTGAACCATGCACTTTCACACATATTATGACACATGAAAAAAGTTATCAAGGAAAGAAAAAACATAAATTCAATGCAATTTAACATGGTTAGCTTCACTCTTCTTCACTAGCTTCTCAAAACAAGCTCCTTTTACCAATAATCTCAAATACAAAACCATTACTCCAATTTTATCCAAATTAGAAACCTAAGCGACTTCATGAAGTTAAATAAAAAATTACCAAAATTATCCATCTCAAATTTGAACAGGGTTTCCTTTGCAAGTTTCTCCTGTACACTGAAATATTTACAAAACACATGTATTTCTAGTGGGGTCCACCAAGTATCACGAACTCAAAACATCATGAAAATGTACCCTAATGAGTCCTATACATGTTAAAATAGGATTCCAAGAAAAATAGTAGAGTTAAGACACCTATCCAACTCAATTTTCCAAAACTGGTCCAATCTGGGGTTCGAAGGGTTACAAATATGCTCACAAAATGGATAGAAATTCTAAAATACTCAACCAATCACCAAAATAATTTTTTCACCATAATTTTATCCCAATTTAATCCAATTTTGTCTCTTATGATTTATCTGAAGGAGGATCCACAATGTTTCTTGACTACTATGAATTTTGGTGCTCAATTTACATACTTTAAAAACCCAAGTTTGGTAAAACTTGCATAACCTGCAAAATATCCAACCTCAACTTCTGAAATTTTTCTCACAAATTAAGGAAAAATCCATCTAATACCTAATAGTGATATTTTTCTTTGGTTCATCCTAAAAATTTTCATCCCATCTCATCTAGGTGTGTTTTGGTCTTTGATTCCCAACATTTGTATAATGATGACATGTAGAAGTGCCTAAAACACCTCAATCAACTAGCCTAATAAGTATTTTACACACCTATGTATCATAATTCTATGATGACACTATGTTTGGTTTACATCAATTACAACACAAGTGACACACACTTCTAACAAACTATTCCCCCTTTGTCATTAGCTTAAGAAACTTCATCCTAGAAACATTGATGGAAACCAGTGAATGTCACACTTAGATGACCTCATTTTCATGTTACCTCATTGTGATCCACACTTACTTTCCCCTTTGTTTTGAGTGAATATATTACAAATGTTTACTTGATTTACAACCATATAAATGTACTACCAATGCCTAGATTTAACATGACCCATACACTTCATGACTGCTCCCCTTGGACATGTGATAGACTCTTTGACTCATTTTTAGTAGCACATGAAGACCTGGTTTGGACCTCCAATAAGAATCCCCATGAGATGATACTCCTAGATCATGTTACTCTATATCACCTAGCCAACATATTTAGATCACCTTAGACCACTTTGACATCAATGACAACACAAGTGACTACACACTTCTCCCCTTTGTTATTGATGACAACCATCCTAGAAACATTTATGGAAACCATGAATGCATCCACACTTAGATGACCTCATTTGCATGTATCTTGACATGCTTCTCCCCCTTTGACATAGTATGACAATGGACTTGACATGGAAACTTCAATAGAATCATAGTGACAACCAAGCTCATCAAGATAAGATATTCACAACTTACATGACATAGTTACCCCTTGGACTGTGATCTTCTCTAATTTCTCACAAAGTTTAGCATGAGACAGGATCCAAGGACCTGGTTTGGCTACTCCAATAAGCTCCCCTTGAGATGATACTCCATCATGTTGATTCATATATATGCTTTACATCACATTGATCCAATTTCAGGATGATAAAGCATTCTTCTATAATTTTTGTATCTCTATCTAATAATTTTAAAAATTTCACATGTCTAAGAACCATTGGTATTGCACATTCAGCCATTTTTTTTACTCTAAAATTGATAATCAAATGAACCATCACTTTAGGCCCTATTATAAGGTCTTCAATTTCATCATGCATTTAAATTTTTTATCTCACTTCGCTATTTTCTTGAATGTACATTTTCATTTCAAGCACCAATAAACATCACACAATATTGTGCATTTTGGACCATATTGTAGCTTACATCTTCAGTCATTCTTCACACCTAAGAGGGTCAAATATAGTTTTATGTTCTCATACCTGATCCAAGAAGGGGTTCTCTGGACTCTGTAGCATAATGTAAGTCAATTTCATCCTTCCATAAAGTGTTGTAAGGCTTATCTAATTGGTAATAAATTTCCATCCACTAATCATTTGCTTTCACTATTCCCTTTCATTTTTTCCTATTATCTTTAGAATATCATACCTAAGGTCAATCAATTTTTTAACCCCTTACCTTGGACTAAGATGTAGAACATGCATTTGAAAACCACTGCTTTATGGTCATAAACCTTCAATGGTGCCACTATGGATTCAAAAGAGTGACTTTTGAAGGTTTGAACTTTCTTAGTCAACTAGCATGTGGCTAGGCATAAAGTGTTTACTCAAATTATACTAGATGATTCTTGAACTTTCATCAAATATTACTCATTAATTTTTATATTATGACATAGAAACAACATGACTTGGAAAACTTATCATACAAGAACTATGTCCAGGACCTCTCTTTAGGTCAAATATAATTATGAAAATCATATTTGATTGACCATTCACTCAATGGTTCTAGATCTTTAATATCCTTAATCTCATTAAATACTTTCCACCTTATACCTTCTTGAATCATCATGAAACAAATTGTGCCTTTTTCTTGACTAAGAGTTCATGTGATTCAAAGTACCTTCAAATATGCTTTACAAATTTTTTCATTCTCAAGATCTCTTTATATGACTCAGTTTCTCTGCTCAGAACAAAAATAAGTTCTTGAGTGACTTTTTTGGGCACAGGTTTCTCTACCCTAGCCTTAGATATGAGTACTTTCATGTCTTTACTCAATCTTATATTGAGATTTTAGGATAATTATCCACCTAAAGAGATTTTACTTTGGTATTCTGAAACATACCTTGAAATACCTTCTCACTTTTTAGAGGCACCACTTACAAAAAACATATATGAGAAACTTGTTCACCTTGACTTTTATGAAACATATTTATCTCTTCACATTCAAAATCTTTGCATCTATCTTCTTGAAACACAAACAACATCATAGGTCCTTAGACATGGTTTTGGGCATTTAGGGTTTCACATTAGATAAATCCTCCTTTTGAGTGCATTTAGAATCATGTCAAGTTATTTTTAAGGCTACAACCTTCACCTCATTTTTACAATGTAAGCATGCCATTTGATATTTGTTGTAGTATAAGGACAATTTCTAAAACAACACTTGGATAGATATGCACACAATATGATAGAGAATATTGTCTTACTTGTAACTTTTGAGTTTGATAGCCACATATTTTCACCTAGTTAACTTGTGCACTACCATTGTTTCTTTTAAGTACTCGGTGTACAGCTTGTACTAGAATTGTAAGATGACTTCTAAATCTTATTAACAAATTAGATCCTTTAGTGTCTCACCAAATCTTTAATTTTTCCTTAAAATGAGTTTCTAGGACTTCGGTTAATGACATAAGTTCACTCTTCCCATTTAACACATACTACACCATTCACTTCAAATATTTTATACACCTTTAATCAAGAAAACTTAAATATATTTGACAGAGTTCTTGTGACACTTCAAAACTTTCATTATGGGTTTGACTAGTTACAACAAAGAAATCTTCTCAGTTCATCCCAATGACTTTCCTTCTAGCATAGATTGGAGCAGATTGTTCAAGTAAAAAATGCACATCCCATGTATGATGGTTTTAGTGCTCAAATGAGCACATTGTACCCAATTTCACCCTTGAATTAGCAAATTCACCCTTTCATACATGTGATCACTGCTGAAGGGAGCTTATAAAGCATGATCATGCAAAAAAATCACTAAAATGTCCTTACTCAAGTCTTTCTCACTATCACACACAACTTTTCACCACAAACCTACATCAAATAAGGTTTCAATCCATATTGCAATAAAATTATAAAAAAATCCTCCTAAAAACTCATAGGTGCAAATAGAAGAAACATTATTGGTTCCTGAATCTCAAACTCATCTTCTGATTTTCAAAGGATTCATTATTAGAAAGCTCTGTCAAGGCTCCCTGATAGATTACATCACAATATGACAAATATTTCTCTTTAAACATGATTTCTCTTAGACCTCATTTTACAGTGCTTAACTATTGGAATAAACTATTAGAATCTTGATGAACGAAACAAAAATCACTGACTTTGACATACACTGACAAAAACCTGTAAGATAACTCCTTGACAGTAGACATTTAAATTCTTCTAATGGATAGACAAACCTTTTTCATGACACAAACTCTTGATGGCAATGAAATGACAATCAATATTTTTTAGAGACATGAGGATACCTTCACACAGGTGTATGCATTATGAAAAAACTAATAAAAACATTACATATTTGTTTAAATAAGCACAAACCCTTCATTTCCAAAAGATACAAACAATACCCATTCATTAGGATTTGATGCTCTTTAAAACTTGACCTTACCAACTCAGATCAAAAGTATGAACACAATATGATGGAATCAGACAATGATGACTCAGATAATATAAGACACTAACACAGAGACACATTCCTTGTTTTTCTTGACTTCTCCTAAGCTTTCATGACTCCACACAATTTCACTTGAGCTCTATCAGCAACTAGACTCACTCTCCTTGTTCTATGTGACCTTCTGAATTTTTCTTGTCACTAACTACAATTTGCCTTTCCACCTTCTCTTTCCACCTTGAGGAAGAGGTGCATTACTGTAAGCCATTTGATGTCTTCAAGAACTCAACTAACTGGAGCAAGGATACTTTTCACCTTCCTAGATCTTTAAAAATCTATTTGAATAGACAACATACCTTTTAATGACTATTCAACTTTAAGGTAACTATCAAATAACTCTTCAAATTATTTTATTCAACATGTAAGACTTCATGAGACATGTTATATATTTTGTGTTTGATCTAACAAAATTATACTTACCAATATAACTCTAAAAATTCCATATTTATCACTCTTTCTCTCTTGATTAGATTACAACACAGTCATGTTAGATACCATTCTTGCATGTACAGTATAGGTAAATTTGAAAACTTCTCAGGGACATGGAATCACAAGATTTTGCATTTCTTTGAATTCCTCAAGATACTCTCTTTTCTTAGTAGTAATTCTTATACCTTAAGCATGTGAGAGACATCTTCATATAGCCTTAATACACTGTTTAAGCTTCCAAAGACATCAAATCTTACTATCAAATCACATATAGTGGTTACTTAATACCTAAGAGAATAAGCTTTTCCCTCAAAAATATTTATCATACCTCCTTCAAGTATACTCTAATATATTCAACATATCTATAGTTTATCCTATTTCCCTATGTACACCATGTTTACTCAATCCTTCAATCTTGAGGACCATCATGTCTTCTTACTGGATTCAACCTTTTGTGCTCTCAAGACTCATATGGCTTGCTTAAATGGTTTCATGAACTTGAAATCAATATCAATACTCATAATCTATGTATCACAATGCATGAATTGATATTCCTTTGATAGAATCCATATAGTCATCATACTTCAAACTGACACTATTTACCTTATTATAAAACTGGACTTCATACTCCTTTGTCATATGTTAGAAATTATTTTGACAATGCTTAGACACATAAGACATCAACCTCTTCTTTTTGTTTTGAAAAATAGGGGCAGCTTATACACAACCATACCTGACCTTTCATGATCCTTGAGTGACAACTCATATACAACTGAATTTTTAATTCACTTCAATGTCTTTAAGGAATAACGATTTTGAATTTTGAGTCTTAGCTTGATACAATTTTATAATATTCTTTCATTGAGACATATACACCTTTGAAAACTCATTGAGAAAACCAAAGGATCCTTTTGATGCGATTTAGATACTGAAATACCCATGATACTTCTCAATATTTATAACACATACCATACTTACAATTTTGATATGAAGATACAAAAAAAAGACTGAGGGAGCTCATTGAGACATCACACATCCTAGACTCTTTTGACTCTTACACTATTAATAAGACACTTACTCTTGATAAAGAGAGCTCCCCCTCATTATAGTGCTTTTTTTGCACCTAAATACCATGGAGGAGCTTGATGTGAGACCTAACAAGGTATCAAGCTCTCTTTTTTTTCTTGACTAATTTTTATTTTTCTGATTTTTCATTTGTCACAAAAAACTTTTTCTTTTGATCAGTAACACTCTTGGAGTCCTCTTTACCACATTGACTGGCTTCTCCCTTCTTCTTGTATGTCCGATTTTTATGCTTGAGTATTTAAAACTCTTTCTTCAGCAGACCTACATCACAAAACCTTGCAATGTGTCTAACCTTGTGATACCTAAAGAATTCAATATACCTTACTTTGCACTCAAAATCGTTGTGTCCAAATTCATTACAAGCATAACAATAGCCATTGAATTTACTTACATATATTCTTATGTTTGAAGGGTCATTTGTGCAGTAATTTTCTAGATGTCCCTTCTTGTGACAATGATAAAACTCAGCTCCATATCTTTTTCCAACTTTTTGATCTTCTTTTTATCTCCCATATTGATGTTCTCAAATATTCTCTTTGTAATCTTCTATCTTTTCAACCTTATGAATACGCATACTAGCCCTATTCCATAAGCACCACACTTGTAGCAATTACCATGAAAAACAACATAACTCTATGCATTACGCTTCCTAACAGATGATTTTCCATGAGGTGAAGGCCTTGTACTATCACACTTTCTTGAATGACTTTTTCCATTTGATTCACCTTCATTTTCCTTTAAACTGTATGAATATTTGTGAAACCTAGTCAGGTTCTGTCACCATATGCCTTTTGTTTTCCTAACATCTTATATAAATATTCTGATCTTTCTTGAAAATATCATACCTTACTTGTCATGATGCTTAGCTCATTCTTCATTTCTTCATTCTCTTTCATTATTTATTCTTTCTTAGCTAGAGCTTCCTTGAGTTGAATATTCACACACTTGAAAATTTCCGCAAGAGATACACATAATTCATGCAGTAGTTCTTTATAGAAGTCTACTCCATTCCTTATCCGATAAATATATCCCATCCTTGTCACCAAATATCTCCCTATAGCTTGTTAAGGCTGCTCCCAATGGCTTGATTAGATACCAATTTTTATAATTGAAAAGGGACTGAGAGGGGGGAGGTGAATGATTCCTTTAATAATTATTTTCACTTTTTTTATTTCAAAACATCAAGCATATACTTTTATACATTAATTCTAGATGAAATAAAACTCATCAAGATATGCATATATATCAATAACACAAGAAACCTTATTCTTGGAATACAAATCATATTATAACTCATCAAATCAGATTACAGCCAACAAAGATATCACCAATTTTTCTTCATTCACATCCTCCTCAAGAAACTCCAACCAACTACAAACCTAGAAGAGACTTCTAGGGGTTTTGGGCTATGCCCAAGGAGTTTTGCTTTGTAACAAAGTTTTCTTCAAAATTAATAGAAAGGTTTTTTCAAAAATTCATCTCACAAATGATCTTACATGAATAGATATACCTCTTAGGCATGACCTTTGACCTTCCACTTGTCATGACTCTTCAAATCACTCATTCTTTTATCTTCTAGCTCTTCAAACTTGTCCAAAAGTATATCAAATTTGTATTCAAGTGGTTCATGGTATCAAAAAGTTAAATAATGTTATTGTATTATTGGAAACTCACCACATGATCCAAGATAATTATTTAGGCCCATAGGCGTGCCTAAATAAGCTTCTACAAAAATCGTCATGAAAAAAGATCTAACTAGATCACTTCCAATTATCATCATGACCCAAGTAATATCTAAAAATGAATATTATGATGTATTATTTTGTTAAAATTTACCTAAAATATCTAACTCAAGGCTTAACACATCAAGAAACACCATTTTGTAAGACTTTCCTGGATGGTTTCAACATCTCTCTATTTGGTCTTCAAGAATTAAGATGATAAATGCCTCAAATATATTCATCATGAGGAAATTATCCTATATATGGAAATATAATGAATTGTAATATCTCATAAACCTATCATTATCCTCCAATTCATGGCATAAGGCTTCCAAACACTTGGATCTTTACAACTAGTCTGGATGGTCCTAAAAACACAAAAACTAGTATTCCATACAATGTGGTCAAACACATCAAAAGAAAATTTCAGAGATCCTTATCACCTCCAACACTTAAATTTGGATTTATAAAACATGTTCAGGTATTCTTGAACCATGGGTAAAATAAAGAGAGTCTCATCTTCATACCCATTCATACATGCTCCTCAAAGAGGCCTAAAAGAGCAATTTAGGCTCAATCACATGTAAGAAAGAAATAACTTATAAAAAATGAGACAAGAACTTAAAAATATCATATGACACATTAAAATATGGATAAAGGAAAGAAACAACATCAATTAGATGCAATTAAACATGGTTACCTTCATTCTTCTTCACTAACTTCTCAAAACAAGCTTCTTTTTTCAGTATGCCAAAATATGCAGCCATTAATCCAATTTTCACTAAGAAAGTAACCCTAGTGACTTCATGAAGTTGAATAACCTATTCCCAAAATCATCCACCTCAAAATTTGAGCATTTGTTCCTTTGCAATATTTGTCTATGCACTGAAATCTTCACAAAATACTTGATTTTTAGTGGGGGCCACCATGTGTCATGAACTCCAAACAACATGGAAATTATACCTGAGGATTCCTATTCATTTTAAAATATTTTTACAAGAATAATAGTTGAGTTAAGACACCTATCCAACTCAACTTTCCAGAACTGGTCCAAACCGGGGTTTGGAGGGCTAGAAACATGCTCACAAAAATGGATAGAACTTATAAAATACTTATAAAAGCACAAAAATATTTTTTTCACAATAATTTTATCCAAATTTAATCCATTTTTGTCTCTTATGACTTTTCTGAAGGATGATCCATAATTTTTCTTATCTGCTAAGAAGTTTGGTGCTTAATTTGCATATTTTGAAAAACCTAGTTTTGGAAATACTTGCATACCTTGCAAAATATTCATCCCGATATTATGAAAATTTTCTCACATGTTAAGGACACATACCTATAATACCTCCAAGTGATATTTTTCTCTGGTTCATCCTGAATCTTTCCATCCTATATCATTTTGGTGCCCTTTGGTCTCTGATTCAGAGCTATTCTATTATACTGACCTGTAGTAACACATGTAGCACCTTTGGAGACACCTATATCACCTATAAAACTTACCTAGTTCATGTAAACTAGTTTACATCAATGTAATTGACATCAATGATAACAGAAGTGACACACACTTCCAACAATTCTAATAATATATTTAGTCCATAATAAGCTCAACTACAAAACTTAATTCAATTAAAACAAAAAATCAAAATCATCCCTGACAAGGCATAAGATGAAATAATAGTGTTATATCCATATAATCCCATACTTATATCACTGTAACATTATTTCTAGTTCACATTAGTCTTTAACCATAACTTCTATAAATGATATATTTCATATTAATCCAACAATACCTTGACAAGGTAAAATCCTTTTTCAACATATATCTCTAAGTTATATACAATAATAACTTATATGAATTAAGGAAAAATATACTTCATAAATCAACATAAAGGCTTGTATAACCTTTAATATAATATTGTAAAAAGAGTTACTTCCTATTACAATCAGTCGTAATATGATCAATATTCAAGTAGGGTCATAAACCTAATCTTGATCATACTTACATATGAGTCAAAACTTCCTTAGCTTAACATAGAAACTTAACCAATATGTCTTATAAAGATTAATCATATATATGTTAAGAATACTTATCACATTATAGCAAGTAAGGCATAATCTGCATATAGTCAAGTTCACAGATCTCACCTCAATAAATTAAAACCACAATTTTAGATCTATATTCAAATAATAGTTAGATTTTGTTACTCAATCATATTAAATTAAGTTATACTTCATTGTTTGATATAAAATTCAAGACAACACCAAGTAATAGTAATTATTATAGTCATTAGGTACTGGCATATCATTCATACTTATTAATTAACTCTCAAAATGAGATGATCATACCAGAGACCTAGTCATCTTCTATCAATAGTTTCAATTCACAACTTCCCAATATCTCTATTATTTCTCTAATCACTAGATAAAAGTTCCTTTTTTAGATGATCAATCAAGGATAAGGCTATAAATGAGCTTCTAGTCTAGATTCAAAAATATAAGAAATAGATTCAAACTTCTCAAGACTCGGAATTCAGGAAAAACATTACATCTGGAACCTAATATCATTAAAAGGAAACATATATCTACCATACCAAGTATGAAATTGAGTTAGAATCATACTTATTTTTCTTCAATCCTGAATTCATCCATCACAAAAAAACTAGTATCGATTCAATTTTGATCAAATACATTAACCAATAAATCAATATGTATAGCTTGCAATAGATACTTCTTACCAATATGATTGAGCCAAAGGCTCAACTCAATGTCTTAGCCAAAAAATAACATCATAATAATCCTAATCCCTTATCACAGTCAAGAGGGGTGAGTATAAATTTAGTTTGGCCAAGAGCCATTTAGATAACTACACTAAACCAGAAGTTGATAAAATTTATCAATATACACCCAAATGGTATTAATTCCACAAATGACTGTAAACCAAGTCATCATCCAACAACCCAAAAAATTTCTAGTTAATAACCAATGATTTCAACAACAGTTACAAAGGTAAGGACAACCAATCCAAATAAGGCATACATCTCATGATAGCTTGTAAACAATTTTAATCCATATGCATACTAGAGGAAAAACGTCAACCCAGTTTAACTATCAAAGAATTGATGATAATGAAATATTAACCTAATAACCCCTTAAGGGAATCGATTAGACAGGGTAGACCCATTCAGATTTAAACCAAAGCAACTACCCATGCAGTTGATGCAAGTGAAATCTACTTGATAACCAAAGTCGAACAATAGGAAAGATAATCACAATGATAACCATAAACACCCACAACTTACAGGGTCAAGCTAGGGTCAAAGCATATAACTGTGTCCCACTTTTTTGTAGTTTTTGTACTTTCAGCAAACTATGTCTGACAACCGAAACATGACCAAACACATATAAAATGACCAAACATGTATTTTTAAGAGGCTATAAATACCAAGGTGCAGGGCATCCATAATTTACCTTATTTTTTAAATTTCTATAGTTATTTTTAATTATTTATTTACTAGTCAGATTTTAAAATATTTATGGCCAAAAAGTGGGACACACTTGTATGCTTTGACCCGCTAATGAATTCCCTACAATAATTAGCCAAACCGACTCATATTACCAACAACACCAACTTCTAGATCTAATATTTCTCATGAAAAACATACATTAAATGTTACAAAAGATGAGTATCCATAGAACAAAGATACAATGCCTCAAATAGCACACAGATGCAACTATTATCCTATTAATTTATACAAACACAACCAAGAAGAAATAATAATGAAATATAACGATATCCATGACCAAGATTGTATGATACACAAAGATAATTAAATTTGGAATTAATATTTAAAACCCATAACCATACAATTCCATTTCAAGAAGGAGAAGAGTTATTTTCATGAAGCCACTAAATAGAGAAAAATATTTAAAAGATTTAGAGCCTATCATGTCTATTATAGGTATTGTAATTCCTCTCCAAGCTCTGCAAATTCTCCTCCAAGATTTGATAAAAAATCCCATAGAAAGATCAAACCGGCTTCCACAAAAACCTTTTCTTTCATATTTCTACTTTTATAGCCATTGCATTTAATTTCTTCCACTATTTCCTCCACCATACAACTGGTAAATCCAAGTTTATCTAAAAATGAACTATGAGTTTAAAAAATAGAAATTTGACATGCAGAGCTAAAGAGCTCTAATGACTGAATGAATAAAAAACCAATCCCTTTATTTTCTCCCAAAACCATCATGCTTCTCCCAAGATGGTTTTGGTTTAATCAATGTCATAAATACAAAGACTGAACTGTCAAGTTGCAGTCCTAAATCCCACCAACCATCACCTTACCATTTAAACTTAGTGATCAATCAAATAGATTAAAATTCATTAACTAAGCCCTTAGTTACTAATTTAGCATGCATGGACAATTTTTACCAAGTCCTTGGACAAAGGTTGGCGGTGGTGATTTTAATAAAACCATTAAAATGCCTCATTAAAAGTATGGGTGGCACCCAACCCATTTAACCATGTTACTAACCCCTTTCATAAATTTTAACCCCAGTTAGGTCAAAGGATCCCATAGATAGGTTAGGATCTATCTAAATCAGAAAAAGCCATCAACCTTAGCTTAGGTTGTCATCATTTAATAAAATTTCCATAGGGTTACATTAGACCCTTATAAAACTTTAAAAATCACCATTAGAATAGCTTAGATTAGGTTTTCATAATATAATGAAAATAATAAGACCTTACCTCATATTATATATTCTCAAGAATTTAGAAATTTATAATGAACCAGACTTCCCATAGCAAAAGTAAGCCTTCATCACAGTAGTACAACTAACAATTAGATTATGTTTAGTGTCTCATTATATGCAATAAAAATTTTCAATCCATAATCATTAAGAAAGCATGTAATCATTTAATTTAAATTCATAATCACATATCGATTTAGGAGAATAAATTGGATCAGTGAAATTGATACAAGGTGTTATCCTAATCCACTATTGATACCAACATAGTAATTATGTCAAGACATTAAAAATCTTACCAGATTACTTGATCACTTAACTATTCCAAGAACCTGATTTTTACTTTCCAAAAGATGAATCACTAAGTCCATTTCAGAAATCAGTTATGTAAGTACTTCATGATCAATACCATAATTAATTTTACTTCCATAAGAATTATTAATAACCAAATATTACAAGCACTTGATATCATTCCAACAAACATGATTCAATAGTTTAGCAGAGCACAACAACTTAGAACACAATCACATGTCAACATTTTCTAATCCAATCACAAATAAGGATGTACAGATATCAAAATGACAGACGTATCTCAGAAAATCACAACAACCAAACAAAAAATTTGAGGAAGTGGTGAAAACAATGTGGAGTGCAATATGTGGAATGAATCCTACACAAATATTTGGCATATAATCCCAACATACTTGTGTATTGAGTGATAGTGGCAGCGATCCCTTCTAGTGAAAAGAAAACTGGTGAGTTCATTTTTGTAATTTCAAATTTCCTTCTTAGAAGAATGACATGATGTTTTAAAGGAGGATTTATGGTCATTGAAGATAAAAATTATTTAAGCATTTAGAAAGACATATTTTATTATTGTTATTTTTCTTTCCATTTGGTTCAAGAAATATTTGTGTGTGACAAATGCAAAGAAAGGTAATGTGGCAATGAATATTGAAGACACAAATAACTTTTAACCTGTGATCGAAACAAAAGAAATATTAACCCCCAAATTGTTGATAATTAATGCTCATCTCTTCAAAATAAATAATTATGGTTCCTAGAATAGGAAGATGTGTACCATTCTCTTATTCAAGGAGCTTCAGGAACTTTTCACTGGAAAATCTATTTTTCCCACCAATTCAGATGAGAAAACAAAGCATGAAAAGGGTGATGCAAAATCCTTGATGTTGATCACTCTCAATATTTTTTATGAGGTGCAGCTAAACATATGAGATGTGATGAAATCAAAGGAGACCTATTATGCTCTCTCCACCATCTACGAACCAAGGAATTTGAAAAAATCCTCCATCTCCAATCAAAGATTTATACATTGAGTATGAAATAAGGTAAGAATGTAGAGGAATTCCTTCTTCATGTGGCAAAACTACGAGTAGAGATATCTCATAGAAATTGTCGAAGATAAGATAAATTTCTCTCTCACACTGAGAGATCTTCCTTCCTTTTTAGGAAATTCATTAACACATTGACAATCACAAAAAATATGCGACCTTTTTCAAAATAGTAAAATTTCTATAGCAGGAAGAATCCATCTAAACAATACATGAGAATTTTACAGAAAATTTTTTGGTCTCGAGGTAGCATAAGAGTCACAAGCCTTACAAGGGACAACAAAAGAAGCATTTATAGAATTAATCACCGACTCAGAAGTATTAGAAATGTAATTGATGGTGTTACATATACACCATGAATACACAAAACACTGTGAAATTTTAGTATAATGGCCTCACACAATGTAATTATAGAGAAGAGAGCACATATGATCATGTTGATTCACATAAATCCATATGACATCCTTACCAAAAGAAGCAGAAAGGACATGTGACCACCCATCCATATGATGAATCAGATGAGGAAGTGCCAAAATAAATAAATTATGGCACACATGAAGAAGATGGTGTTTAGTCTCACAAACATCACACTCATCACAAAATGTTTGGTTGATTGAATCTGGTGCCAACAAGCACATAAAATATTATAGGAAGCTATTTGATTCATTGATTGAACGACCTACTAGATATCGGGTTTGAATTGCAGAAAACAAGGAATAAATTTTTATTTCACTAAATATTGACATATTCTAATGAATATGGATTCTAGTATTACAATTTTTAGAATAAATCTCTGTTTTTGCATATATTGGATTCCATTTTTGTTTATATTGGATTCCATTATTACTATTATTGGAATCCATTAGTAGAAATATTGGATTCCAATATTGTCATTACTGGAATTATTCGAGTTCCAATTTCACTATCATTGGATTCCAATTTTGCTATAATTGGAATCCAATTTCCCTATTATTGGATTCTAATTTCTCTATTATTATATTCCTATAGTGTTATTATTGGATTCTGACTTCACCACTATTGGAATCCAATTTCTAAATCCAAATGTTAGGATTTCAGCTTTGCTATTTTAGGATTTCTATTTTGTTATTATTTGATTCCCCTACATAAGCCTGACGACCGCTATCATACATAAGCCTAGCAGTTGCTAGCTTACATGATGAAAGCACCTGCTAGGTGAAATAATCCTAGGGGGTGCTAACTTACATATGCCTAGAGGTCACTAACCTACATCTACCTTGTGGCCAATAAGCTATATAACCCTAGCAGCCACTAAGTTACATAATCCTTGCGGCCGATAAGCTACATAATCCTTGCAACCGATAAGATATATAATCCTTGCGGTCAATAAGACTCATAATAATAACATCCACTAGGATACATCTTATCAAAAATTATTTGATTACTTCATAAAATGGAAAAAATTATAATGGAAATTAGTGCTCGTTAGGCATTTCAAATAGCAGATAATCGAGATAATGTGAACTGTTTTTATGCTTTTCTAGTCTATAAATCACACAGAACAACAAAGAGTTAAGAATTACGTTAAACAAGTTGTTTTCAAACATGGATTTCAAATTTTAATAGTTCCTGCCTATGGAAGGTTATTATACCTTTCACCACAACTTATTAGTTATTGTCATATCCTCCAATCAAAGACGTTTATATTTTCTAGTGTCTATATTTCAAATGTTGGAATATAAATTAAACAATTTGATATTTTTAAAAATCAATTAAATTGATTTATTTGATTTTCTATTGGTTACTTTTTCATGATAAGATAAATTAAGGGTCATATTTGACTCAAGTACATATTTTTCAATATTATTTGAAGGAAAAATATTCAATCAACAAGTGTCACAAAAATTCTGAGAGATTTAACATCAACATTTAATAAGTGTAAAAAAGAATTATTCTTCATTTTCAAAATATAATATTAATAAGTACATGCCACCTATTAAAGAATGCATGATGTCATTATATTTATTATTTTTACTTATCAATCATGTCACACTCAATATTGATTTTTGGGTTCACGAAAAATATGAAAGGAGCGTGGTTCACAAAATGTTTGGGTTCTTGACCCATCATTGATTTATTTCACAATTGGGCCAAGAGAATATGGGCGCAAAATGGATCTATTGAGGTAACTACATATGCGAATGATTTTTTATTAATATCTCTTCCTAGTAAAGAACATGTCTTAAGAATTATGGATGGAGGTTCTTGGTTCATTAGTAAGTCCCATGTGGTAGTACAACAATGGGAACCAACCTTCAACCCCTTTGAAAAAACTGTCTCTGAATATCCTATCTAGGTGAATCTCCCTGGATTACCTCTTGAATTCTAGGAACCTGATGTCTTGATTGGTATATCCAAAAGTATGGGAAACCTAATAACGATTGATCCTATAACTAAATCTAGAATCAAGCTTACACATGTAAGGTTTTGTGTTAATATGAAAGAAGAAGCTATGCTGGAAAAAACTATCAATTTGCTCTCAAAGTTTGGTGATTGGGTGTAAATATTTGAGTATGCTTTGTCCCCTTTTATTTGTTACAAATGAAAATATATTGGGCATGATCCTTGAAAGTTCCCAACACAAAAGAAGAAGCAAGAAACAGGTCCAAGATATCATATTGTGGCTCCTAATAAAGATAACACAAAATGAAGAAAGGTGGGGAGAAATGGAAGAACCATTAGTCAGGATCCTGGAAGGGATCAAGAGGCTCCAGAGGAGACTATAGTTGTAGAGAAACAAGCTACATCTAACAAGGAAGACCCAAAGAACAAGGTTGAATGGGGTAAAGTAGATAATGAAAAGATGAGTGAAGAGGAATTTTCCCCAAATATAAAACAGAAGGAAGCTGAGTATTTATCAGATTCAGAAGGGAAATATGTGCTGAAAGTGGCTCAGGGAATTTACCTCGAAGATCTATCCTTGGTTGGACAAATATCATTTGGCCAAAGACAGGAAGAAGGCATCTCGATATCATATGATTTTGAATTTTTGACGGGAGGTATTGTTTTGGATTATTTCAATCCAGTGTCCTCCCCTGTCACTCTAGCAACAGGGTCCAAGCCTATTACTAGAAGCAATTTCATAGGTGATGTGGGTAAATATGTAACTCCAAAAGGGAGAAAGTATAACAAGGAGAAGAGGGAGACCTTGGTAAAGAAAGATATGAATAAAGGGATACATAAAACTCTAAGGTTTCCTTAATCAAAGATTAAATTATCTTACTCTCTTGGAATATTAGAGGGTTGAATAACCCCAGTAAGTAAAGAATTATGAATTATTTTAGGAACAAATACAAATCTGATATCTTGATCATATAAGAAACAAAGAGAGTATTGGAAGGTTCAAATAAGTGAGTAGGATGGTTTGGAAAGAATGCCTTTGGGATTGGGTAAGCTCGAAAGGAGCTTCAGGAGGCATTTTCACCCTCTTGAACCCCCTCTTGGTTAAAGGTTTGGCACTTCTGTAATCGACCAACCACCTAACCTTGTACTTTACTGACTTAGTTTCACACAATTCCTGTATTGTTTCTAATATATATGCCCCCAACACTATGGTTGGTATAAGAAATATTTTGGGAGAACTCAGTAAGGGGAGGTTTCTATTTAAAGATAGTGATTGGATTGTTGGGGGAGATTTCAATACCCCTCTTTCCTTGCAAAAAATATGTGGATCCATTTCTAATACTAACAGTATGGATGAGTTAGCTAACATTTTAGTTTATAATGATCTTGTGGACCTTGAGCTTGGAGGGTCCAAATTCACTTGGGCTAACAGAAGAACTATTCAAGATCTCATACAGATTAGAATGGATAGATTTGTGATGAGTCATTCTTACATGCTTAATCAACTCTAATCTCCATCCACCTTGCCCAAAATTGGATCTGACCAAAATATGATCATTCTCAAGATGGGTGTGGTTATTCCTAAAAAAGCTAGACCTTTCAGATTTGAAAAAATGTGGCTCCAACATCCTGACATCCTCTTGAGAATTCAATAATTGTGGGGGTCACAGCCCATGGGCTTTTGATGTACAAATAAATTTTTAAGTTGAAACATGTTAAAAAAAAACCTAAAAACTTGGAATAAGGAAGTTTTTGGGAACATCTTTCAGTCTAAGAGTATAATAGAGGAATACTTAAGGACTATTGAGGAACTAATGGAGGAATATGGGCTCAACCAAGCACTTAAAAGTCAATATTAGGCTCTCATTGAATATGATGATATCTTCGCCAAGGAGGAAGTCTACTGGAAACAAAAATCTAGAGTTAAATGGCTAAAGCAGGATGATAGAAGCACTAAATACTTCCACTTCTCTTCCACCTCTAGGAAAAATCATCTCAAGATCAAGGAAATAAGGAAAAATGATGGTACACTCACATAAGATGAAAACTAAATCAATGAAGCTAATATCAAATATTTTAAGAACCTCTTTATCCCTAGGGTTGATCCAAATAGAACTTCTTGGGAGAAGGCCTTAGGAATATTCTAGAATGTCATCTCAAAACATGATAATAGAGATATTATGTTCATTACTGGGGAGCAAGAAATCATATATACCATTTTTGATATGGAATCAGATAAATCCCCTAGATTAGATGGATTCCTGACCTTCTTCTTCCAACAGTTCTCAGAAGTGGTCAAGAGTTAGGTCATTGAGATGATCCAAAAAAATTTAGTAATGGCTAGATCCTCAAACAAATCAACAACACCTTCTTGGTCCTTATTCCCAAGGTGATAGGGGCCAAGGATGTGAAATATTTTAGAACCAATAGTATGCACAACACGAGCTAAAAATTGATTACCAAAATTATCGCTTTCAGGATCAGGAAAGTGGTGGCCAATTTTATCTCTCTTAGTCAAGGGGATTTTGTTCCTGGGAGACAAATTATGGATAAAATTGTGGTCATCCAAGAATCCATTCATTCTGTCAAAAATTTAGGAAGATCCACAATGTTTGTCAAGTTGGATATGCACAAAGCTTATGACATAGTTTTGTGGGCCCTTCTCCGATCCATTCTGACCAAGTTGGGGTTTGATGTTTTTTTTATCAAAATGGTTATGGTCTACATTTCTTCTATCAACTTCTTTGTTATGATCAATGGAAAATTGGAAGGCTTATTTCAAGATGGTAGAGGACTCAAAAAGGAAGATCCCCTCTCCCCCTTACTCTATATGATTGTGGTAGAAACTTTAAGCAGACTCTACAACCAGGTAGTTTCCCTTAATCTCTTGAAATGCCTCAAAATTTATAATGGAATTCAGCCTAGCTTAACCAGTTTGTTGATGAAAATTTATTGATGGTGAAGGAATTTATATAGGAAGCCTATATATTTAAAGAGGTTCTGAATGAGTATGAGGAGGTCTCTAGTTAGCTGGTTAGCTTCCTCAAAAGTGTTATTTTCTTCATTAATGTGGAAGAGCATTTCCAAGTGAGACTGGCCCACATTTTTGGCTGTAAGTTAAATAATTTTACAGATTCATATTTGGGAATTCCCCTCATTCACAAAAAACTGAATCATTCCATCTAAAACACTCTACTCGAGAGATTTTCCAATAATATGTCTTCTTGGAAGGGGATTCTTCTATCTCAAGTTGAAAAAATTCAGCTCCTCCAAAGCTCTCTTTGATGTGTTCCAATCTATTGCATGTACCTTTTTCATCTCCTGGGAAAGATTTTGGAAGCTCTTGAAAAAATTCAAAAAAGGTTCCTGTGGGCTGGTGCTGAGGAGAAGTTTAATTTTCCTCTTGCGTCCTGGGAAAAAGTGACCAAGCCTAAGGATTGTGGTAGGCTGGAATCAAAGAATATGAGACTCATGAATGAAGATCTTGTGGCTAAAGGTGGTTAGATAGTGATAAAGGAATAAGACCAATGGATTGATATCATCAAAAGGAAATATTTAAGGAATACTGGTAGAATAGAGACTTTCTTTCTATAGGACAATATGCCTACGGGATCCGTCTTTTGGAATTATTTTCTCTCTTCTAGGGAAATCCTAAGTAGGGGTATAAAATGGAATTTTAGGAAAGGTGATAGAATTCACTTTTGGAGGGATTTTTGGCTCTCTGATAAACCTCTTATGGAGGAAGAACTTGGGAGAACTGTGGTGTAATTCTTTTAAGACAATGTTAAAGTTTGGGTTAGGGATTATTGGAGCTTCTCCAATAATCTTGTTCTTTGGGAGAAGGTGCTTCCCCCTCCCAATTTAATTGGGGACACTCAAATTTTTTATTATCTCAAGTCTAAGTTAAAGAGTATTTATATTCCACTCTTCCAACAGAATGAGGACTCTATTATATGGAAGGAAGAGGATTCTGGAAATTTCTTTGTTAAATCTACTTACCTCTTAAATTTCATGAATTCTAGCCAAAATGATTACTGGGGTAAAATTTGGGTAAAAGACCTTCTACCTAAAGTTAACATTTTCCTTTGGTTGGCTTCTTGGAACAAAATACTCATTGTGGATAATTTGAAGAAATGTGGGATGTTCCTCTCCAAGAGGTGTGTGCTTTGTAAAAAAGAGGAGGAAAGTATCATCCACCTCCTCATCTCCTATCCCTTCTCTTAAGTGGTGATTTCAAAGGTGTTGGAGCTTTTCAAAGTACAATGGGTATGCCCTAATTCCATTGAGGAATGTTGGTTACAATGAGATTGTCCTTTTAGGTATCCCTTTCTTATTGCTACCTAGAAAATGGCCCTGCCACACTTCATCTAGAGCTTATGGAAGGAAAGGAAAGCTATGATCTTCAGAATTCAGAAGGCTAATATCAGAAAGGTCAGTCCTGGTTTTATTTTCTTGATTAAAGAGAACTCCAATCTCATTAAGGTGAAGACTAAAAAGGTAATTTCTAGTATATAAGAGGAAGTTCTCAAACCCTTTTCCTTCATTCCACCTCAAGTCTGATTCCTGTCCACTAACATTAAGTGGTCCAAACAAGAAAGGGGAAAATTTAAAATTAATTTTGATGGGGCTTCTAAAGGAAACTGTACGCCAGAAAAGTGACAGGCGAGCGTGGGAATCTACAAGTAACTCTTCCACGTACCCGACCTCTTGAGGTCGTGCCGAGACAGCCGGTTGGGATGGGATATGCGTGGGATGCAGACAAACTAGTTAGGTAATATAATGTCTTCAATACGCACTAGTGGAATTTGTGAATCTAAGGAAAAGAAGGCCCCTCTAACTTGAACTGGTGTGATAGATCGGTCAGCAAGGATGAATGCTCGAAGGCTCCAATCAATATCGAGCTCTGGCGTGATTCGATCTATGGGTTGTGGAATATGTGCAAAATGACCTGGGATAGTTTCATGTATGTCTCCATATAAGGTCATATGGTGGGTAGTGAATACAATCGACTCTACGGATGATTCTCTGGCCTAGTCCAAAACTCTCTAGCTTTGTTAGCTGTTATATCTAGTAAGGATAACTATTTGATGATGGTGGGTGGAAGTGGGGTAGATCTGAATACTAGTGTATGTAAGCCAACATCTATATCTGATTCACCTATGGGCTCATTAGGTTGTGGGATTTGTGGATCGCAACCGTAGACTCTTGGTTGTTGCGGTCCTGCTATGGTCATGTACGAAATCAGTCCCTGATCCCTAGTATCCAATAATCATATGCTTTTTCAACCTCTATATTTAAAATTAATAGTTGTGCGATCTTATCAGAGTACCTCACAGGCGTTCTTGCAACCTGGATTCTTAGGCTGGTATCTATATCTAGAAGAGTATCTCCTGCATCTGGCTGTGGGACCAAAGGATCACAACCAAAGGTTTGTTCTCTTTCGAACCCTTCTACAGTCATATGAATGTTTGCCTAGGGTATCTGTAGTTTGGTTGATTTGACCAAAATGTGTGTGCTTGGTCGTCTTCTATATTTAATCCCCTCAACTGAGAGTTGATCTTTCATAAATTTGTTGTTATTTGGAAGATTTGGATTCTAAGATTCTGGTCTATGGCAACTATTGTTGTGATGAGATTGGGTTGAGGCACAATTGGCTCAAATACGTATTCTCTGGGTTCCCTAGGTCCCGTGATTGTCATACAAAAAGCAATAATGTAAATCTAACTGCAACAAAGTGAATTTTAACTACGTGAAGTGAATCTAGAACATATATAACTTCTATTTTTGTATTTTCTGAGAAACCTTAAGAATTTAAGAAAGCAGCTATTTAAAATATCTAGAATTGACAACTAAGATAAAAACTTAAAACAAACAAAATAACCGAGTGTAGTTATTTGTCTGTGCAATTTGTAGATCTATTCTAAATAATGAAATAACTTGCCTAATCTATTTTCCAGACTCTCGATCCTACCTCAGAAGTGAGGATTGAATCATAGTTTCTCAGAAACTATCAATCCCCACAGCTTCCTTGGCAATATCGAAAGTAAACTTGACTGAAAAGAAGTGATTATCTACTCTATTTGATATATTTCTAGCTTAGAACTTTGAAAGCTAGAACCTAGATTCTGCAGAATAGTGGCGAATCCAATGGTGTGTGTGATCTTGTCCCCTCAGTGTGATCTCCTCGTTCCTTCGTGTTCACGTGAATCCAGAAAAGTGTGTAATGCTAGCATCAACAGAAGTAGATATTGGGAAAAAGGCAGCTCATAATACAGACTGAATATAATGCGAGTAGGAGAGGGATAGCGCAAGAGTACAGAGCTTGGCTTATGCAATTCCTAGTGGGATCTATTGCGAGTCATGCAACATAAAGTGTCAAGAACCTGAAACTATCCTGTTTTGAGGAGCAAAACCTGCAACTTTAATGGCTTCCTAAGCTATTCTATTTCAATGGATTGGACAAAATAACAGTAGTGCTTGCACAAGATGGATATGTGGCTTACCAACAACTAAAAAATGCTAACTAAGCATGCATGTGAATCCAGAAAAGTGTGTAATGCTAACATCAACAGAAGTAGATATTGGGAAAAAGGCAGCTCAGAATACAGACTGAATCTAATGCGATTAGGAGAGGGATAGCACAAGAGTATAGAGCTTGGCTTATGTAATTCCTAGGAGGATCTATTGCGAGTCATGCAACATAAAGTGTCCAGAACCTGAAACTATCCTGTTTTGAGGAGAAAAACCTGCAACTTTAATGGCTTCCTAAGTTATTCGATTTCAATGGATTGGATAAAATAATAGCAGTGCTTACACAAGATGGATATGTGGCTTACCAACAGCTAAACAATGCTAACTAAGCATGCAATGAATTGAAACTATGGCTTCTAAGAAAAATAATATACTGAGCTACTGAAATTAGAAGATGAGAGAAAAAATGAGAGGTCATTTGCTTGAGCACAAGCCATTTATTTATAGCATTTCATTCACCCAAAGATCAAAACCAAACTGAACTCTAAAACTATAAACAATGGCCAAACACTATTCCAGGGGACCAAAAACATAAATGCAAGCCCAAGGCAGTAAAAAAAGCTGGTGAATCGTTGATTTTTACGTGAGTCGTGTTAAAAACACTTTTTGGAAAATGCGTAAAGGACCACCACTCTGAGCAAGGTGGCAGTTACAAGACCGCCACCCTGATTAGGGTGGCGGTCATGAGACCGCTGCCCATGCAGGGCGGTGGTTTCGTAACTGAAGGGAAAAAGGTCCAGAAAAGAGGAAAAGAGATAAAACAAAGGAAGTAGGGGCTAAGTGGGGCATGCGGGATGTTAACGCACACTTGGAGATCTTTTCCAGATCCCGAACACCTTGTGAGGAGACCTGTATCATCATTGGGGAACTTGTTACGTTGTTACGGCAGTACAGTACCTACCAATTTTGGGTACGTACAGAAACCTTAGGCTGGCTGGTGAAGGGGGCATCATCAGGGATCATAATGGGGACTTGATCTTAGCCTACATTGTTCCTTTGGGGACTAAGAGAAAAAATGTGGCTAAAGCTCGTGCTCTTCTCTGGGGTGTTATTATTATTAAGGATAAATGAATTAAACATATTATTATTAAGGGGGAATCTCTTCTCATTTAAATTCCATTAGCAAGACCAGTTACAATAATTGGGTTTTGGGTAATATTATTTATGATATTAAAGAGAACCTTAAGTACTTTGATTCCCATATCATTACTCATATCCCTCACATCAAAAATACTTGTATAGACAGATTGGTGAGTGAGGGAGTTCAAATTAATGATTTCAAAGTGTGGCAAAAAGGTGAAGTCATACTTGTGCATATTAATGATATTATTAATCATGAAAAGTTCTAAGCACTTCACCTAAAGCAACGCGAGGGAGAATAATGGGTTTATTTTCAAATATTGCAAAAGTGAGTTCGAATTAAGCTATTCTTGGAAAGGAAAGTCTAATTTCAAAATTTAAAAACCTCAAAATTCTGAGCATTGGAGTAAAAATTTGGCCACCGTGGGTGGAAATATAACTAGAGTCTAGCTGTCCAACAATCGGCATATTGTGAAGGATAAGTCTATGTAAAACCTATTTAGGATTTGAGGTTTTAGTAAATTTATCACCAGACTCCAAGGGAATGATCGTTAACTTACTACGGAGTTCAAGATGGCATGAAAAGAGGGGAAAATGGTGATCTGTGGCATGGAAATTGATATTTCAGAGGAAGCTATTGCCCAAATTACTCACATGGATATGGAAGGTCTGAAAATCTTTAAGGATGAGAATCAAAGAAAGGATGAGAATCAATACTTTCTTTGTGGCAAAGGAAAATTTCCATTACTTCACTTATGGCATCACTTGTTCTTGTATTCCTGGGGTATGGAGGGAGGTCTGTCTACACATCATGAAGTATCTTACCCTGGAAGGTAAATATCGTTATATATATACCCATCACTTGTGTTTTCTAAACATGTTTAGACATAAGAAAATTCTCAGTATTCCTTTCTATATTTTTATGTCTCTGACCACCTCAGTGAGGTATTTTCAATGGAGTAAGGTAGAGTCCCCCATCCACGAGGGCCTCATTCTTCACCTATTCTGTAATCGGAAATTGGCTTGGGATAAACAAATGTTTCTAATTGAAGATGAGGAGGATATTACCCTAGATGAGTGTCCATCAAAGATGAGGGAGGGTAATCTGGGTACTAAGTAGAGGGGTGAGGGGAAGAATGTGGAAGGGATGGAAAATTAGGTAGTTAGCCCATCGAAGGGTAAGGATAAAGTTCCCCCAGAAGGAGAGCATGGTCTTAATATGTGGAAGAACAAAGTTTAGTATTTGGAGACGGTGGTCCAGGTCCTGGAAGAGACTAACTCGGTGGCAAGGAAGGGCATGATTGAAAACATTGAATCCAAAAAGAATATATTCTTGGCCTAGAATAACATCCACGAGGATATCAAGATGTTGGACTCTCTAGTTCGGGATTTGGGTGCTCGTCTGGTTATTGTGGAAAAAGAGAAGCAGAAAAGGAGGTGGATCAGTTCTGATGATATTGAAGAGGAGGAGGAGGTGTCTGACGAGGATGCCAAGGAACCCCCCAGAAGAAGCTGAATTCTAATCCTATTAAAAAATAAGATATCATGGAGGTTAAACCCTCCAACAAAAGTAAAGCTATTTAATGGAACTTATTTTGAACTATCTGCGGACTTTTTGGGAAATTTTTCTATTTTTTCTTATGTAATGGCTTAGTTCTATTTTTCTCGTTGTTTCTTTGACCCCCTTCTCTGTTTTGGATTTAAGTTTGTTTAACTCTTGGGGTCCTATTCCTCTTTTGTCTTTCTTTATTTCTGTCACGATGTAATCTTTTTGTACTCGGCCTCTAATAGCCTATCCTTGTTTTTTTACCCTATCTAATAACAAAATGTCACACTCAATATTTTTCTAAATCATTTATCATAACTTTATTACATTATAAGTTTATTAATATTGTGAATTACAATTTCCCACTTCAATATATATTTATATCTTAAATAATTCAAACATTGAAACTAATTATAACTAATTTTTAAATAATATTTTAAAACTTCTCTTTAGCAACATTTTTTTAACAATTTAATAGATTTATTGTTACATTTGAGAATATAATATATGTCACAAACATTTATTTGATCTCCTTTTCATTTCGGCCAGCATTTTTTTTTCTTAAAGAATTCTTGGTACCTTTCTTTTTCTATATTTTCTTTTTTCGTGGGTTCCCACCAACTTACCCTTATCTATTGAGCCTTTGTGTGGAAATCATGTATTGGAATTTTTTCTACCTTTCCCATCCATATATATATATGTTACAAGTATCATTTTCCCATCATGTATGAGCATAGTACATTGAATGAAAATTTTAAAATATCATTAATTTTCCATTTCTAACATTGATCTACTTGTGCCATTGTTTTTGGACATGAAGTGGATGCACATTTATTCTTAACCTCTATGCACTCGTCACATTTGACAAATAAGTTATTCTTGGTGATTGGAACATGGGAAAAATGTCCCACTTAACAAGGCATGTGTGGTGATATATCATAATTTATCTCCACCATTATGGATATAAATGCAATAGTTGCAGCACTGCTTGGCAGTTGTTTATATTTTCTTGTATTTCCATTTTTTGCCTATTGTGTTTTCCTGTATTTCCATTTACTTCCATCCTCTCTCTATTCATCTAATATTTTTGGTATCCATAATGGCTGCTCTTCAGGATTCCACAACATCAGTATGATTATCCCTTTTTTCACTTTCTTCTAGGGTTTTACAATCATTAATTGTGTATGGAAGTCTCACTCTTCCATTGATTACAATACTTACTGTGATAACGAATAAGCTAGACCCCATTTCTTTGTGTAATGGAGTGTAGATAAAGATGAATATATTAGTCCCTTTGCAACTCTCACACCTTTTGAGGGTAAATCCACATATGTTCCTCCTTCAAATAGAAATTTCATTTTCAACTATATCCACACATAAAAAGATAAAATTAGTTGAGCGGCCACTTATATCTTAAACCTAGTATGGAAAATTTGAAAATTAGAAATATCAATAAAAATTCCAAGGTTAAATCATATGCTTGAAATCACAATGAGAAAATAAATATAAACATCTTATATGAATATCTCTTAAACCTTCTTTAATCCAAGAAAATCTTGAACAAATGTAGAATTCGGGTATCGTTCAAGACAATAGGTAAGGGATTGTTGTCATTTATGTCACATATCAATCTTAATATCATCATACATATACAACTATTTATGTATACCTTGTTCAAATCAATAAACGTTGATGTTGAAAATCATATCCAAATAATACTCTAAGATAGATGTCATCTATTTTTGAACTTAACATCCTTGAATGGTGTTAAATTTGATGGTTGTTTAAACATTTTTTTGTGATTTTATACATAAGATACTTTAAGTTTTTTATAGAACTATCATGTGTGACTTGTATGTTTAAAATGTGACTGTCAATTTTTGTATACATTTATATAGAAAATTTAATCGTATATACTAAGCATAGTTAAAAAAATATGAAATAGTCATTCATTGAGTAGTGTATAAGTAACATTGTTTTGTACACGCACTCATGTAGATATTTACTAGATTCAAAATTCAAAATTCAAAATTCAAGTGATCGCACTTACAAGTGTGAATTATCCTACTTCTAAGTGTGAGCCTCGATTCACACTTCTCTTAACTTTCACTTCTAAGTGTGAGTCTCGACTCACACATCTAAGTGCAAGTTTTTAACGAAACATCTAAGTGCGATCACTCACACGTTGAAGTGGAAACACAATAATTAAGGGATTTATTTTACCCAAATTATATAAGGGCTTTATATAAGCTCAAAATATTATATTTTGGAAGTATTAGCTTACATTAGAGCGTGATAAGCTCAAAACATATTTCTTTATTAGTTCCCGCCTCCTGTAGGAGTACTATACCTTTCATTCAAACAAATAATTTCTCCTCAATCCACCAATCAAAATAAAAAAAATTCTATAGATTTTTAACTTTCTAATGTTTATATTTTATTTAAACAATTTTTGAATCTACAAAACTTATGTATCTTTTTCTTTATTGGCTAGTTAGTACTGATTTGAAAAATATGAAGCCTTGTTACAACATTGATTTATTCTATTCAAAAATAAATAAAATTATAAGAAGGACATGTGTCCAATATTTAAATTAGATATGACATTTAGAAAAAATAAATGCTAATAAAAATTCACTGCATTTAATGTTTATCCAAAAAAAAGACTTATTTACAAGCTTGGACAAGTGGCACATCCAAAATAGTACACTATTCATAAAAATTAATAAACTTTATTTAAAAAATAACATCATAAATATTTCTAAATTAAATCCCATCACACTCCTTATGTATATATATTTTACTATTTTGGTTTTTTTAGTCAAGGGGAGGGAGGTCTAAAAACATAAGAAGGAAGCCTTTGAAGAACTAAATCTATTTCTTAAAGGTAATGAAAATCTCACCTCCCATTTTTTTGGCTACCTTAGAATGTCTTTACCTAAACCATTTGATGAGGTGGATCTCACCTTAATTCAATTCTTAACCCTAGAAAGCTGCCACAAATGTATTTATGCTTACCACCTTCCAATGCTAAACCATTTTAGATGGGGGCAAGATTTTAGTTTTCCCTATTTCTTGTATCATTCTTTATGTGCCTCTATTTCAAAGTTTAAATCATGTAGGATATTTGTCCCTCTCCACCAAGGCTTTATGCTTTCCCTTGTCAAAAGGGATTCCCTGGACATTAACAAAACCGGTGCTCTCAATCTAGCCTTGGAAGCTTATGCAGATGGTTCGAGGTGTGATTCAGAGGAGGAGGATTCGAGTGATGATGGAGATTATCTAGATGGTGACAAAGAAGAGGATGAAGTGGAGGTGGTCACAGCCCAAAACCTTCAGTATCTGAAATCTAAGAAGACCTCGAGCACTGAGCAAAACACTAAGGGTGAGTCTAGCAAATAGGGTTCCTCGACTCCTATAAACGCTTAATTGGAACATCACTAAGAGGCTATGGGTCAGTTTAGTTCGATCAAAGGGGAAAATCACTTGGCCAGGATGGTGGTTGATATCGATGAGATCAAGGGGGACATGCGGTTCACTAAGAGCTCAGTCCAGTTTCTTTTTAATGATTGGTACAAGATGAAGGAGCAGGTGTAGGAAGTTGTTAGCAATGGGTAGGGTAGTGAGATTGAGATCCTAAAGGCCAACTTGGGGGCCATAACTAGGGATATGGATCAGGTTAAAGCTATCCTCCATAATTATATCGAATGGAGCATTGTGACTCTTAAGTCGACCCTGCATCACCTTCAAAATATGGGGCAGCTTGCCAATTATTATTGTGTTGTGGATAGTCAAGGAGGGAAACGAAAGGAAACCCCAGATGGTTTAGAACTGGGATCTTTGGTTATTAATATTAATGCCCTTGCAAAATAATGGGCTAAGGTGCTGGAGGGGATTGAAAAAGCCTACAAATGACTTTGGTGTGGGGTGTTCTATTTTTTCACCATCTCTGTCTATGGCTATTAGTTCCTTCAATGTTGTTAGTTTCACTATGGTTTTTTGTTGTTGTTAGTATCACTATATGGGATCTGAAGTTCCCTTATTACTATGAAATTTTATACTATGGTTTTTTTAAGTTATTATAATTGGTTTCATCTTCTCTCATGGAGCTTTCTTGATGTATGGGGTACGGTCCCCTTAACCCTCTTTTTACCTGTAATAAAAAAACATTGAGCTTTGGTTTATCCTTGTTTGCAATAAAAAATAGATTTGCAAGTTAAATTTTTTAAAATTCAATGTTTTCTAGGTTTCTATTAAAATTTGTAACAATAAAAAAATTAATATGAATTATTTTTTGTTAAAGAAAAGAACAATAATACTATTATTAGTTCCTGCCAAGGTAGGATAATATACCTTTCAGTTCATGAAATTATCAATGTTACTGTGAGCCAATAATATGCAAGAAATTTTCTACTCATGTTAATATTTCTAATGTATAAATTTTGAATTGACATAATTGCATGGATATACTTTTTGATAAAAAAAATTATTTCGATTAGTGAGAAAGGATGATTTGACTATTTTATTCCCTTATTGAAGTGCATGATTTTATTTATTTATTAAACTAAAAAATTAGAAATGGTCACATGGCATGGGATTTATTAATGCCTATCAAATCATCTAGCCTTCAGAAATTTCAAAACATATATGTCATGAAATTTTTTATTTCCACAATGACATGAAAAAGTGTTGGTGATATTGTCAATTTATTAAACATCCCATATTTTACATCTTCCAACATCATTTGATATAATTTGATTGTATTACAAATTCTTCCATTTAAAAGAAACAACTCATATTTCCATCTATCCATTCATCCATATATTAGCAATAGAGAGTACTATGGGTGCTTAGAAATTAATATACTGATATGTAGTTTGCACTGCACAAAAGCCAAGATTTTCAACAATGGAATTACACAACTTCAAAATGTCTGAGTATGTAGAGAGGAGGACATCGACAATATTCATTAACCACTGCACTGAAATATTATTCAGATCAACATCATCTTCTACCTACATATTATCTACTCCATCATGTGGAAAGGTAGGAACTCTAATACCTCTTCATATTCCAAGCAAATGATTACCAGTAAGGCTTCAAGTGAGGGGAAATTGACCATGTCATTGGATTCTCTAACCTGTATTTCCTTGTTTGGTTTCATGGTTGTGACACACTGCATAATTATTCATTTAGGTCTCTAATTATTTTTTATTTTACTAATTGTATTCCACTGAAACAATGGTGGCCCTTATACGTGTCTCCTACTGGAACCTTATCTTGTTTAGAATGGTTCTCTCAATAAAAAAAATTATGCACTTATTGTCTACACTTATGGTTATGGATATTATTCTTTAATTATTAAGGATAAGGTTATTTTAAAGAAATCCATTTGATTATAATTTTATGATATATTAAATTTCACAAATTCATTCACCATGAAATATTTTTCCTTTATTTGGCTCATCTCTTTCTAGATGTAATTTGGTTCAAACGTATTGTCATTTTTTCATAATTTTATTTAAATAACACCTCCAAACCAATAAAGAAGCTATCTATCTTATAGATTATATCCATACGTCTTAATCAATTGGTCATGTTGTCAAATGGATCCCCAATTCGACTCATTAAACTATCGACTTCTATTAATCCAAAAGACACGTCATATCTTATAGGAAGGAACTGACCTCTTTGTAGATCTTGTTGAATTTAAAATGTCATTAACAAAATTATTATTAACACAGTTTATTAAATATACATGAACATAATGATTGGCTATTTTATTTACTGAAAGGGCTAATGCTCCTGCCATGTTTTTTATTAGATTACATAAGAAACATGGATTAAAGAACCTATAAACCTTAAAATAGATTGCATCGTGAACATGACCAAGAAGGAAAAAAGGAAACAGGACAAAAATGAATAAAACAACTTATCCCAAACTAAAATCCAATAGATCAATAAAGGAAAAAAAAAATAAAAAAATTATATGCTAAAACAGATCAAAAACAGGGAGAGGAAAACATCCCAAATGATACAATCCACAAAAATTCAAAAAAAATCTCCAAGAGCCAAGGGGTTAGTTAGTATTCAAACATTTGTAGATCATCCTGTCCTTTCATCTGATCATCCTTCTCGCTCATGATAGGAATTTCATCTTCAACTTGATCTTCCTCATCAAAATTACTGAGGTGGAGGTTATACCTACGAACTTTGTGTCCCTGCTACACCTTAGCCATATGCCCTTACAAATCCAAAACCAAACTTTTGATCTTGACCATATCCACCTAGATAGAGTTTTGGGAGATGTAAATTTTCTTAGAAGCGTCAATGCATTACATGACACTAACTCCCATGTCCATTCCAACTTCACCTAAGGAATCCATATCCCTTTCCACCTACATCACCCAGAGAGAAATTTTATCAAAATTCACATGCCAATCTAGCTCCACTATCTCTTTCCCTTTAGATGACTCCCCTTTCGTATCAACTAGAGAACCAAGAGTGCCCTTCCCCTGAGAATCCGTAATCTTCTTTCTCCTCAGTATGTTCATACGGTCAGTAAGATTAAAATCGTCATATGAATCCCCCAATTTGGGATATAATTCATTTACCACAAATGATTTACCATTATTAAAAAGAAAAAAAAAACCATGTTATAACGAGGTCTCAATCTTCCCTTGTTGAAATCATTCACCGATGTAAAGAGTGACATAAACAAGAAAAAGGGAAGTCTCATATCAATCTTATGCCTAAACATATTAATCACAGTAAGATGGTGAGTATATATATTTCTATAATTACCTTCAAGAGTAATGTACCTCATAAGGTGGAGGCAGACTCTATTCCAAATATTAGGGATGTAGAATCTAGCTATATCATTTACAAGCATGTAAACCTTTTCTTTACCGTGGAAGAAAGTTTGAATTTCTTATTTGTGTCTCGTATGATATATGAATATATTTAAGTCTTCTAACTCCATTCCATTTGCCTGTGTTATTGAATCCTTTGAAACATGAATTTCCATGCCATAGATCACCATGCTGCGATTTTTCCATGCCCGACCAAACTCCAACACAACATAAGAATAAGACCCCGTGATTTTTGAGAGGAAATTCCTAAACCCCCCAATTTTCATAATAAACCACAAGGATGGGTTTTCCTTTAGGTAACCATAGCTCATGGGCTCGGTTCTTCAATGACCACCTCCCATGTTTTTAGTTGATTGATAATGAAAATTGAAGAAACAATGGCCAAAATGAATCTTAAGAGAAAAATTAATACAAATTCCACCATATATCCTACATGTGCGAAGGGTCATGTTAACCTTAAGAACAAGGATGACATCCCAACAAGGGAAAACATCCACCCACACATTAGTACTTAATGTTATTAATGAGATTAATAACATTGGGGATATCATCTCCCCTCTCCCACACTTTAAAATTATTACCTTTAGCCCCCAAATAGGCAAGATGATCCACACATTTATTACCCTTTATAGGGGTATGAATAAGATCAAAGCGATCAAACTATTTAAGCATATCTTTAGTATCTTTAAGGATATTTATTAAGGTATAATTATTAATTATATCCTTTCTCATATTCTCAAGGGTTAAAATATTATTTTGAATAGCTAACGAGAAAAACATGTTGACCTTGGGGAGTAAATCCTTAATCCTAATTTTCATCCAAAAATCCTTTTGTTCCAATGCTTCTACCATGTGAACACTTTGTAATACAACATATGTTCTGAAAATGAATATGTTTGGTCCAATAACTAATATGTCAAGTGTTATACTTAAACATTGTAGTCATTGATCTCTATCAATGCATGTAGGAAAAACATTTTTGCTAAAATAATTGATCTAAGAACTTTAAAAGACATAAAAATATTTTTGAAACATGTTCTATATTTTTCATTCAAACAAAAACATATTATAAGTACGACATAAAAAGTAGTTTGTAGTAACTAACACATCTTTCAAATAAATACAATTTTCATCCTCCAATCTTTACAATTCAATTCTGGTTAAGGAAATCAGACTTCAACTTGTCAAAGTTTCCTGTAGACCAAATGCCATAATTGAGGAAGGCCAATGGGGAATTCATTAGTCTAATGCTTACATGCATAGAAATGTTTTCTTAGTCCATCTGCAGATTATATTAATTTTCAACATTATCAACGTCTACAACATTAAATTATAGAAGGAAGAAACTTTCCACTATGCGGCTCTTGTTTGTTAAAACCTATTGACTTATTAGATTAAAATCTAATTTGTTAGGTTAAGTTTCCTCATAATTTAGTAGACGCTAAGATCAAAATAACATCAAGTAACTTATTAAATTCTATTGACCATTAAGATAAAATTATTTAACTTAGCGACATCTAAGTTAAAAATATCATCCTCTAACCTAGTAGGTGCTAAGATTGAATCATCTTAATTAAAAATCTTAAAATCATATGATGAATTCAACTAATTTGTACATATCTTTTGTGCTATACAGTAATCCAAAGTAGATGAGGGTGATCGACTTAGAGGTTTCTAAACTCAAAATATCAAACCTAAATTTGTAAAACCCTAGTAACTTCGAAGAGTACAATATCATTTGTTAGGTTATGTTGAAACATAAACTAGTGGAAAATAAACTCAATATGTATTTCTTTAGTTTTTTAAATGCTAGTGACTCTTAAGATCAAAATAGTTTATTATTTAAATACCCAGTGGTCGCTAAGTTCAAACTATGTTGATTTAATTTGTTAAATCCTAGTTTTTAGGCCCTACAATATTGGCTAAGGATGAGAAGGCACATGGGCATGTGGGACCTAGTTAAATAAGGGAGCGTGGGGTTGAAGGAATGCAGGGAAGGGTTATAGTAGGGTTTTTTCAAAACACACGGTGCGTGCGCAAGGCAAAGAAAATTTTGGACTTAGCCATATTCGGCATCCCAGGAAACACACAAGAAAATCACGACCCTTGTGGATAAGGTGCCGGCTTGGAAACTGTAGGATCAAAAAGGGAATATTCAATGCATGCGATGGAAGGTTCCAAGAGAACATAATTACAAAGAGTGGAGAGCTTGGATCAAAAGAGGCATGCTCTATTGGAGGACCATTTAGAAACTTGACAACATGGATCTATTACCTTAGAAGACATGATGGTGAAGGTAGGAAAGCTATATAGTAAGGTGCATGGGTAGAAAGAAAAGGATATACAAGTGAGGACCAGAGAGTGCTAAGAGTTATAAAGACATACATGGATTCATTCTGAGAGAGTAGTGCACTAGAAAAGAGATAAAGTTCATTAGAAACACCATAGAGGATTCTATGGGTTGGGATTAGGAAAATATAAGAGTGATGAAACATTTAGAGGGATGGATCTGCATTCATTTTTGTAATGTGATGAACATAGTGTAGTTGTAATACATGACTTGGCTCTGCATTGTGATATGAGGGTCTGTAATGGTTTCATGGAATGTAATGTGGTTATTAAACATATTAATATAAATATAAGGTTTTTTTCTAAATAATATATGTGTTCATAAGTATAATCCTTATGCACTTCCCTTATGTATGAATCATTTCTACACATTGTGTATAATTTCTCTTTTCTTAATGGATTGAGGTAACAACTCGTTCTAGGTTCTTAGAATGTTATATGGTTCCTTTCTATTCTTTTATATTTGATTATTTGTCCTAAGATGATGCATTCTCACAAGAATCACATAAAGGAGAGACTTGGTGCCCATGCATTCCTTAGGTGAGCACCCAATGCCCACTAGGTGATAGGTCAGTGCCCATGGGATTAGACTATTTGTCTAAGGGTATAAAAATGAGTACATCTTGGTTCCATTTTCAGGACCCTTTTTCAAAGTTGTTGTGAGAAATGGCATACATATTTGTTCTTGTGATGCATAATGACAAAGAGTTTGACCTTTGGAAAGTGTTGAAACATGGTTCAAGAGCATGAAGGACGCATTTTCTCAAAGATTTAGCATTGGAATTTAGTTCAATGTGTGTAGATGGGTAGAAGAGAACCTATACCATGAGATGTATGAGATATTACTCTATTGTCTTCTAGTAGAAATATATTAATGGATTTCATCATATGAATCCATATCAAGTTGGTACTATAGATCACATGTATGGATCCAAGATGACTATCAAAGGCTGTAGGATGTAAATTTGACTTGGATGCATGTTTTTGATCACTGGTGGAAGAGATTTCTAACTAGTTATACTTTAGAATACGTCATTTATGCATATTTTTTCCTAGAACTTGCTGAGTTTGATTTTTTGAGGAAGCCTAGAGGATCATTTTTGCATGATATTCATTTGGCTATGAATATCTTGGTCATTACCTTGAGTTTGGAGGCATTTCCCATGGCCGGATAAACTTCTCTGAGCGTTGGGAAAGGAAGCTAGGGTGGAGGAAAATGGCAGGAATTGTGGCTAAAAATGAAAAGGAGGAGAACTGACTCAATTATAGTGAAGCTCGTGAAAGGGAAATTACTAGACAACGTGAGGTTGCAAGCGTGATGGATCTATGGAGGAAGATGTTATGGGAAGGAGTTGAGGTTCACGTAGAGGATGTGGAACCTGAGTAGTCTATGCTACCCCATCTTGGTAAGCGTGGGAGAGAATCCCATTTAACTTTTGATGAGAGTTCAGCACATGGAGAAAGGAGGTCCATTGGCATGCATATGAACCCACATGGTAACCAAACCATGGCACTTTGTTTTCCAGATCAAGGAAGAAGTATTATTAACCCAGTTGGTATCAGTGGGAGTAACCGATATGTGCCCAAGAGATATAATTTCTCATTTGGAACATCTATGGCTATGCAATCCATTCCTGTATTTGGAGGAAATTTTGGACAAGGTGCAAAAATGCAAGGTTTGGGTATCATGTCTTGAAGTGGTGCGGGACAGACAACTGGAAGTGGAACAATATCACAAACCATCGACGCATAGTTTAGTGGGATTTTGGGAACTCTTGGAATTACCACTTCAAGCCCTTTTCTGACTACATGAGGTGGATCTGGTGCATCAGGAGGAACAAGACCTGGTGGATCCAGTGGATCTGGTGAAGGAGGAAACACTGGAGGGAACCAAGGCTCTAGATCAGGAGGACAAGGGCCTTAACCACCTCCACAATTATTTTTTGAGATATATTTGCACTTACCAAACTATAGGGCTATTGAATATGTTGCAGAGCATGTGCACAAATTTGATTTACTATGGGATGCGAAGGGGATCACTACCCTAGAGTGGAAGGCAAGTTAGTTTGTAACAATGTTCTAAGGGCATGCACATAGTTTTTATAGGAATTATGACCCCCATTAGATGGTGGTAGACTACACCGCATTGAAGAAATCCTTCCTAGTAGAGATCCATATCCCTGAGTTTGATTAGAAGAGCGTCAATGATCTGAAGGAGATCCAAAAGGGAATGGTAGAAAGTATGTGGGAGTATGAAGCACATTTCAAGACTCTCTTGTCAAAAATATCCTATGAAATTCATCCTTGTCAACAAGCTCAATGGGTTTTTGGAGGATCAATAACACAATTTATAAGGGCTCTATCACAGAAGACTTTCACAGTCCCAAGCGAGGCATTGGAAGATTCCCTTCACACTGAAGCTATTGGGATTGTTGATACTGGTTTTAGTCCTTTTTTGGAGGCTCAAATTGCTGCAATGGCTAACCAGTTGGGGAAGTTGTCTACAAACTCAATGTATGAGGTTCTTAGTGGGATTTGGTGTACAGACTGTGAAGTTGAAGGGCATGCAAAGGATAGTTTTCCTCATAAATTGGTATGCTCTATGGTGGTATATTGTGAAATTTTCCATGGGGATCATGATGCAAGTATATGCCCTCTACTATAGTGCGTAATTCGAAAGAACATTTCTTGTTATTACAAGATGTGTACCTCTACAACCCATGATAGCAAGGATTGTAGACTGATTGATTAGATCTATGATGCTATTGATATTTTTGGTTGCCAAAATAGTGTTACAAGAAGTAAAAAGGATGATGACCATCCTTATGAAGGGCGTGCAGATGGAGGAGAACTTGGAAGATTTTTTCCCAAAGGATTTCCTGGTCACAGGAACCATGGTAGAGGATGAAGTGAGTTCCCATGAGGAAGCTATTATAACTATGGATCTATAGAGAATTATAAATGTGATTTTCCTGATCTGTTATAATGTTCATGGTGTGGGAAGAAACATAAGTATGAAGAGTTTCCATAGATCTATGATTATATGAACAAGCAGCACCGGAAGGACAAGGGTGATGGGATGGTAAACATCAAGAGGGCCAATTCACATTGGATGCCAAGAGTGGTGAGTGAGTCAAGACTAGAACCTGTACTGGTGACAATGTGAGTATAGGCCACATGTGCCAGGGAGATGCCAAGAAAAAGGACACTAGTTTCAAGAGAGGAAGTGGTACATGGAAAGTACCCAAACCCTTCTCATCAGAAGGAGGTGTATCAAGAGACTATGGATGTGATTTGAAGTTTGCAAGGGGAGATCCAATGTGTAAAGGATAAATTAAGGCAATTGGAGCAAAGGAAGAATGCCAAGACTCCAAAGGATGACCTGGATGATGTCAAGGAAGTATGTATGATGTTAAGGCAAGAGAATATTATTCCTTTATTAGGGAAATTACTAAGAGAGAAGGTACCATGCACCGAAGCAGAGCACAAAAGGCATTTTTTTCATGAAAACTTTCCTCCTCACATCTTTGACTATGATAAGGAGATTACTTTGAATGCAGTTGTTTATGGATGGATTCATAGTAATATCCTCATCCAGACAGGAGCAGAGGTCAATGTTCTTACCTTAGATGTTTGGCATCAAATTGGAAGGCACACATTATCACTATATTTGAATGTGTTGTATATGGAAAACAATACTAAGGTAATTCCCATTCGAGTCCTTAAGGATGCAGTTATCACCATTCAAGGGGCTAAGTTCATTGGAGACTTCTAAGTCTTGGTGCACACCGAGGAAGACAACTTTCCAATGCATTTCTTTGGCACCCATGGTGTTACAAGAAAATTTCTGACATATGGTTTAACAAGGGGTATATCAGATTTGAGAATAGGGAAGAAAGGGTGATCATTCCTTTGATAGAATGGAAGTTAATGCCCAATACTGATCCCTTAGGGGAAAAATTCCTTGATAGAATCTATGTACGCTCCATCAAGGATCCTGAGATAATTCATCCAGCGGAAAGAGTTATCTAGTTTGAAGATGATCAATCCTTGAGCGATAAAAATAGCATGGCATGTGACAATTGGATTCATGGGACTTATGAGTTGATTGGATAACAGTTGAGATAATCCGTAAAATGGTAAAAAAGTTGCACTTAGTCGAGGGCCTAGGAGGAAAGAAATTGCCAAGTTACTTTGGAGGAGCATATCCTAAAATTTTCTTGTGGGAAATGGAAACTCAGTGGAAAAATGAGGACGAGAGAAGGGGACTGCTAAATTAAAACCTACTTAGATCTGCAGTGCATTGGTGGGCTACACATTAGGAGAGCCTCCTAGAATGGATCTATGAAGTAGATGGTGAAGATATGGAAACTTTGGAAGGTAACAATTTGAAAGGTACACGTGAGGTCATAGATAACATTTACAAGTGAGCACGTGCCTACCATGAGCCCTTGAAAAAAAAGAAGGTTAACATTGGGATAGAAATAAAACCTGAGGAAGCTATCATTGGGTACTATTGGTCGGAAAAAGAAGTTTGAAAGGTCATTGATGTGTTGCGTGATTTCTAAGATTTGTTCCCTCATGGGTACCATGAACTCAAAGGTGTCCACCAATCCTTAGGGTAGATGAAGATCAAGTTGAAGGAAGGTGTGCACCCGATTTCAAAGAGGCCTTACTAGATGAATCCAAATTTACACGTACAGGTCACGGAAGAAATATACAAGAATATAGCATCTGGTATCATTGAGGTAGTGGAAGAATTAGAATGGATAATACCAATTGTCATTAGTATCAATAAGGATGGGAGGATAAGAATCTGTGTCGACTATAGGTATCTGAATGTAGTATGTGTCATCTATCCTTTCCCAACCCCCTTTAATAAAGAAATTTTGAAGGGAGTAGCCGAGTGCGAAATCTACTCTTTCATAGATGGGTTCTTAGGGTATCACCAAGTTAGGGTATCCACTCAATGGGGAAGTATTTGCTATATGGTTATGCCTTTTGGATTGAAGAATGCACCTTCTGTTTTCTCATGCATCGTGGTATAAGAATATCAAGACTTCATCCATAAGTTTCTTCAAGTTTACCTAGATGACTAGACTGTGTATGGATTGGTGATAAACCATTGTGACAATTTGAGGCTGATGTTTGAGATATTTTGGAAATTGAGGATATCCTTCAACATTGAGAAATGTGTCTTTGCTACTCCATTTGGAACCCTGTTAGGACACATTATATGCAAATAAGGCTTACTAGTAGATCCCACCAAATTTGTAGTTATTATGGGATTAGGGAAGCCTACTAGTCAAAGTGCAAAGTGTATATTTCTTGGGTAGATGGGGTATTACAAGAAATTCATCAAGGAGTATACCAAGACCACCGCGCCCTTGGATGAATTTCTAAAACACAAGAGTTCCTTTCATTTGGGAGAGGTATAGAAGAAGGCATTTGACACATTGAATGATAGGCTTCTCACGATGCTCATACTATGTTTTCCTTCTCGGGATAAGCCCTTCCATGTGTATGTTGATGCCTCGGGGATAACTATGGGATAAATACTAGCAAAACCTGGTGTGGGAATTGTTGATCATCCCTGGTGTTTTACAAGTAGGAATTTGACACTAGTATAATAGAATTACACAACTACTAATTGCGAACCATTATCTATGATCCACGCACTGCACAAGCTCAAGAAGTATCTATTGGAAAAACCATTTATATTCTACACAAACCATATGGCATTGAATTACTTAGTCAACAAGCCCATTCTACAAGGGTGCATATGTCGTTGGGTCTTGTTATTTCAAGAGTTTGAGTTCACAGTGGTTGTGAAACTAGGAAAAAGCAATTCAGGACCTGACCACTTATCAGGAATCAAGTAAGGGGAGGACACACAAAGCATTTAGGATACCATGTTAGATTCCCAACTATTTAGGTTGCAGTGTGCATCCTCAGACTTGGAAGATATCACAATTTTCTTGAAATAAGGTGTGGCACCAGAAGGGATGAAGGCTATGGAGAGAAAGTAGTTAGCAATACATGTTGCACCCTACATATTGATTAGTGGAGACCTATATAAGTTAGGTTGTGATGAGGTTCTATGCCAATGTGTATTAGAGCATGAGCACATGGAAATTATGCACCAATTATGGAGGAAGTGCATGGTGGGATTGCAGGAGGACACTATGCAGGAAATGATACCATGTGAAAGATTTTATTAGTAGGGCTTTATTGGGAGACCATCTACTAGGATTGTATTGAGTTTTACAAGGCTTGAGACCATTGCAAGTGTGTTGGAAAACTTGAAAAGAGAGATGAAATAACCTTGTGACCAATAGCCAGCACTAAAGTTTGAGGTTGGGAAGATGGTGTTATTGTATGCTTGCAAGTATTTGCATCATCTTGGGAAGTTGAAAGTCCATTGGTTGGGACCCTACATCATCTCATACATTCTAGATTCAGGCATTTTCCAGTTACAAGAGATGGATGGGATGATATTATGAGGTCATTTCAATGGGAGCAGGCCGAAGCCCTACTATAAATAAGTCTTCTTGGTGTTTTTAATAAGGTAGTGTTTCCAATTAGTCAAGAATTTCCCTTTATGCCTTTTCTTTTCTTTTGTTTCCCTTTCTCAGTACTTATTCCTTTCTTTTTGTTTCATTTTGTGCCTTATGCATTGGTAACCACATTATTTTTCCAAGGTTGTGTATGTGCAGAGGACCACACATCTGTTTTAGTGTGGGGTGGAGTAATGAAAATTATAGGCTTGAAATACAAGTTAAGAGGCTTGGTAGAAGGAAGCACATAAGAAATCGCATGAGGAAACTGTGGATAATAAATTATGGTTTTAAGAAGGTTGTAATAGATACCATGTACAAAGTATGAAGATTGCAATAACAACATGAGGTAGGCAACGGAAAAATTAGGTAAAGGACATAAGAAGTTCCTTCAGCACTATAGACGCACGTGTAAGAGTCTTCGGTTGGATTGGATTTTTACACGCCAAAAGGTTGTAAAGGATTTTTCACGTAGGATGTGGCATGTGGATAAGGGTGCTTAAAGTTGGCCTATTGGAAAAATATGCATTTAATGTTAAGGTATGATGGTATGTGGCATAGCATTTATTGTTAGAGGGAAGAAAAAACTATAAATACAAGGTTGGGAAATTCATTTTTTTAATCTTCGTATTATGAAGTTGAAGCAATCTTACAAAATAGGGCATCCAGAGAGAAATTTGTGAAAAGGAAGAAGAATCCAAGAAATTTGATTGTGTGACTAGAGTGAGTATGTAAACTAGAAGGAAGGAGTACATGAGCATTAGGAAAGGTTATTTGTGGTGTGCATTCTTGTGGAAGATTGTCCTAGTTAGGGTTTGGCAGCTAGGGCACAAAGATAGAAGGGTTTATTCCAAAATTTGAGCTTTGGAGTTAAGTTTGGAGTGTAGAAGAGTAGAAGAGTAGAGTAAGTTTGTAGTTTAATCCCGACAAAAAGCATGGCACCTAATAAAGCAACTGTCTCACCAAAGAAAAAAAAGGGAAAGCAGAAATGAAAGAAAACCATTGTCATCGCAAGCACCAATGAATAATGGTATGCAAATATGCAGTGCCCAAATGGAGTATTTATAGGAAAGGAATGGGTGTCGCATCTAAGGAAAATGACTGTGAGTGATTATAACCATTGCACAAGCAAAAATGAGAAATAAATGGCGCTAGAGTTGGTTCTCATAGATAATGAAAGGACACCAGATGGGATTCTCATATACAGTGTGAAGTGAAGGTTAAATTGGAGAAGGAAGGATTATTACAACTGTATGAGTTGCCTTACTTTGGCAAGCCTATGTTCCTTTATCAATGGTTGATGTCACGCATGCATGAGGATAACTTTTATTTTTTGGGGAACAAGATGCGCATAACACCACAACTGATATCAAAGTTCACAAGCCTCATTTGTGAAGGAGATAGCATAGATGATGATCTTAGCGAGAAGGGGGATATTACGGAAATTGTAGAAACATATGACTACAAAAAGGGGTTGGGATAATTTGGCATCACTGAGATTTCAGACCCTGTTATGAGGATGGCTGCGTGCTTGGTGACCAAGCTCAATGATCATGAATGATGGACACAAGTGAACAAGGCATGGGTAAATGTATGTCAGAAGATATCAAAGGGAACAATCTATAACTTGTTCACTTTCATCGTGGATGAGATCATAAGCAAGGCGTAGGAGGGAGAGAAGATATTATTAGGTATGGTCCTCCTCACCATTATCTTTTCAGAGATTAGAGTTCCAGATGGGCCAGAAATTTTTTTTTGGGAGTATCCAGATGAGGATCCCTTGCCCACAAAGAGATTTGAAAAATACACTTATGAAACCATGACAACCACTCATAAGGCACACATGAAGAAGTGGTATAAATGAATGTGTGACGCATTCGGGGTAGAATGGAGGATCCCAGAGTAGTTTCCTGTGTTCGTGGATGGAGAAGAAAAATTTGCAGCCTATCAACATTTTTGCATTGGCAATTTTACTTTGACAAATAGGACTAAGGGTCAATGGTGCAAGATTCCCTTCTCCTTCAACATGTAATACTTTCAGGTATGGGTCAACATGTTCAAAGAATCCAAAATACTAAGGTTCAACCTTATTAAATTATACCAAGACCATCGCGAGCTTCTCCAAAAGCTCGTGTATCCTAAAAAGTGCATGTATGTGGAGAAGTATGTCTCCCACAATTTTTAAATGATGAAACCAATAACGTTGCCAATCACTGGAAGGGATGCATCAAGCATACACCTTCAAATAAGGCCAAGGTTTGAAAAAGGCATCTACCTAGTGAATGATGTCTCCATTCCAGAAGACCCCAAAGGAAGAAAGAAGACCACACCAAAGAAGAGAGAAATAGAAGAGGGGAAGGAGAAGAAAGCACCAAGTGTGTAGACCGCACAATCGGTGGGCACGCTTGAAGCATTCACTAAATCGAGCATAGTTTACGCATGTATAAATAAGTCCCCCATCAAGGAAAAAACGCTATAAGAAGAGGTGTCAGAGCATGAAAAACACCTCATCCATGAGGAATCACCAAGGGAGACATCACCTGCCAAAGAAAAAGAAAAGGAAGAATCTCATGTACTGTAATCTTAAGTAAGGAAGAGATAGAAGGTGATAGATGAGGTATAATCAAAAGAAAAAAAGAGTTTAGATGCCTACATCAGCCAAAAATATGATGATGATGAGCTTGAAGGAGGTAAAGACCATCCGATATATGATAAACATGATTCTAAGGAAGAAGGAGATGAGGATAAGAATGACGAGGAAGAAGATGAGGCTCAAGGCAAGGGGGTGAGTGAAGAAGTAAACACCAAGAACCAAAAAACCCAAATCCTCACCAAGGAGGAAGTAGAGAAAGCCATGAAGAGAGAAGTGGTTGGCATCATGAAGAATTTAGTAGATCAGGAGTTGGAAAGGAGTGCAGATGAGATTATAAAAGAGATAAAATAAGAAAGTGTTGCGAAGGAGTATGGTAGCATGGGTGGAGATCCCAAATTGGAAATGAGCTTCCCAAAATTTGTGTGGATAGGTGGGAAAGGCGTTGTAGTATCACAAGGGAAGGGAATGAGAAACATTGATGATCCTAGCAAGGTGCTACACACGCATTTCCAGAGCACCGTACCTACAGAACAAATCCTAGCAATGTCATCATTTGATGAACAAGGTGTGTAACCATAGACAAGAAAGATGTTATCTAGGGAATTTGAGTCTGAGGTGGATGAACTAGAGTTTGAAGTGAGTCAGAGAGCGCTAATGAAGGTGATAGAATCCAAATGGATAAATCTATTGGTAAACAATCAACAACTATCAGATGAACATATATGTAATGCACTTAACAAGGTTTCAGTCAAAATTGAGGCCAGACTATTAGGGAGAAATGATAGAGTGAAATTCCTGGAGGAGAAATTAGAGAAGAAAAATAAGGAGCTCATGGAAAAGAGAAAAGACCTAAAGAAAGAGGAGATGATCAACGCTCAACTGAGGTATGAATTGAAGGAAGAAAAAGCTAAGATGCGTGAAGTCTCTAAGAAGGTGGAGATGATTACAGATGCAATTGTCTTGAAGCACCCCAATTTAATGCTGCCCAACAAAAATTATGAGTCATCATTGCAATGTCTGGAGGATCTAACTCACATTCTCATAATAGAGAGGAAACCACTTGCTTTAGAATCTGCATAAGAGGTGTAGCCACGCCAAGAAAAGGAAAACAAGATTAACATTGTTGAGATTGTGGCATGATACACTAAACTCCTTATAGAGGTAAATACCACGGAATAAGTCACTGAAGATGTGTATAAAAACTACTTTAACAAAGATAGAGTGATAAGAATCTTGGTTGCCACCCATGAAACAAAACTCAAGGAGTTCTAAGAGAAAAACAAGGGGAAATGAGTAGAGATAGATATGAACCTATCTGAGGTGGAGAAGAAATCAGAATCATTCGAGACCTTACGAGGCTTGATCAAAGGCTAGTTGAAGGAACTATACCCCCAAATCACTTACAAGATGGATGCCCTTGAAGACTTTGGAAAGCATTTGGAGAGTATTGTTGACACCATGAGTGCAAAAGGATAGGAGCTAAGTTTTGAGGAAGTAATCACCCTAGTGGGTAGCCTCTGTCAGCAATCCTAGAGTGAGGTCAACACTTGGGAGAAGTTAGAAACATTACTAGAAAAGGATTTCCCTCTCCTCCTCCAACAATAAACAAGTTCCCCATTCTTTCTCCCAATTATTCATCCCTTTATTCTTTCCTTCCAACCATTGTAAGAGCCCATCATTCTTTATTCTTTGAAGAAGTGTTTCCAAGGATGGAGAATGGGAATAATGTGCAGTGATGTTGGGCCCCAAAATACTTGCTAAGGTTAGGAAGGTGCATGCGCATGTAAAACCTAGTTAAAGAAGGGCACACGGGGTTGAAGGCATGCAGGGAAGGGTTCTAGTAGGGTTTTTGCAGAACACATGGCAGTGTAAGGCAAGGAATGTTTTGTACTTAGCCATATTCAATATCCCAAGAAGCACATGAGAAAAGTGTGACCCTTGTGGATAAGGTGCCAACCTGGCAACTGTAGAATCAAAAAGGGAATATTCCATACATGCGAGGAAGGTTCTAGGAGAACATCATTTCACAGAGTAGAGAGCTTGAATCAAAGGAGGAATTCTCTTTTTGAGGACCACTTAGACACTTGAAATCCAATCTATTACCTCAGAAGGCATGGTGATGAAGTCATGAAATCTATTTATTGAGGCGTACGGGTATCAAGAAAAGGATATAGAAGTGAGAACCAAAGACTGTTAAGAGGTATACAAATATACATCGATTCACTCTAAGATAGTAGTATGCTAGAAAAGAGGAAAATCTCTATAAAAGCACGATGGAGGATTCTATGGGTTGGGATTAGGAAAATATAGGAGTGATGGGACATATAGAGGGATGTGTCTACATTCATATTTGTAATGTGATGAACATAGTGTAGTTAAAGTGCATGAATTGGCTCTGTATTGTGATATGAGGGTCTGTAATGGTTTCATGTAATGTAATGATGTTATTAAACATGTTAATATGAATATAATGCTCTATTCTGAATCACATATGTGTTCATAAGTATAACCCTTATGTATTTCCCTTATTTATGAACCATTTCTACACATTGTGTGTTATTTCTCTTTTCTGGATGCGTTGAGGTGACAACTTGTTCTAGGTTATTAGAATGTTGTATGGTTATTTTCTATTCTTATGCATATGATTATCTGTCATAAGATGATGCATTCTCACAATACTCACATAAAGGAGAGACTCGGAGCCTACCCATGCCTCGGGTGAGCACCCAACACCCACTGGGTGATAGGCCAATGCGCATGGGATTAGACTATTGGTCTAAGGGTATAAAAATGACTACACTAGTGACCACTAAGATCCAAATATTATAGTAGAGACTAGTATTTATGATGTGTGTTTTAGTTAACTAAAATTAATATTGAATCCTCCTTTCTTCTTTCTCCAAGTGTAGATGTGTTTTCTATTTTTGAGTATTTTTCATGTGGTTTGAAATGACTGAGGATTGTGAGGTTATCAGGAGGATTATGTAGATGTAAATCACTTAGATTGCTCGTACATGACCATGCCTTAAATGTGTGTACCGATTCCAATAACCCCAAATCATTTTTTTCATTGAATGTTGGCAACAAATTTACCTATACAATACTTACCCCTTCACTTAAATATATTGTATCATAATTAGGATTCAAAAATTTTGGTGTTTATTATGCATCACGAATATGTCATGGTCTTCTTTCAATGTGCTTATTAAGATGGAAATTACTATTTTTAGGAACCTAACATAGCAATACTACCTATTATAGTTGAACAAAGTGTCCATTTTTCATTGAAAGAAATGCAATTAAGCAACCAATTGCCAACTGTTACCTAGAACAAAACAATCTTGATTCAAGTTAATATATATACCCACACCAATCTTAAGTCACATAAGAGTTCAATCCTAGAACCAAGAAAAACTTTTAACATCCTTGATGATAGTTACACTTTTGTTCGAGTAGTAACAAATTTAAAAAATAGGTTACAAATTTCACTTAAATCCCCAGCTAGTGTTATTCTCGACTTCACAAAATTAATGCAATGATCAATTACTATACCTTTTTTGTTATAACAGGTCAATCCTCCAACTAGGTGGAAGTTCATCACAAGATTAATACTGGAGATAACTTTATGCTTTTATGTGAACATGACCTAGGATCATGTAAGCAAATCATTTAAAGAGAACACAAACCCAATAAGCATATTATTCTTTTGTTGAAACCTAGAGATTGATAAGATCAAAATATTATGTTGTGTCATAAGCTAACAGACGCTAAGTTAAAAACTTGATATACTAGTGGAAACTAAACTCAATATGTCTTTATTTAATTTGTTAAAAAATAGTGAGTCATTCGATTGAAATATTATATTATTTAAATACCTAGTGGCCGCTAAGCTCAAACTATGTTGAATTAATTTGTTAAATCCCAGTGGCCACTAAGATCCAAATATTATGTTGTGTCATAATCTAGAGGACACAAAGTTCAAAATATCATTCAGTAAATTGATATACTAATGGAAACTAAACTAATTATGTCTTTCTTTATCTTGTTAAATGGTAGTGACTCTTTAGCTAGATATATTATATTGATCGAATACCTAACAGCCACTAATATCAAAGTATGTTAATTAATTTTTTAAATCACAGTGACCACTAAGATCCAAATAATATCTTACTTTCTTTTGTTGAAACCTAGAGACCACTAGTATCCAAACATTATGTTGTGTCATAAGACAATAGATGTTAAGTTCAAAATAACATTCAGTAACTTGTTAAATCACAGAGAACACTAAGCTTTAAATAATATATTACGCACAACCTAGTAGCAATGGATTTTTCCATGTGGCCACATACAGTAAACTCAAGATTATTCCTTTATACTATATTATATATATATATATATATATATATATATATATATATATATATATATATATAACTATATAAACTAAAGATTCTTCCTTTATAGTATATGTGCTAGCAATTGCGTGTGTATAGTGCAATGTGAATGCTAAATGGTATAAGTTATTTGATTTATTGGGATTTGATAAATGTAGGAGGGGATATATGTTTGGGACTCCAATGTGTTGCTGACATGAATGTAAACACTAATTGCTAAGATTGGCTGGGAAGTGGTTTCTACTAGTTCTGCCAATTGGGTTTAAATATCGAGATCCAAATATTTATCACATTCTAATATTTTCCTTCACTCCTCCCATCCTCGTGGTGCAACCATATGGAACTCAGTGGTTAGTTATCTGACTCTCTCGCGTGCTAGCACAAAATGGGAGCTAGGTAATAGTAACCAAATTGAATTATGGTCTGATTGGTGGATTGGAGATAAACCTCTATGTCAAGAACCTTCCTGGGATATAATCAAAATACCCCTCATCATTCACCATGGAAATAAAGTTGATGGTTACTCACTTAGCTCCAACTCTATCCCTTCTTGGCATATTTCTGACTGGAAGGGTATTAGTGAAATGTAGATTGAACACTTGCAATGTTTGAGAGACTTTATCTCTTCTCAATACATCCCTTTCTCCTTACTTGTAGATGATCGTATCTCGCCTCTCTCACCTTCTAAAGAATTCATGATTAAATCAGCTTATGATTCTTAATTGCGTGTTAGCTCTGGCCCTCCTGATAGAGCATCTAGCTCAAGGAGGTTATCCTTAAAACAAGTTTTTTGTTTACTCTCTTTTAGAAATGCCTTCTTATCTGGTGAAAATCTTAAAAGAAGGGGACTCCCACTACCTTCTTGTTGTGCTCTATGTTTCAAGGCTCTGGAGCCCTCCTCTCATCTGCTGCTATATTGTTCTTTTTCTCATTCTATATGGAGTTGACTTTTGAAACACTTTGGCATAGTTTGGATCTTCCCATAATCTCTTCAAGTTACTTTCCAACAATGGTGTTCTCATTTCTCACACCCGGTCCTCTCACTTTATTGCAAACTTATGCTCCCCCATGTCCTCTAGGGTATTTAGAAGGAAAGAAATAGGATAATATTCAAACAAAACAACATGGAGCCCATAAAAGTAGTCAAGAGCATATCTCTTCTCTTCCAAGGCAATATCATCAGCTGCGTCTAGAAGAAATATCAGCAAAAAATTCAATTTTGTGGCAACAAATTTTTTTGTCAGTAACTTTCTATTCAACTTAGAGAAAAACCATTGGTTACAATACATACTAGGGTCTTATGGTATCCTCCCTCTCCTAGTTGGATCAAGATAAACAATGATGATTCCTCTAAGGGAAATATCGATAAATCTATTAGAGGTGTTATTCTTCGCAATAACATGGGTGCCCCTCTTGTTACAACTGTAGCTATTTTCAATTAGGGTACCTATCATAGTGCGAATGTAATGGCTATTCTTAAAGGCCTTGAACTAAATATTTAAATAGGGAGTGAATGTATTATTGTGGAGAGTGATTTACTCAACATAATTAAAATTCTTAACTCGGAAGATCTGGGGAAATGGATGATCAAAATATAATAGTTGACATATGTATTCTTCAAAACCAATTTTAGGAAGTTATGTATTAGCACGTATACAAAGAAGGGAATAAAGTGGCTGACCACCTTGAAAATAAGGGAGTCCTTCTACAAACTCAATAAAATTGGATTGTGAATATCCCAAATGATCTCTTATAGATTCTGCATAATTATTTCTTTTCTATCAATTAACTTGTGTTTTTTGGTTATTAGATCTAGTGTCGGCAAGTTCAACAGTGAGATGGCATTTAATATCGGGGGCGGTCATCATAATTTCCCCATTATGATGACACAACATTTAAAAAGAATTCGGATGTACAAAAAATTCAATACCACTCAAGTAGATCTTATTGTAAGATGTGCCTTTTCTAATCATCATCATTTCGAGTACATGTGTACTCATGAAGCTATAGCCTTGCAAAAAGTGAAGGTGGTATTTTAATTCAATGCTCCCCATAATTTTTCAGCATGTATGAATTGGTTGAGCATCATGGGTGGGAAACTCAAGCGTATCAAACCAGTTTCTTACATCGAGTATAAGGATGATGAAGAAGTTTGGGATGTTCTAAAGGAAAATGGTATAAACACTTTCCTGGAAAGGAGTTCGAGCTACTTTTCCATTTTGTCATACGTGGTCTTAGCAACTTGGTTGAGATGAAAAGTCTATATTGGCAACACTTACTACAAAATCTCGACCAACGCCATTGCATTGGTTATTGGTTTGCCGACATCAGGGGTTGTCTACTTCAAATGCTCATTGAATGTGGAGATGCAATATTTCATTCATCCAAGAGAACATCTGACAAAGTACCTATCCGGCTATGTGAGAAAATCTCTTCAGCCTCCCTGGACCAGAGTGGCTGAGGTTATAATGCAATATTTTACTATAGATGGCCACTACAAATTAGTCTACGATCCTCATTTATTCATCCTTTCACATATCCAAAGGGGTAATAAAATTAACATGTCTGCCTTCTTAATTCAATCCTTAAAACATTCCATAAATTTAGCTAGGGAAGGTGAAGGCCCTATTCTACATCAATACCTTTTGTATCTCCTTTTTTAGTATGTCACTTCCCCTACTGATATCATCCTCTTTCCTCCCTGAATGGGTAGAAATCATCGCACCCCCACCACCTCCCCACTTGTCACCCCTTTTATAGTAATAAACATCATCTATGAGTCATCTTAGATTCTTATTCAGATGCCACCATTATTGATTCCTCTTTTGAAGAAGTTGGTTCCCCTATGGGTACCATCTCTCCTCCCCACTCCTATAGTCAACCCTGTCTTGAATCCCTTATTGGTGATACCCCCTCGGTTCTCGCTATTGAAAATTTCACATTCGTCATCTCAGATCAAATCCTCTCTGAAGCTCTACTAGGGTTAGCTGAGTTATATCTTGACTCTTTCAAAAATGTTCTTGTAGCTATAGATGTTGATAAGTTGAATGAGGGTAGGGATGTACAATTGGATAATGCAGATGTCAAAATGTTGGAAATCGACACAATTTAGCATCATAATATGGATACTAATAAACCAAAAGGAAAGGACACTAAGGCTGGGGAAAATGATGGAGCTAACGAAGAAATTGATGCCAAAGAAAACCCACCAACCGAGGATATTCAAATTGACTTGATCACCTCCATCCTTACTAAGATTCAGAGGGCCTTGACTATCTTGAATGATTGGGAAATATATACTGAAAATATGTGAGCTGCCATCAACAAGGATAACATCGAATTACTCACCTTGGCCGAGCAGTTGGCTGAAAGAAGTGGCTTAGTCAAAGACAAGAATACTGTGAACGAGATGAAAAAATATCTTATGATATATTTTCTATGTTTTTTTTTATGCTCTGTTTTGTTTTCTCTCTCTGTTTTTTTTGGAATCTCTAAGGGTATCTCCAATGTAATTTTCAATGCTTTTTTTCACAATATTGGATTTTTGTAAAGGTTATGGGACCTTCTAAAACCCTCCTTTTACCCCAATTCCAAAAAATCATATATTTTATGTGTTATACGTGTATACATATAAATTTCTCTAATTCTTATGTGAACTTGGAAAAATTATTTTACATTTATGATAATTAAAGAAACTTGGACTAGCGACCAAGAAGTTATACAACAAGTTTTTAGATACGATGTGATATACCCATCGTATCCTAGTGACCACTAAGCTATTCTTAACGGTAAATATATCATGTTCATAATGAAACTATGTTGTAACTCTAAATTGTTAATCTTTACATATATAAGAGGAGAAAAATGATAAAGCAATCACTAGGCCCAAAAGATAGTGTCTCACCTATATAAACAACTGATCTGCTAGGCTGCCAAGGTAAATGAATGTTTTCTCCAAATAAGAATTATAGCCTAGAAGGCACTAGGGTGTACAATTTTTTTCATGTAGAGTGTATTCATACAGGAGAAATCATATTGAAAAGCTATAAATGATATAAATAAATAAATCTGGAGTTTATATAATGGAAACGAAAATATACGTGTAGAATCAGGTACTTAATTTGAAATAAATTTTGCGTTTATTAAATTCATTTTTAAAATAAAGAATCATATCATGGTAGGCACAAAACTATGTGAATTTTTGGCATGGGTTAGCAGGATCAAAAGGAAATATATATTAATTATTAAATATATCATGATTAAAAATATATATTGAATAATATTTATGGGTATATATAATATGTTTAACTTCCATTGCAAAGAACATAAAATTGTTGATGACATTCTATTTGGCTATTTCTACATGGAAACACATATATAATTGAAAATTATTATTATACAATCGAATTCTTAATATGGTTATCTAGTTTTAAAGTAATTTGCTAACCTCATATATTTTCCTAAAATGTCTAAGCAGAAATAATGTAAAAAATGGAATAAGAACTAATTAGCAACATTTCCTTGCATCATTTTAATAAACAACATTAAAATATTTTGGTTCTCCCAACCAAAATATATATCTTTTAAAAAGTGACTATACTACAGGCCATCATTATCCTAAAAAACAATCGTAGGAAAGAGAACGAAAAATTCAAAACAAAATTAACCACAAAGAGATATAGAATGAAATAAATGGAAAAGTGTTAAAAAAAGATTAATAATAGAGCAGAAAAGGGATTAAAATTTCTTTCGTGAACATACTAAAAAATTGTGTTTTCATGAAGAACAAGGCAGTTTGAAATGAGGATGAAAAGAAACTAAAAAACATGGCTTAACTGTGAATAAAGATTCAGTAGGACAAAGCAGGGTTGGTGTGCATCGCGATTGGACCGTGATGTAAAACATAGGAACTAGTTGACTAAAGAGAAACTAATAGAGCCCACAATAAAAAAGGTACACCTTTACTACAATTACCATATTTAGTAATATTTTAGTTTATTTTTTGTTTTATGATGTCTATGAAACCTCCATCGGCTACCTTAATCAAACTATCTATGCAATTTTATTTGAAACCTCTGTTGTTTGTGTCCTTCCTGTGCATCCTTTTAGTGAATCCTTTGTGTGCCTTGTCTAAAAAAAGGATTATAATTTCTTACAAAAACAACTTGGATTCCAACTATCGACCCTATATTCTATAGCCTGCACGTATTATTTTCATTTGAAGACATGATTTTCTGATTGACCAAAAAAATCAGAAACCCTAATCAACATTTCTCTGAGGTATTTAATAATTTTTTTGGCACATTCCATGAATTAAATTTTAAAAATAGAAAAAAGAGTGGGATACGAAAAATTTGAAATTTTCACTTTCTCCCTTTTAAATAAAAAGGTCAGTTTATTGAAATTTCAAATATTTGAAAATGCGGGGGAATTTGAATTTCAAAATATTAAATTTTCCATGGTTTAAAATTAAAACTAAACATTAATTAAAAACAACACAATTTGCCATTTTCTATAGCCTATAATAACATAAACATAATACAAAAAATATTACACATCATATATTAAAACAATCGTAGTAAATATAAATATTATAAGAAAACAAAAGAAATAAATCCTAAACATAGTTTGTTTAAAGTTAAATAGAATAATATACAAAAATTTAATTTTTAATTTTTGTCAAAATTGATATCAATATTGTTAGATATAGTGTGCACTAATTTAAAGTAATTCTTCAATTAAAATGTGCCAAGTGGCTATTTTAAACAAGGTATTTGGGCTACAATATCATTGACTCATATTTCAAATAGACTTATATATAGGAAATCAATTAGCGGTGACTAAGCTCCAATTGCTATGATTTGTTTTATCTTATTCGTTCTATAATTTTAAAAAAAAAATTGTTAAGCCTAGGGGATGCTATGCCATTTATTTCAATAAAAAAAGGAGTTTAGCGGTTGCTAAGAATTTTCTTTGATAGGAAACAATGTTAAATATGTGTGAACATAACAATGTATCCTATGAGAACTACATAATGAGGCTAATGATCAAAAGCTTTTATATGATACAAGTATAATCAATGAAAAACACCAGTGTTACAAAACTACAGATAGTGTTTATAATGACAAGAGGTAAAGGTAGGATCCTATCGGCTGCTAAGCTATACCATGGTTTGCTATTTTATGGCTATTTTCAAATTAAGAAAATTTTGAGCCTAGGGTATGATATGCCATTTTTATCAATAAGTAAAGGATCTTAGTGGTCTCTAAGCATTTTATTTTGTAGGAAACAATGTGAAATATGTGTTCAAAACAATATTTCTTATGGAAAATACACAATAAGGCTAGTGATCCAAAGTTAATTTATGATACAAGTATAATCATTGAAAAATACTAGTGTTCAAAAACTGTACAGATAGTGTTTATAATGAAAAGAGGTACATGTAGGAGCCTAGCAGTCACTAAGCTATACCATGATCTGTTATTTTATGCCTATTTTAAAAAAAATTAGCCTAGGGTATGATATGTCGTTTCTTTCAATAAGTAAAGGATCTTATCGGTCACTAAGAATTTTCTTTGATAGGAAACGATGTGTTGAAAACCATGTATCCTATGGGAACTACATAATAAGGTTAGCAATGCAAAACTATACAGATAGTGTTTATAATGAGAATAGGTAAAGGTAGGTGCCTAGCAGCGATAAATATATACCAAGATTTGTTATTTTATGGTTATTTTGAAAATAAGAAACTTTTGAGCCTATGGTCTAATATGCAATTTCTATTAATAAGTAAAGGAGATTAGTAGTTGCTAGGTATTTTCTTTGATAGGAAATGATGTAAAATATGTGTTGAAAACCATTATCTTATGGGAACTACATAATAAGGCTAGCAATGAAAAACTATACAGATAGTGTTTATAATGACAAGAGTTAAAGGTAGGACCCTAACGACGACTAAGATATACCATGATTTGTGATTTTATGGTTATTATCAAAATAAGAAATTGTTGAGCCTATGGGAAACACATAATATGCCTTGATCTCTTCCTTGGGTATGTAGTGCAGGACTTTTTATCTACCACGGATAGCCTAGAAAATATGGTACAATTAAAATCAATGGATAACACTAACACTCCAAAATTGTACACATAGTGTTTAAATAAGAAACAATTGATCCTAACAGTCATTATGTCATTCCATTCAATAAATATAGAAGATTAATGGTCCATAAGAATTTTCTCGAGCATACTAACATATGTGAATTATATGTTACAAACAATATGTCTTGTGAGTACTACATAGGTCATGATTACTCGTGAGGGTTTTTATTGAAACACTTGGGTCTTCCAAGGAAGGCCTAGCCAATATGTTACAATTATAATAAATGAAAAAAAACTAGTGATCATATACATATAGTGTTTATAATAACTAGCAGCAATGGTAGGAGCCTAACGACTGCTAAACTAGACCATGATCTTTTATTTTATCACTATTTTTAAATTATGAAATTATTTATCCTAGCATCCGATAACTAATGAAAGCTTAGATTTTCCTAATAATTTTCTCCCATAAGATCTGATGTGAATTATATTTTACAAACAATATATATTATGGGAACTACATAAGGATTGATCCCTCTAGAGGGTATGTAGTGAAACTATTGTCTCCACTAAGCACATTCCATCCAACATAACATCTACTATAATAAATGGAGAATACTAGCAATTAAAACTTGTAGATATAATGTTTACAATGACCGTAATGGTAGGAGCCTAGTGGTTGCTTAGGTGGGTCACGATTTATTATTTTATTGCTATTTTAAAAATAAGAAACTATTGAACCTAGTGTATATTGTGCCATTACTATTGAAGCTAAGCGTTCCGTAAACAATTTCTCCCATATAAAACATTGTGAGTTATATGTTACAAATAATATATTTTATGGAAACTACATATGTCCTAATCCCTCTCGAGGGTTTGTAGTGTATCACTTGGCTCCATCATTGATATTCCATCAAATATGATACAATTATAATCAATGAAAAAAAATAGTGAGCCAAAATTGTACATACAATTATTAAAATGATAAGATGTAATGGTAGGACCCTAGTGGATGCTAAGCTAGGTCGTGATTTTTTATTTTATCGCTATTTTTAAACTCATAGTGATTTTTATCCTCAATCAATACAACGTATAAAACTATAAATATTTAAAGCCTAAAAAGACTGACACTTTAAATGTGTTAACATAAGTTTGAAAAAATTGGAAATAATTTCTTAAATTAGTATTGTACATATAACTTATAGTCAGAGTAAGAGACAATGGACCCTTGTTTTAGTAGTACTTAATAAACAATGTTAATAATCAAATATTTTCTCAAATAGGTTTAACCCACCATGACCTTATAGAGAACATTGTTTCCATGAAAATGGATATAGTGACAAGGGCCATACTTACATTTACGAAAAGTGTAATCTTTCCCATTTGTGTTTGATATCTTATTGTGAAATTTCCCACCAAACGTTACACTTTAAATATCATACTTAGACTATTTACAAACATTTAACCATCACGACTATAGTATGTCCGATATACATATATTTCACATTGTCGTATATAACAAAAAATATATAGCTACCACTAACTTTGTTAATGTGATTTTATGCTCAAATAATCTCCTCACAATACCAAACATTAGATATTCTGACCGTTATGATTTAAATATCTTCCTTAGTCTTGTTACAGGCATTTAGTCCTCATGACTACAATATGGCCGATATACACATAATTGACATCATCTTCTAAAACAAAAAATACTGAGCTACCACAAACTTCGTTAATGTGATTTTTTTATCAAAAAATTATAAGATATTAATGTCCTCTATGATTTTCCATTCAATAGGTATAAATGGCTAAAAAATGTTTTAAGTTGTTCTTTTATATGTCGAATAGAAGTCTATCTACCACTAAAGTATATATTTTTTAACGTTCTTATCATGCCATCCATGGAATTTTATAGCTTATCCAACTCATAGATAATCTTCTTAAAAGGTGAAAATGGTTTCTTATCTTTCAATGTATCATAATTTGTTGTTAGAATTTTATAAAAATTCTCTTATTATTGATTTGGTCAACAAAATTTGAATTACTGTAGCCAGTTGAATGATATGTAAGATGTCCTATCGAATCCTAGCGATTTCTAACCATTAAGTAAATTACTCTCTAATGAAACATAGTAAATAAATCTAGAGGTTAGTGACTATAGTCACAAAATCATGCAATTTAGATGTTATTTAGTCCTGGTCTGATACTACTATCCATATGGTTTTTGAGTGAAGAAAGTACTAATTAACCCATGTCCTTTGGCCATTTTACTTTGCTTGCTATCGTCATTTCCTACATCCCGCATCTATTCACCCAGTCATTATTACCATTTGATTTTTTTTAATCTTTTAATGGGGTGCGGCACCCTAGTCCCATTTAGGGTTCCCTGATATTTTTTACACTTTCTCGACACTGTTTGGGAACTTTCTAGTTGTTTGAGATTTCTATCTTTTTAGTGGTCATCCTTTTTGAGGTTAATTACAAAATTATAATAAGAGAACCATATAAATATAAAATTATGAGACCATAATGAGGTACCAAACACTAAAAACTACTATCATCACCAAATGTTGCATCCATAAAAGGCTCCATGTGCATCCATATAGCTACATCACAAGTCACAAGGATGGTTCATCTACATCATACTACATAGGAGGGAATTTTATTCTATTAAATCCACTATTTTATTACATTTCTACACATAGTTATCGCTCACTACTTTCATAAAGTATGACTAGCACAAGAGCACCTAGGGCATGATTGCAAACTCACACATAAAATTACATCGGATCTGAGATGTAGTGCAACACTCAGTTGGTAAGTCCACCATTTTGGTCGTTGAGAACAGTCTAACCACTTCATATGCATCTCTATTTTTAAAGGGATTTGATACTTGTCTTAGGGTTTTTAGGTCTCTCCTTCATCACTGATTTGCAATGACATATAACCAACTGTAGAAACACTAGTGTGATAAGAAGTGAACATAGGAAATCACTTAACGACACCTCAGAGGAGGTTTGAATATATTTTTCATAGACCAAGGCACCCATATTTCAGACTAGGGAGCCCACATGCACACCTATACCTCTCTAGGCATCCCATTCTAGCCTACTATTCTAGATTTGTGTTTTCTAGAGCTTCTCTATGTTTGTTCCTGAATTCTATTCATCTAGTTTATTCTACAACATAGTCCCAAGGCATCATCGAATGAGATAATATCTTTCTAACTCTCCTTACACATTAGGGTATCATATTTTCATAGCTTAGATTTCTTGGGTCATTTTCTTTATTCAATTATCTACTATTTACTGATGTTATTTATATTAGATTAACTATAGAATTAGAATAAATTTAATATTTTAGTTAATCATTTTGGTGAACCCATTGTTTGACACTACCTTTCACTTAGGGATATTTTTCTCTTCTCTATTTAAATGGATCAATCATCTTATCCTTCTTTTTTACCCACTAAAGTTTTTGGTATAACCACTACTACTTCGGATTTCATGCAAGTGCGTACTCAACATCCTCCTCACTTTGTTATGTCTAGCGTTGACCCATCTATCAATGTAGTAACTACTCATCATACTCATCCTAATCCTCCTCCGAATCCACCCGCTATTATTCCTCCACCCATCACTTTGGTGGCCCCTCCTACCACTTTTAAGGGATATGACATTATTGAACAACTTAAAAATATGCTCGCTAAGATTTCTCTTTATGACTTATTACTTATTACACATGACTATCGCCAAACACTAGAAGCAACCCTTTGTTCCATTCACATAGAAAGTGACAACTTGGAAGTGTAGTCATTTTTATACCCTTAGATTAACAGTAAAATCCCATGCGCATTGGCCTATCACCCAACGGGCATTGGGAACTCACCCAAGGCATGTACGGGTGATGAGCCTCACCTTTATGTGAGTCTTGTGAAAATGAATTATCTTATGATAGATATTCAAATGAAAAATAAAGAAAGAATGAAAGTGTTCATTCTAAGAACTTATGATGAGTTATCACCTCAATGCATCCATAGAAGAGAAATAACAAACAACATATGGAAATGGTTCATACCCAAGGGAAATGCACTATGGTTATGCTCGTGAACACATATATTATTTAGAACAAAGCCTTATATTCATATTAATGAGTTCAATAACCACATTACATTACTTGAGGTCATAATAAACCCATATAACAATGCAAAGGAAGGTCATGCATTAGAACTACACTATGTCCTTCACATTACAAAGATGAATATAGACCCATCCCTCTAAATATGCCATCACTCCTAATTTTCACTAAACCTAACCTATATAATACTCCATTATATTTTTGTAGAGCTTCACCCATATTCCACCATATTTTCTCTCTTATGATGATTCCATGTATATATCTATCTCTAGTCTCTCTTTTTAGCTATCCTATCACCTCTATATATAGATTTTCTACCTTCAATGCCATGCCTTCTGAGGTAACAGATCGGATGCCAAGTTTCCAAATGTTCCTCCAATGGAGAATGCCTCCTTTGATCTAGGCTCTCCACTTTGTGTAGTGATGTTCTTCTAGAACCTTACATCGCATGCATGGAATATTCCCTTTTTTGATCCTATAGCTGTCACGCTAGCACCTTATCCCTTCTGCATGCTAGAAAAGTCATGATTTTCTTGTATGTTGTCTAGAACTATGAATATGGATAATTCCCAAAATCCTTTTTCCTTGCACGCGTTCCATGTGTTCTACAAAACCATGCTAGAACCCTTCCCTATGCACCTTCAACCCACGCGCCCTTTTTCAAATAGGTCTCGCGTGCCCATGCGCCTTTTTGTACTTAGCCAATATTCTAGGGACCAACATCACCCCACACTACGCCTGCTTTCTATCCACAAAAAAAATATTCAATAAAGTAAAGAATGGCACGCTCTTAAAATGAGTGGAAAGAAAGAATAAAGGAATGAAGAATTGGGAGAAATAATGAAAGAATAGGGGACTTTTTGATTATTGGAGGAGGAGAGAGAAATCCTTCCCTATTTCTACCTCTAAATTCTCCCAAGCATCGACCTTGTTCTAAGCTTTCTCACAGAGGTCACCCACTAGGGTGCTCACCCCCTCAAAATTAATCACATCCCCTTTGGTGCTCATGGTCTCAACAATACTTTCCAAATGCTTTCACAATTCCTCAACCACATCCATCCTACGAGTGATCTAGGGGTGTACTTCCTTTAGCTAGATTTGGATCGAGCCTCACAGGGTCTCAATTTCTTCTGAATTATTCTCTTTCCACTCTATTCTCATTAATTTTTTTTAACTCCTTAAGTTCCTTTTTATGGGTGGTAGCCAAGATTCTTACCACTCTATCACTATCAGTGCAGTTGTCATAAGAACCTTCAGCGACTTACATGGAGGCCTTTACCTCTACAAGGAGTTTAGTGTATTGAGCCACAATCTTGACAACCTTCATATTTTCCTCTTTCTCTTGGCGTGCCTACACCTCTTCTATAGAATATAGAGCGAGTGATTGCCTCTCCATCATGAGAATGTTAGTCAGATCCTCCAGACATTACAAGGATGATTCATACTTATGCTCAGGTGGCACTAAGTCCAGGTACTTAAGGAAAATGGCATCCATAATCATCTCCACCTTCTTGGAGACTTCCCACACCTTTAATTTTTCTTCTTTCAGCTCATGCCTAAGCTGAGCAGTAATCAGGTCCTCTTGCTTTAGGTCATTGTTTTTTTCCATGAGATCCTTCTTTTTCTTCTCCAATTCCTCCTCCAGGAATCTCACTCTATCATTTCTCCCAAACATTATAGCCTCAACTTAGAATGAAACCTTGTTGAGCATGTTACAGACTTGTTCATCTGATAGTTGTTGAGCATTCACCAAGGGATTTACTCCTTTTATTTCTGGAACCTTTAGTAGCACCATCTTGCTTACTTTGAACTCAAGTTCATATACATGAGACTTGAATGCCTAAGATATAATTTTCTTGGTTTGGGGATATGCACCTTCTTCATCAAATGATGAAATATCCAGGGGTTTCTCTATTGGTATGGTTCTTTGGAAGTGCATGCATAGTACCTTGATAAGACCATTAATGTATCCCATCCCCTACTCTTGTGCCACTATTATGCCTTTCCCACCTATTCGCGTAGCTTTTGGGAAGCTCACTTCCAATTTGGAATCACCACCCATGCTTCCATACTCCTTCCCAACAATTTCTTCTTCCATTTCTTTCAAAAACGATTCTGCACTACACTCCATCTCCTATTCCACTAACTCCATGATTCCTTCCACTTCTCTCTCTTCAGCTTTCTCCACTTTCTCCTTGGTGAGGCTTGGGGTTCCTTAGTTTTCAGTTCTCATCTCTTTTCTCACCCCCTTGCCTTGATTCTCAACTTCTTCCTCATCGTTATTCTCCTCATCCTCCTTGTTATACATCACTTAATCTCCCTCCTCATAATCATGTATATCATACACCAGATGTTCTTCACCTCCTTTAGGCTTGTCATCTACCTTGTTACCAATGTAGGCATCTAAACTTTTTGTTTCCTGTGAGTCTGCCTCTTATGTCACCTTCTGATTCTTCCTTACTGGAGATTCTAGTACATAAGATCCTTCCTTCTGTTTTTATTTACTAGGTGACACCTTCCTCGGTGAATCCTCATGTGTGAGGGGATCTTCCTACTCTAGTGCTTCTTCTTCTTTGGTATTTTCCTTGAAAAGGGAATTCTTCCTATGTGCGCAAGTGCTAGTTGTAGTGCTTGCATCCGGCGCACCCAAAAATTGTGCTATCTACACACTGGGTGCCTTCTTCTCTCACCCCTCTTCTCTTTCTCTCTTCTTTGGTGTGTCCTTCTTTCTCCCTATAGGGTCTTCTAGAATGGAGACATCACTCTCAAGATAGGCACATTTCCCAAACTTATGCCTTATGTGCAGATACACCCTTGTTGCGGTCCTTCTGATGATTGGAAGCATCACGGGATTCATGATTTACAGTTCATGGGAGACGTACTTCTCCATGTATGTGCACTTTTTTTTGTGTACATGAGCTTTTGGTGCAGCTCGAAGTGGTCTCGGTCCACCTCACTAAGGTTGAACCTTAGCCTTTTGGCTTCTTTAAACTGGTTGACTCCATCTTGGAAGTATTGCGTGGTGAAGGAGAAGGGTAGCTTGCACCATGGACCCTTAGTCCCATTTATCAAAGTGAACCTTCCAATGCAGAAGTGTTGGTAAAATAAAAACTCTTCCTCTGCATCCATGAGTGCAAGAAACTAATATGGGATCCTCCATTCTACCCCAAATGCATCATGCATTCTTTTGAACCACTTTTCTAGGTGCGTCTTGTGAGAAGTCGTCATGGTTTCACAAGTGTACTTTTAAAATATTTTTGTGGGTGAGGGATCCTCTTCTAAATACTCCTAAATGAATTTATCTAGCCCATTGGCCACTCCAATCTCTGAGAAGATGATGGTGAGGAGGATGTTGCTAAATAATATCTTCTCTCCTTCCTATGCGCTACTTATGATCTCATTTGTGATGAAAGAAGACAAGTTATAGATGGTTCCCTTTGATATCTTTTGGCATAAATTTAGCCATGCCTTGTTCACTTTCTTCTATCATTCTTTAGCATTAAGCTTTGTAACCAAGTACGTGGCCATCCTCATAACTAGGTTTGGGATCTCTGTGATGTCAAAGTATTGTGAACCCTTCTTTTAGTCATACACTGCTACTGTCTCCTTGATATCCTCCTTGTCACTCAGATCATAATCTATACTTTCTCCTTCACAAATAAGGCCTATGAACTTGAATATCAACTAAAATGTTATGCACATCTTGTAACCTATAAAATATAAGTGACCCTCATGCACATGTGACACCAACAACTGATAAAGGCAATCGCACTTTGAAAAATAAGGCAACTCATATAGTTGCAATAACCACGCCTTCTCCAATTTGACTTTCACCTTGTCATTATATATAGGCATCCCATCTCGTGTTATTTTATTAGTTGAAAAAACCAACTCTAATATCATTTCGTTATCATTTATGCTTGTGCAATGGTTATAATCACTCATGGCCATTTGTCTTAAGTGTTACACCCACTCCTTTCCTAGTAATACTCCATATGAGTATTACATTTCTGCATACCATTCCTCATTGAAGCTCTCAATGATAGAGGTTTGTTTTCCCTTTCCCTTGCCCTTCTATTTCTTTGGTGAAATGGTCTCCTTCTTAGGTGTCATGCTTTCTATCGGGATAAACTAATAACTCGTTACTCTACTCTACTACTCTTCTTAACTCCAAACTCAACTCCAAAGCTTAACTCATGGAATAAATCATTTTATCTTTGTGTCCTAGCTTCCAAACCCTAACTATGAAAACCTTCCACAAGACGGTGAACTAAAAACTAACTTTTATCACACCCATGTACTCCTTCCTTCTGGTTTGCAGATCCACTCTATTCACACACTTATATTTCTAGGATTATTCTTCGCACAAATACCTCTAGATGCCTTAGTTCGTAAGATCACTTCAACTTTGTAATGGAAAGGTAAAATAATGACTTTCCTAACCTAATATTCATATTTTTTTCTTTCCTCAAGAAATAAATGTTATACCGCCTACCAATGTACTTTAATATTAAATGTGGATTTTTCCACTAGGCTGACTTTAAGTGCTCTTACCCACGTGACCAATCTTGCATGAAAAAAATTCTATAACCTTCTGGCGTGCAATAATCCAACTTGATCGAAGACTCTTATGCGAATGTCTAAAGTGCTAAAGGCACTTCTTCTGTCATTTATGTAATTTTTGGCTTTTCCTATCTCATGTTGTTCCCCTGCTCTTGATACTTTGTATGTGGTCTTTGTTACAACCTTCTTGACACCATAATTTATTATCCACCATTTCTCGATGCACTTTCATAAACATATGTGCTTCCTTCTATTGGGACATTCATGCGAAGTCTTCTGTGCATACACAACCCTGGAAAAATAATGTGGTTACCAATGCACAAGGTGCAAAATGAAACAAAGAAAGGAACAAGAAACGAGAAAGGGAAAGATAAGAAAATAAAATCATACAGGGAATTTGTAATATAACTTGAAATACTTCCTTATTTACAAACACTAAGAAGACTTATTTATAGTAGGGTTTCAACCTACTCCCATTGAAATGAAGTGGTAATATCATCTCATCTAGTGCTTGTAACTAGCAAGCGCCTGAATCAAGAATGTACAAGATAATTTAGGGTCCCAACCAATGGAATTTCAACTTCCCAGGATGGCACAAATACTTGGAATCATACAACAACACCATCTTCCCAACCTCAAGCTACTTTTTCTTGATATGATGATCATGCCATGCCTTTTTTCTTACTTTTTATGTCTTTTGACTCCATCTAGCAAGTGATCTCCTTTCATCTAACTGCATCAACTTATCAATCCCATCTTACAAAAAATTCTCATCATCCAACCCTCTTTCACACGCTATATGCAACGATGGCATCATGGATTCAACTTGAAAAAAATCCTCCATGCCAAACACCAATTGAAATGGTGTGGCCTTGTTCAATCTCTTATAGGTTGCCATGTTTGCCCATAGAATATATGATACTTTATCATCCCAATATTGTCTTCCAACTTCAAAAATCTTAGTCAATGTGTGACTTAGTATTTTTTAAATACCTCAGCAGCTCCTTTCACTTTAGGGTGATAAGGGGTAGTCTTGTGATGGGCCACCATAAATTCTGCTAACAAAATCATGATTGTTTCATTGAGGAAATGTATACCTCTATCACTTGTTAAGTTTAAAGGAAAACCATACCTACTAATTATGTTCTCCCATAAAAATCTAGTAGTTATTACTGTGATGCAATCCTTCATAAGCATTGCATCTGATCATCGTGTCAAGTAATCAGTGTAAGTAATGATATACCATGAACTAGTCCTTCATGCGACTGGTGAAATTGACCCTATAAATTCAATTTCCCATTTTTCAAATGGTTCAGTGTTGGCTATTGGTCATAAGGACATTTCATCCCTCTTCCCTAGTTTTCCAAGGCACTGGTAATGGTCATAGGCCTTACAAAACTCAATACAATCCTTGTAGATGGTTTCCCACCAAATCCCTTCTAATAAAATCTTTTACATGGTAGCATTTCCTGCATAGTGTCCTCCTGTAATCCTACCATGTGTTTCCTCCATAATTTCCATGTGCTATTGTTTCAATATGCATCATTACAGAACCTCGTCATGAACTAACTTATACAGCTCTCCACTAATAGACATGTAGGGTGAGGCAAGTATTACTAATTGTTTTCTCTCCAGAGCCTTCATCCCTTCCGACACCATACTTGTTTTTAAGAACAATGTGAAATCTTCCAAGTTTGAGGGTGCATGCCATAACCTAAATAGTTGCATTTATTGCATGGTATCCTCAATTCTTTTCATTTCCTCCCATGAGTTAATCCTTAATAAGTGGTCAAGTCTTGAATTTCTCTTTCTTGGTTTTATAACCATTTTGAACTCAAACTCTTAGAATAATAGGACCTAATTACATATGATCCCTTACAGATTGGGATTTTTGAATAAGTATGTCAATGCCATGTGGTACGTGTAGAATATAAAAGGTGTTGCCAATAGGTACTTCTTAAAATTGTGTAGTGCATAGATCATAGACAGTGCCTCGTGCTCAGTAGTTGTGTAATTTTATTCTGATGGTGTCAACATTATATTGGAAAAACACAAGGAATGATCAATAATCCCCTCATTGAGATATGCTAGTACTAATCCTATAGCTATCCCTGAGGCATCAACATGGACATGGAAAAGCTTATCCCAAGAAGGAAAATGTACTATGGGCACCGTGACAAGCCTATCCTTGAAATTGTTAAATGCTCTCTTTTTCACCTCTCCACAATGAACAAAACTCTTGTATTTTAAAATTTTTTCCAAGGGTATGGAAATGTTGGCATACCCCTTGATTAATTTGCTATAGTATCCCATATGCCAAAGGAATCCACACATTGCTCTTTGATTAATAGGATCCCATAATCCCACAATAACTGTAACTTTGGCGGGATCCACTAGTAAGCCTTATTTGCATATAATATGTCCTAAGAGGGTTCCAAATGGAGTATAAAAGATGCATTTCTTAATGTTGATAGATATCCTTAATTTCCCACATCTCTCAAACATTAGTCTCAAATTGTCACAACGGTCTTTCACCAACCCATACATAGTACAATCATCTAGGTAAATTTGAAGAAATTTATGGATGAAGTCCTTAAATGCTTGTACCATGATGCGTGAGAACATATCAGGTACATTCTTCAATCCAAAAATCATAACTGTGTAGGCAAATATTTCCCATTATGTGGAAAATTTTGTCTTTCTCTAGTCTTCCTTTGCAATCTTGACTTGGTGATACCTTGAGAACCCATCTATGATAGAGTAGACTTTGTTCTTGACTACTCCCTCCAAAATTTCTTCAATAAAGGGGGTTGGAAAAGGATCGATGACACATACGCCATTAAGATCCCTATAGTCCAAAAAGATCCTTATCCTTCCATCCTTCTTAATACTAATGACCATTGGGATTATCCATTCTGATTCTTCCACTACTTTGATGATACCAGATGCTATCATCTTGTCTATTTCTTCCTTGACTAGTACGTGTAGATTTAGATTCATCCAATAAGGCTTCTTCCAAATTGGGCACGCAACCTCCTTCAACTTGATCTTCATCTCCCATAAGGAATGCTGGATTCCTTTGAGTTTATGATACCCACGATGGAACAAATCCTGAAACTCATGCAACAGATCAATGACCTTTGAAACTTATTTTTTTGACCAATAGTCCCCAATGATAGCTTCCTTAGGCTCAATGTCTATCCCAATATTGACCTTATTTTTTTTCAAGGGCTTTTGGTAGGTGCATGCTCACTCATCATCGCTATCTATGACTTTGCACATACCTTCAAAATGGTTAACATCCAAAGTTTCAATCTCTTCTCCATCTACTACATAGACCATTTTTCCTTTTTCTTTTTCCATGCACACACACTCAATTTTTACTTCCTCTGACTCTTATTAATTGAGGCATGTCTCCAAATAAATCTCACCCAGAAATTTTAGTAGCCTATCTTCTCCCATAGCACTATCTTCCATCGTAAGGAACTTTATTATTTGTAAGGCCTTATCTTATGATGTCGTTGTACTCCTATACTCAAAATATTGAATGAGATCAGCCGCCAACTGCTGTCAATTACCTATTTGATGACGCATCTCTGAATTAATATACCATGCACACACACAACCTTGTAAAGTGGAATACAACTTATGCACCCATAAAAACGTGGTAATGCTTTTGCGCTTCCCATCTAGACCTTCTCACACACTTGGATATGAAATGAGGTGGTATCTTTACCATGGTAATATTGTATGAAAGTGGGCATGTTGCTCCTAGAGAACCTTATAGAAAATTTTATTCTTATCTCACGCCATTCTAGGAGGATCTCCCGATGTGTAACCCACCAGCGTGCTGCAGTTCCAAACAAGTTACAACTAAGCATTGCCCTTCTCTTGTCCTCATTCTTCAACTGATCCTCCATTTTTTGTAAGAAATTTTAGGGTATGATCCTCCATAGTAACTTGGAAACTTCTTCCCTCCCAAGCACTTGAATGAGCACACCTTTGTTACCCTTGCTACATATCCTCTCATCTATTACCTAATCAAATCATAAGTTACATGTCCCCAATTATTGCATGCCATGCTAGTGGTATCACTCAAGGACCGAGCATCTTTAAACTGGATGACTCCCTCTATGGGATGAATTATCTCAGGATCTCTGATAGAGCATACATATATTTTATCGAGGAATTCCTCTCCTAAGGGCTCTATATAAAGCATTGATTTCCCATCTGTTAAAGGGATAATCACCCTTTCTTCCTTGTTCTCAAAGCTTATATACCCCTTGTTAAACCTCATGTTGGCATTTTTCTTATAACACCAAGGGTGCTGAAGAAACGTTGGAAAGTTGTCTTCCTCGACGAGTGTCAAGACTTCGAAGTATCTAGTGAACTTGGCCCTTGAATGGTGATAACTACATACTTTAAGACATTCAAATATGTGTATAATGTGGGCCTTCCCATTTGATGTTGAGAATCTAAGGTAAAAAAATTGACCTCTGCTCTTGTGTCAATAAGGATATTACTAAGAAGCCATCCATCAGCAACTACATTCAATGTAATTTCCTTATCATAATCAAGGCTATGTGGAGGAAGGTTTGCATGCAAAACCTTCCTTTTGTTCTCTGTTCTATCACATGGTACCTTCTCCCTCAGCCATTATCATAGCAAGGGAATAATATTCTCTTTCCTTAACATCCCACATACTTCCTTGACCTCATCCACATCATCCTTTGAAGCTTCGCCATTCTTCCTTTACTCCAACTACTTTGATTTCTCCTTTACACATTGGAACTCCCCTTGTAAACTCTGAATCACATCCATAGTCTCTTGATACACCTTATTATAATGAGTAGGATCTTGATACTTCCCATGTACCACTTCTCTTAAAATCAGTGTCCTTTTTCTTGGCATCTTCCTAGTGCACATGACCTCTTCTCGCGTCGTCACCAGTACAGGTTATAGTCTTGACTCACTCGCCACTCTTGACATCCACTATGAATCATCCTTCTTGATGTTTACCATCCCATTTCCCTTTCCCTTCCAGTGCTACTTGTTCATATGCTCATACAGCTCTGGACACTCTTCGTACTTATGTTTCTTCCCACACAATTAAAATTTTTATTGATTTGGACACTCACATTTTTAATGCTCTGTAGATCCAAATTTATAATAGGTTGCTCATGGGAATTCACTTCATCCTCCACCATGATTATTGCGACCACAAAATCCTCTATGAAAACCTCTTCCATGTGTTCCTCCATTTGTGCGCCCTTTGTAGCGACAATCATCATCCTTGAAATTGCTTGCAAAACTAGTATGGCACACACCAAGATCAATAACATCATGAATCTAATCAATCATTCTGCAATCCTTTGTATCATGGGTCATAGAGGTATAGATATTACAACAAAAATAAACATTTTTTGCAGATTGCGCGTTATAGTAGAGGGCACCTACTTGCATCGTGATTCCCATGGAAAATTTCACAATCTACCGCTATGGCGTGTACCGACTTCCAAGGGTAATAGGGATAATCTTAGTGGAAAATATTCATAATATGGAAAATATTACATTTTTGAAAATTTTTAAAAGGTGAATGTTCTAGGGTGGGTTAGTGACTTGTTTGCCTAAAACTTACAGTTTAATTTTTTTTAGGTGTTGGCTTCACCTACGCTTGAAACTATCCCATATATAATCCTTGATTATTTGCAAGGTAGAACACTACTATCTCACTCATACCATATGGGGCATATGTATTATCAAGTATAATAAATGCGTAACAAAATTTTTGTTGACTTGTGACAAGGAGAGTTTGTTGACGCACGATAGGAGTACGGAGGAATTAGATGCACGACAGAGAGTTTGTTGACGCGTGACATGGATATTTTACCGTCCCATGACCAGAGGGTGGAGGATGCAGATGCATGATAGGATATTTTCTATCATGTGTCAATAAGGTTGTTTTCATGGGACAAAAAACCTCCTGTCATGCGTCAACAAGGATGTTGATGCGGGACAACAAACTTGTTGTCGCGTGAAAATAACCTTATTGACGCACGTTAGTGAGGATGCAATTTTTTTTCACATGTCAAAAACCTTGTTGATGTGTGACAAGAATTTTTTTGTCACGTAAAAATAACCTTCTTGATGCACGACAAAAAATGTCATGTCGCACGTCTGCAGCCTTCTGTCACACCACTTGAAAATTAGGTGAAAATTTGACATGCAACCCCCAAAAAGATCACCTTCCCATGAAACTAGTTCTGGGGATATTCACAAGGTATTTTCCACCTCTGATTTCCAAGAGGTCTCTTAAAATGAACCTTGGAGGGAAACTATCCTTTGTATACCCCTCCACTTCATAGTTTATACACCAAATCCCACTACGAACCTCGTGCACTGAGTTTGTAGACATCTTCACCAACTGCTTGGCCATTGTAGTAATTTGAGCCCCCATAAAGCGGATAACACCAGTATCAATTCTCCTAATAGCCTCAATGCATAGGGAAACTTCCAATTCCTCATGCAGGTCTGTAAAAGTATTGTGACAGAGCCCTCCTAAATGGTGTTATCAATCCTCCAAAATACCATTGAGCATGTTGAGAAGGATGAATTCCATAGGATAGTTTAGACAAGAGAGTCTTGAACTACATGTCGCACTCCCACACACTCTCTATCATTCCTTACTAGATCTCTTTCAGATTGATAATTCTCTTCTATTCAAATTCTAGGATATGGAACTCTGTAAGGAAGACATTTTTCAATAAAGTGTAGTCTACCACCATCTGATGGGGGTCATATTTATGATACCAACTATGTGTGTACCCTTATAATAATGTTGAAAACTAAATTTCCTTTCACTCTGGGGTATTGGTTCCTTTCACGTGCCATAGTAATTCACACTTTTGCACATGCTTTGCAACATCTTACATAAACCTATAGTCTTGTAAGTACAAAGACATCTCAAATAATAATTGTGTAGGTGGTTGAGGCCTTTGTCCTCTTGATCTAGAGCCTTGGTTTCCTCCAGTGTTTCCTCCTCCACTAGATCCACCAGGTCCTATTCCTCTTGATCCTCCAAATCCGCTAGGTCCACCAGGTCCTCTAGCCCTTATACCACTAGTTCCACCTCTTGCAGCCGAAAAATGTCCTAAAATGGTCGTTCCAAAGTGTTCCCAACGTCCCACTAAACTGTGCGCCAATGGTTTGTGATACTGTCCCACTTCTATTTGTGTGTCCCTTTCCACTCCCAGATGTGATACCCAAATCTTGTGTACTTTCACCTTGTCCAAAAATTTCTCTGAATACCAGTAAATGGATTATGTAGCCATGGATGTTCCAAATGAGAAATTATATATCCTAGGTATAGATCGGTTACTCCCATCGATACCAACTAGGTTAACAATACTTATCCCTTGATCTGGAAAACCAAGTACCAGGGGTTGGTCACTAGGTGCATTTAGATGCATGCCGACTGCTCTCCTTTCTCCATGCGACATGAACTTTCATCAGAATTTGAAGGGGGTTCTCTCCCACGCTTGCCAAGATGGGGTAGCACAAACTTCTCAGGTTCCATGTCCTCTACAGTGAACCTCAACTCCTTCCCGTAACATATACCTCTATAGATCCATCACACTTGACAACCTTGCGTTGTCAAGTCATCTCCCTTTCACAAGCTTTCATTATACTTGATTCATCTCTCCTCCCTTTCCTTTTCAATTTGTAATGTGTGCCATCTTCCTCCACCTTAGCTTCCTCTCCCTCACATAAGCTTAGACCATGGGAAATGCCTCTAAACTCAAGGTAACGACCAAGATCTTCATATCCAAAGGAATAACATGCACAAAATGATCCTATGGGCTCCCTCAGAAACTTGAACTCACCAACTTCTGAGAAAGAATACATAGAAATGGTGTATTCTATAGTATAACTGGTTAGCACTCCTTTGCACCAGTGATCAACAATCAGGCGTCCAAGTCATATCTACATCCTCTAGCAGCCTCTTTGATAGTCATCTTAGGTCCACACGTGCATGATCTATAGTAGCAAATCATGATCTGGAGGCATATGTTGAAAGCCATCCATATAGTTCTACAAGAAAACAACATAAGAGTGTCTCGTACATCTCTTGGTATAGGTTATCTTCTACCCATCTACGCACATCAAACTCAGTTCTAGTGTCTGAATCTTTGAGAAAACTTATCCTCCTTGCTCTTGAACCATGGTTCAAAAATTTCAAATGTCAGATGTTCTTTCATCATGCATCATAGGGACCAAGATGTATGTCATTTCTCACAACAACTTAGAAAATAGGTCCTGACAATGGAACCAAGATGTAGCCATTTTTATACCCTTAGATTAATAGTAAAATCCCATGCGTGTTGGTCTATCACCCAGTGGGCACTCATCCGAGGCATGCATGGGAGCCAAGCCTATCCTTTATGTGAGTCTTGTGAAAATGCATCATCTTATGATAGATATTTAAATGTAACGAAAGAAAGACAATAATAATTCATTTTGAGAACTTGTCATGAGTTATTACCTCAATGCATCCATGGAAGAGAAATAACAAACATATGGAAATGGTTCATACCCAATGGAAATACACTATGGTTATTCTCATGAACACATATATGATTTAGAATAAAGATTTATATTCATATTAATGAGTTCAATAACCACATTACATTTCTTGAGGTCATAACAGACCCACATTAAAATGTAGAGCAAGGTCATCCATCAGACTTACACTATGTCCTTCACATTACAAGGATGAATATAGATCCATCCTTATAAATATGCCATCACTCCTAATTTTCACTAATATCAACCCATATAATCCTCCATTATATTTCTATAGAGATTCACCCCTATTCCACCACCTCTACTCTTTGTAAGATGATTCCATGTATATATTTATCTCTAGTCTCTCTTTTTAGCTATCCTCACACCTCTATATATAGATTTTTTTCCTTCACCACCATGCCTTCTGAGGTAATAGATCAGTTGCCAAGTGTCCAAGTGGTCCTCCAATGGATCATGCCTCCTTTTATTTGGGATCTCCAACTCTATGTAATGATGCTCTTCTAGAACCTTCCATCACATGCATGGAATATTCCATTTTTTATCCCATATTCGTTCAGGCTAGCACCTTATCTACTCCACATGATAGAAGGGTCATGATTTTCTCATGTGTTATCTGGGATGACTGAATATGGCTAAGTATAAAACGCATTTTTCCTTACATACACGCCGTGCGTTTGTTCTGCAAAACCTTCTATAATCCTTTCCCTATGCACCTTCAACCCACGTGCCCTTCTTTAACTAGGTCCTCGCACACCCACACATTCTTGTACTTAGCCAATATATTGGGGCCCAACAAGAAGTCTCCTTGAGTGACATTAATGACATATCCTCTTAGATGAGGATCCATGTCACTATTACTACACTTAGGAAATCTATTGTGCATACTTTGCTAGGGAATTATGGTTATTGTTACCATGCTTGTATTGGAAATTTCTCAATAATAACTTGGATTCCAGCCATCAAACAAGGTATGGTTCTAAACAACTTGGAAAAATGAAAGCAGGAATATTATGTCATAATCTCATTTCTAAAAATCATTCGAGATGAATCTAAAATTTTGAAATGTTTAGGTGACTATTTAAATACACAAAATAGGCCTAAACAATATTATTGCAACCACTCTTTATGGGTAATTACAGTATACTCTACCACGGCTATATTCAATATCTTGGTAGGTAAATACATTATATTAGCTCAATGTAAGTAATTCTATCTACATAGTCATCAATGTGTCAAATGTTTGGCATGAAATGGGGGAATGACACAGACTTATAATTTAGATCCACCTCTTTGATCAGTAAGTGCATATTTCACTCACACCTACTAGCTGGATTGTGTGTTAAGTGAGGTTTCTTATAGGTCTTCACTTCAAGTAGTATTTAAACTTTAATGTGCATAGATAGGATCTCTTTGAGTCACAAGGATAGTATGTTTCCTTGAGTGATTTATACATTGATAAAAAGTATCATTCTGGCCTCACCCTATTTGTGTCATACCTTGTGGTCCATCACTAGCTCATCATAGTGCTCACCAACACTCTTGATGAAAACCATCTATATACATCTACACACCTCTATTCAATACATTTTTGCTAACCTAGGTATATACTTTCAGGTAATCACAGTCTTCCTCATTTAGAATAAGAGTCCCTTATATTTATAATATTACCCCAATACCTCCTCACTAACCACCCCACCTGAATCCCTGGTACTAACACATCTGATTTTCTATAAGGTGACTCACCCGAGTCCCAAATCCCTGATCACCTTATCCTAACCCCCATCTCCTTAGTAACCTAAATTGACCATATTCGGACCCACCTCATCCCAGTGAGTCGTAACTCAAGTGAATTTGGTTTAACCATAAAATCCTTCAACATCATTGAGTTTCTATAAGGAGGAGGTCGATCTATACCTGGACGTCAGCCATACCAACTTTCCTCTCATAGTACAAATCACCCATTTTCACATCAGTCAAGTTTTCACCACTACTGGGGTTTGTCCACTATAAATATCTGTGTGACGTGTGTTATTTATTTCCTATAAGTATTTCTTGTATTTACTTATGTTATGATGTAATTTTTATTTAAATATTTATTGTAACATTATATAATATGTAAGTTGATTAAATCCGTATCTTATTAGAATCCTCCTAAATCACCCTAACATGGTAACAGAACCCGAGGTAAATTAAATAAATTAAGATCAAATTTTGTGTATTTTATTTATTTAATTTGCCCACGGTTTCTTTTCAATCCAACCCATTAAGGATATTTAAAATAACTGACCCCTTCTTTCCATTGTGCAATCTAAAAAGTCATTCTTTGTGAAGAATCAAGGTGCATTCACAAGTGACTCAAAATTTGGAAACTTTCTTACCTTCCGTGAAAATTTGTGTACATGTAAGAATAAAATATTTGAAATATTTTTTTCTAGAGTTTTAATGTGCAAGTTAAAAATATATTCAAAATAAAAACACAAATTTAAATACAAGAAAAAGAAGAAAAGATCCATAGAAATAGAATTTTCAATTTATTTCATTAGTAGGGTGAAAGTAATTCTCCCCTCTATAAATCTCCAGGTTAACTTGTATTATTTTTTCATGTGGAATCATGCCCCTTGGTAAAATTCATTTACTATTTTAACCTTATTCAATGTTTTCAAAAGTAATCTATGTGTGTCAAATTTGAAATTCCTTTAATAAGATTCACCATTTGAAAAACTATAGTTTATAGTTAATCTATAACTATATCTTCATCCACTCCACAATCCTTTTTAACTATATTATTATTCCTTTAAATATTACTTTCATATAGAATAAGGTTTATATAATAATTTATATAAACATCATATTAAAATTGATATAGTTTTTTTTAAAAAAACTATATATTAAAAGCCTTAAACCATATTAAAATTACATGGGATTGAGGGAAGAGTCAATGGACCATATTATAAGCCTAAGTTTAAATCATATTTAAACTTAACTTATAGATATAGGCATATATAGTTTTTTAAAAAAAGGAAAAAACTTAAGTTTGAATCATATTTTATATATATGGTTAGTTTAACCTGCTTAGAATATAAATTTTATTAGATTTGGTCTATATATGTTTTTTTTTTAAAACCTAAGTGGATTTGGTCTATATATGTTTAAAAAAAAACCTAAGTGCTTATCTGTTTTAGTAAGGGGGCCTATGTTTATTTCTTGGCCATGAAAGGATTACTTTTTAAATCTTAATACTTATTAAATAAAACCTAACATGTGTCCTTAATCCATTTATATTATGTATGTAAGGGGGTGGCCCCATTCATTTATATCTTATAGTTTATAAAAACTATATAAATAAACCTATTTAAAGGTATTTCTTTTATATAAGAGTGGGAAATCTGAAGAATAAAATAGAGATAATATCTCAGTATAAATGTGGAATTATCATGGGTATAAATGGATGATTGTTTATGGAAAAAGGGCTTGTTTATTGGTGGCCCACGTGAAGTGTGGTAAATATTTATTAAAATATTGGTAGGCTCTTTATAGTAACATAAAAGTTTTAAAGTTTTTAGCTTGCAGGAATTACATAAAATATTTTACAATATTTCCATAGTTTTAAATGTGCACAGGGTAAAATTAAGAGTAAATGAAGGGAGGAGGGTTCATGAAAATAGGGATTTCAATTTATTTCATTGGTTGGGTGAAATTACTTGTCCCCTCTGTAAAATATGCAGGTTAATCTATACTCTCATAAATCTACTTGCACTAAGTAAAATTATTTTAACCTAGTCTATGTCTTTTAAACCCCTTTAATAAGGGTTATGTGTTTTTTATGTAAAAAAAATCTACTATAGTTTAGAATTTTTATGAACTATATGTTATTTTCATTTACATTCTATAAACTATATACCTTTTTTTTTTTTAAAGTGTATATATTTATACATTATAAATTATAATAAACTATTATAATGTAGATTAGAAATATATCCTCCCTAATATTATACAAAAGAAGAAATTCTGGAATTTAACATTCTTGAAATACACAAGATGTTTTAGCATCATTAAATTTGACATTCAAATAACCGTCATGGTAGACCAAACATAAGACAATATGACAGTCATTCAAACGTCAAATTTAAGCTCGTAGGTTCCAAGAAAATAAAGCCTAGTTAAAACTTGATGGTCAAATTTCATGACAGTCAAATAAGCCATTATTGATGGTCATTAGATGTTCAGATTTTTGGATCTATAGCTAAAATTATTTATTTTTTTCAGAAATTTAAATTTCAATTATGCATTCTTAGGGGTCTCTTCGTCACTTCTATATGGATAAGAAATATTTTTATATAAATTTGGGGTATAATGTAGAGCCCTTTATATTTCAAGGTTATTATTTTGATCATGAGACTGTTAATTAGTATGCATTGTAATGACGTAATTAGTTATGATCAAATAGTTTCTTTAGATCTATAAAATTTAGATTTGATTCTATTAAAAGTGTTGTTTTTATTATCAATAAATATGTATCTAACTTTGTGGTACATTGTATATCATAATTGGGTGTGTTTTACAGGTTTAGGAAAATAATGGCATCCAGATATTTCTATCTTGACAAAACCTAGATCTTGAATAAAACCAACTACAACATTTGGGTCAAAATATAATTTATGGCAAGGAAACTCTAGACAATTATTTTTGGATCTAAGGTTTCTCCTATCGGTCGTCATGAAAATGTAGAGAACATGAATACATTCTTGCAATGAATGCATGAGGCTCTTTCTATGATTCTGCGTAATGTGAATGATGAGTACCTTCTACACATTGGTAATATTGAACATCCAAAAGAGACATGGACACAAAGTTAGAATCCATACATAAAGGATACTTGGTATATCAAGTATAGTAATGAGATATTATAATAGCAAAAGCAATTCAAAGAAATGGTATGTATATTTTTAGAAATGATTTCTCTTCTGAATCTTATTTTATATCTCAAAGTTTGAACAATTCAAAATTATGGGTTGCATTATAAGGTTAAGACATGAAAATGCTATCTTATATGGATTTTTTGAAATTCTAACCATACTGATGTTGTGTTATAAAATATACTGGATATGTGTTCAAGTTTTTAAGGTGTAGGAACCATTACTCGGAACAAAAAATATAATCAACAGACTATCCATGTTTCTTCTACTGAGGTAGAGAAGTATAATGGAAGAAGTAAAGAAGCCATGTGGCCGCAACAACTATTAGTAGAGATACACATGGAAGCTAAAGGAAGTATTTATCTTCTATGTGGTGATCAGAGTTTTATTACTCTTGATTAAGAATCTAGTTAAACATCAGAAGATAAAGAACATTTAGATACATATACGCTTCACCTGTGAGAAGGTGCAAAGTGATGAGATAAATCTCGAGTTCTTGTTGACTGAAGAGTAGGTTGATGACATATTCACAAAGTCCCTGAGTGCTGCAAAGTTTTGTCACTTTCATGAAAATCTTAGATTGTCGGAGTTGCCATTGAGGGGAAGTGTGCATGACAATTTCACCTCCTGAATGGAACTTGGTTTTTGTAAAAAGGACCTTCGGGGCATTTGTAAAATACCTTCAGGAAAGTGTAAAAAGACGTTCGGGCATGTATACCTCCTCAACTTATTTGTAAGAAAGAAGTGTAGAAATATTTTAAAGGTTGTGCCTTTAGTAAACTCTTTAGTGCTATTGAGTTTACTGGTAAACATCTAGTACAAGACACATTGTTAAGGAGGGTCCTTGGTTGTAAAAGACTCTTATATGCTTGGGTTCAATAACCTTTTATGAGAATCTATGGGAACATGTAAAACTCACAAATCATACTTAGCCAATTATCATGGGATGATCTTTGGGATTATCAAATCATTTTTTACCAAAAGATAAATTGAGTATGATGAAGGTGTTATAATTCCTTCAACCGATATGATACCCAAAAACCTTTATGTTTTAAGGATTGTAAATCATGTAGTATACCACGGACAGGTAATTTATTGGCATATGTTATGTTATCCCACTTAACATTAAGGGGGAGTGTTGGAACATAATGATTAAGTGGTTTGGCCAACCCTTAATGTATATGGGTCCATCACTAATATATACGTTAATATTTAATAATATGAAATATTTCTATTTCTATTATTAAATATACTAACCTAGGTATATACTTTATGTTAAATATTTAATATCATGAAATGATTATATTTCTAATATTAAATATTATAAACCTAGGTGTATGTGTCAACCATTTTAGGTTAAAAAGGTGGGTCGGGAGACATACTTGATCGCCTTATATAAAAAGGAGTTTAAGACCTCATTTGATATATTCGGGAAATATATCAAAGGTGTGCAAATCAAGTGATTTGGTTTTACCCTTGGTAAATAGGGTTTCAAAGGAGGCGGTGATCTTATTGGACATAAAATAAGTTCTCTGAAGTAAAATGTTATTTTACAAGTAGTTTTTACCCTATTGGGGTTTTCCACTATAAATAATGTGTCACTTGTATTATTTATTTCCTATAAGTATTTATTTATTTATGTTGTAATTTTTATTTAAATATTTATTGTAACATTATATAATATGTAAGTTGATTAAATCCATATTTATTAGAATCCTCAAATTCTAACAAATACTCCCACTATTTATACTCACACTATGGCTATTATATCACCTAAAATATCAACCCCTATCAACATTGCTTCTCAACCTATCACGACACTTTCCATTCCTCTGCTTAGTGTGCCACCTACAAAGATAATCAATAATGCCACAAAACATAATGATGATAACACTGATGATTCTAAGGATTCTAATGATGAATTTGATGCAGTAGAGATCACTAACGAAGCATTAGGACAACTTAACTTTACTCCTCTAGATGTAGACAAATCTTATTTCGAGGACACCTTTGTGGCCAATGGCCTAGGTGAATACAGGTTAAAACCCCTCTTTTAACCAATTCTATGATACTTTACCAAGGATCAGTCTACACCATTGAGACTATTTCGTCTTTAACCATCCAAACTACATCTTCTCCAATCCCTTCCACATGCACACTACTCATCAACAAATCCTATTGGCATAACATCCTGGTCAATCGTACTTCTTAAAATGCTATTTTCCAACATGAGGACTTAGCTAGACTTAGTTTAACACTTAATTACATCTAACCCCCACTTCACTCATCTCATCTTTATCATGGCTATTGTCACATTTCAGCCACATATGGCCTTTGTGTGTTTCATTTGACAGTATTTGTTGCACATGCCCCTCATGATTCTCTATTGATTCTTGGGAAAATATTGGCTTGACTATATTGTTGGTAACATAGATACTAATCACACTTCACTTACATTCCTTATGTCATTCGGTAATATTTCCATAGCTAATGACTCATCTCATACTTACTCTTTGAATCTCTCTCGATGGCATGCACGTGATTGTACACTAGTTTCCTTCACTAATGAATAATATTCCATGACTGTCTACACATTATGTTGTCATGGTTCTTTATATGATCCTCCTAACTCTTTCTTATTATGTCTCCAATACTTATCTCATAGTATTTGATCCTGGCAATGATGATTTTCTCAAAAATTTCACATGACTATATTCACCACCACAAACTTGGGGGCATAACATCCAACACACCCCCCTCTCATGTTAGCATTATCACATATTTCATCTTGGAATTATCACCCATAAATATCCTCACATAGGTACATTCATCTACACTTTCACGTCATTCTTACCTGATGACACACTCTTGTGCTTCGGCTCACACTTGACAATTGAGGGCATACTACACATGAACCCCACACAATACACACTAGATACAACACATTTTGACCCTTCATACATCTTGTGTCATATGTTTTACATATTACATGATACACTCTATGTTTATTCTACATCAGTTCACCATTTACATTTCTATACATCATACATATGTCACACTCCTATCATCTAATAATCTTACATCACCTACTTCTCATTCTACATAATACATAACACTATTACATTGCATATTATACATCACACATTACCCATCACATGGTCATGTTTAATCATCACACATCCTACATATTAGTATTCACGATGCACTCATTACCCTATGAAACACCATACTTCCTCAGTTCATGTTAGACTATTGAGGGTATGCATCAAAAATGAACCACATCATGCGCACTCATTCATCATTAGATATTCTCAAGTGAAACTGTATGATAGAAAAGTGACAAGCGAGCATGGGAATCTACAAGTGACTCTTCCTTGCACCTAACCTCCCGAGGTCATGCTGAGATAGCCGGTGGGGATGGATTATATTCGGGGTATGGGTAAACTAGTTAGGAAATCTTATATCTTCGACACGCACTAATGGAATCTACGAATCTAAGGCAAAGAAGGCCCTCCTAACCTGAACTAGCATGATAGATCAATTGGTGAGGATGACTGCTTAAAGGCTCCAATCAATATCAAGCTCTGGCGTGATCCGATCTATAGGTTGTGGGATACAAGGAAAATGACCTGGGATTGTTTCATGTATATCTCCAGATAGGGTCATAGGATGGATGATGGATATAGTGGACTCTACGGGTGATTCTCCGGTCTAGTCCAGAAATCCTTAACTTCATTAGCTGCTATATCCAACAAGGATAACTGTGTGATTATGATAGGTGGAAGTGGAGTGGATCTAAATACTAATGTGCGTAAGCCAGCGTCAACATTGGATTGACTTGTGGACTCATTGGGTTGTGGGATTTGTGGATCACAACCATAGATTTGTGGTTGTTGTGGACCAGCTATGGTCATGTGCAGAATCAGTCCCTAATCCCTAGTATCGAATAGTCGTATGTGTTTTCATCTTCTATGTTTAGAATTAACAGTTGTGCAATATTTTCAGAGTATCTTACAGGTGTTTTTGTAACCTGAATTATTAAGTTAGTGTCTATATCATTGAGAATATCTCCTGCATCTGGCTGTGGGACCAAAGGGTCACAACCGAATGTTTTCTCTCTTTCAAGCCCTTCTACAGTCATGTGGATGTTTATCTAAGGTAACCTGTAGTTTGGCTGGTTTGACTAGAATATGTGCGCTTGGTCGTCTTCTATGTTTAACCCTCTTAACTGCGAGCTGATCTGTTGTAAGTCTGTTGTTGTTTGGAAGACTTTTATTATAATATTCTATTCTATATCGGTTATTGCTGTGACAAGATTGGGTTGAGGCACGATAGACTCGAATACGTATTCTCTGGGCTCCCTAGGTCCCGTGATTGTCATGCAAAAGGAAATGATATAAAGCTAATTAATGACAGAATAAATCGACTACGCAAGATATATCTATGTATGTTTCTAAATCTGACATTTTGATAAGCTACTAAATAGAATTTAAAAGAGCAATTATCTAATATATCTAGAAATTAACAACTAAACTAATAACGAAATTAAAACAAACAAAGCAGCCGAGTATAGCTACTTGTCTGTGCAGTTTTGAATCTATTCTAAGTAACCAGATAACTGATCTAATCTATTTGAAAGACTCTTGATCCTACCTCAGGAGTGAGGAGTGAATCATAGTTTCTTAGAAACTATCAATCCCCAAAGCTTCCCTGGCAATATTGAAAGTAAAATTAACTAAAATGAAATGATCAGCTACTCTATTTGATATGCTTTAACTAGAACTTTTAAAAGCTTGAACCTGGATTTTGCAGAACAGTGGCGAATCCGATGGTGTGTGGCCTTGTCCCCTTAGTGTGATCTCCTCATTCCTTTGTGCTCACGTGGATCCAAAAAAGTGTGTAATGCTAGCATTAACAGAAGTAGATACTGGAACAAAGGAAGCTTAGGATGTAGACTGAATACAATGTGAGTAGGAGAGGGATAGCACAAGAGAATAGAGCTTGGCTTATGAAATTCCTAGTGAGATTTATTACGAGTCATACAACATAAAACGTCAAGAACCTGAAACTATCCTATTCGATGAGTAGAACTTGCAACTTTAATTGCTTTCTACTGAAAATCAAACTATCCTACCCCAATTGATGGGATGAAATAATAACATCTCTTGTACAAGGAGAATATGTGGCTTTCTAACAGCTAAACAACACTACCATGCATACAACAAATGAAACTATGAATCCTAAACAAAATTGAAAGGCTAAGCTATTGAAATGAGAAATTCAGAGGAAAATTTGAGGGGCCATTTGCTTGAGCACAAGCCAGCTATTTATAGAATCCCATTTACCCAAAGGTGAAAACCAAATTGATCTCTTAAACCATAAACAATGCCAAAACACTATTCCAGGGAACCAAAATCATAAATACAAGAAAAGGTGGTGAAAAAAAGACTGGTAAACATTGAAAATTTACATGATTCATGTTAAAAGAGCATTCTGGAAAATGCGTGAAGGACCACCACCCTGAGCAGGGCGGCGGTTACAGGACCGCCGCCTTGCCTGGGTGGCGGTCACGAGACCGCTACCTAGGTAGGGCGGTGGTTTCGTCACTGAAGACCAAAAAGCAAAGAAAAGGAGGGGGAAGGAAAAAGAAAAGCATGCAGGGGCTAAGCGGGGTATGCGGGATGTTAACGTATACTTGGAGAGATTTTCTGGATCCCAAACACCTTGCGAGGAGACCTGTATCATCATTGGGGCACGTGTAACGTTGTTCTGGCGGTGCAGTACCCTACAATTTTGGGTACGTACATATTGCCCCCTCAGAGAAATGTTTTAGCCATGAAGAGGCATAAAATGGTGGTCCCAAAAATGGGAAGTTAGAAGTTATACCTGATACGTCTGTGTGTCGGAATGATGCCATCCAAAATTCCCGCCACCTACAAAATGAAAAGAGGACTCAAGTGCAGATAGAAAAAATAGATCAAAGAATAAATACTAAAATAATATGAAATGAGGATGTACCATTTGTGTAGGGATAATAACTTACCTCCATCGGCTCTCCAAACCTGTGAAAAGGGCATTCAAAACAGGTCAGGTTGTTATATATGTAAAAGTGGGCCCATTTTCCTATTCATTTGCGCATGTTGATTTGGTTGATTTTGAGCTCTGGGACCCACGGTGACAGTTTCTCACGCGAGTATAGTCAAAATGTTCGGGATGAGATCGTGATCATGCCTCCACGAGTGGAACACCAACCCGTGAGATCACAGGTTAGTTTTTCTCGATTTATCACTTTTATCCCCAAAATGTTAAAATGACGAAAACTTTGTCATGGGGGGATTATTTTTGAATATTTTAGTTTTAATAGGTTTATCTAGGGGGGGCGCCTACTGGGTAGGCTTTGTTTTAATCAAAATAGTCTTTATTTTGCATTTTTAGGCATTTTTAGGGCACATGACCCGCATGGGTTTTTGGGACACGACTGCCGCCCTGAGCAAGGTGGCAGTTACGAGACCACTACCCTAATCAGGGTGGCGTTTACAAGACCACTGCCTTTGAGGCGGTGATTACGGAACCACCACTCTACTTAGGGCGGCGGTTCTTCTCAGAATGTATAAATAATACTTATTTTAATTTGCTTTTGCATTTTTAGCATTCTTATGTGTTTTCATGATTTTTCTAATGTCATTTGGATTCTAACTTACTCTGTTTCATGTGTTTTTGGGTGTATGCAGGCGAAAGGATGAGTATATCAGATGGAGCCGAGAGAGAGAGAGTGAGTGATTGGCTTCTGGCAGTACTAGATGCCCTTTCTCAGGATGAGCAGGACACTCTTCATGAGGGCTGGTATACTCCGTATTTCACGGGTCCCACATGTTGCACTGTCTAGTCACATACTTTGTGACTTATTTTCATATTGGGATGTAGATCGGAACACTTTTGATTACCAGGGGTCTAGAGGTGAGTGGACCATTACTTTTGAGGACGTTTACCATATCCTGAGGGTCCCGATTATCAGGAGAGAACTCACTCTTGAGACAGTAGGGTCACGGGCTCAGACAGCACAGTGGGCCTCATATATGGGAGATGCAGTTATCTCCACTAGTTTGAAGAAGGGGGTGAGGGTCCGATCTATTCCTAGCCTACCTATCCCCTTGATTCGTTAGGCCATTATGGGGATCCTTGCCTCGAGATTGATCGGGGACAAGGGAGGAGACACCTTACTATATTGTTGGTCCCCCATCATTACATAGATTGAGGGACATGGCCGGATTTACGCCTGGGGTGCCAAAATTCTTGGGACCACCTATCATGATTTGTACCAGGTGGTCTATTTATAGGGGCAGTCATTGAGCCATCTGACCCTGGTTATGAGCTGGGTCTATGAGCGTTTCATCCCTTATGGGAGAGGTGTAGAGGTGGCAGATCCCGGAGCTATGAGGGCAGCCAGATGGACAGACATGTCGGTGCTCAGAGCACCTCACCAGCCAGTTGCCTCCCTGACCACTGATGACATGGAGGCCACACCTTATCAGGCCATGGCAGGTTTATGGGGCGAGGAGGCTCTTACTTTGATTTCTTGCTCCACCACAGGGAAGCTTGTTGACAGGATGGGGAGGGTGGAGATACATCTGTTTGGTCGAGTGCCCCAGCAGTTTGGCCTTCCGTACGTGGGTATGCTTCCCCCAGTGGTACTAGTATGTAGATCATTCCGGGAGGCTAGATGAGGTCCTAGAGGTCGGGGTTGGACAGTTGTTACTCCTGGTGTCCCCATTGTAGCTAGGAGGGTAATACGAGCTCGAGGGAGAGCCAGTGCTCCTCAGGAACCCTTGCTTCAGATTGCCGCTAGTCCCGCCCACAGCAATGATGACCCTATTGACATAGAATATGAGTATGAGGAGTTCACAAGGGGAGAGACAGAGGAGGAGACTGAGGCTAAGGTCAGTGAGTCAGGTGGAGAGGAGGACAACGATCCTGAGTGGCGTGATACTCAGGACATTTTACAAGCAGAGAGGGCGGAGAAGAGTGTAGAGAGGGTGACCCTAGCTTCAGAGGAGCCACTCTCTTAGGCCTTGGGCGGAGAGGATGAGTTTGTAGTAGGATGTTATGTGGCCCCAAGCATAGGAGGAGTGCACCAGTTAGTAGTGGCATCTGTGGTAGGTGCCGACCCTAGAGATCCATCTTGGAGGCCTGGAGATCTGAGTGAGTTTTTATCCTTCCTTCTAATGTTTGTTTCTAGTTAGAATTTTTCTTAGTTGCTATTTATCCTTTCGTTTATATTTTTTTTTATCTGTTCATTATTTCTAATCAGGTTTTCCTCCTTTACTTGCAGAGACTGCTGATGAGTGGCGAGACTTGATTCACCGGGTATGCACTGATACCCTGATGATCCCTATGGAGAAGACCCGTGCATAGCAATCTGTGGATGCAGGGGAGCCCTTAGCAGCCGGTAGACATATCGACATTCTTTCCCCTATCTGGCATGTGGCCAAGATGGTGACTACCCTCCGCACTGAGTTGGCAGGATACAGGACAGTAGAGCGCCTGATGAGGAGTCACTCTCATGGCGAGACCATAGCTGCTCCTCAGGATCATGAGCCCTCCATGCACTCAGAGTTCCGGCGCAGCTAGAGTCCTAGATGAGGGCGTGCACCTTTGGAGGGATCTCATAGGGGTTGAGAGGCCATTAGCTCTCGTAGATCATTAGTATGATGTATTTGTATTTCCCGGGCTCTTTGAGCATTTTGACCATGCTTGGCGCATGATGGCATTGTACAGGAAACTTTGATTATATATATATAGATATTCTTCTTGGTTTAGACTCTTGGTATCAATGTTCTTGTGATTTTCTTTTGTATGTAAATTATAATGTTGTTTTTATATGCTTTTCAGAATGTATGCAATGGAGTAAAAATGATACAAATGCTCATTTTCTTTTTGTATTTCGTGATGCTGATATATGATAATGTAGACACAATGTGATTTTGAACTCTAGTTTCCATAAGTAATTTTTGGTACTTCATTTTTGTTTTGACAAAATGAGATGATAAACCGGTATGATGAGCAGATGAACTTGCCCCACTCCTAACTCCACACAACTAGTAAGATGCAAGGGCTCATCACCGAGAGCTAAAAAGGGCACAAGTTGTGAAATTTGTCGAATGGTTATGATGAGAGATAGAAAAATCTTTGGTGGAACCAAATTAAGATGCTACAAACCTACTCTACTCGAGTGACTCCATAGTTTAGAATGCTACTTACTTTGTGGTTTATCTAGACTTAGATCCGTAGATGGCCACATGGTAGACAAAATCTAGTTTTCAAGGTTTTGAGCTCTCTTGGAATTTTGGACATCTGATTCATTTGTTTTTGACTCAAGATTTCAAAAGTTTATTTGAGTTGTTTGTTGACTACCTTCAACGTTTATTGTTAAGAGGACCACTCATACCCTGCCCCATGCTACTAGTCAGAAGTGTGGGATTATCACCATGGACAAGGTACAGGCGAGTAAGAGCATTCCCATCCTTTTCCAACCCTACGTCACTAGTAAGAGATGCAATCTCATCACCGAAGGTTGGTAGGGCAAGGAAATGTGTAAAAATTAAATTTTTCTATTTAATCTATATTTTACTTGTTTATTTGAGACAAAATGTCAGTATGTTTTTACTTGCAAAGAGATATGCATATGGGATAGATGTGACACAATGAAGCATCTAGAACAGACCATAGGCAAGACACCTATCCTAGGGGGAAACCAAAAGAGAGAAAAAGCATGCAGACCCTGGTATGGTTACCATTAAGAATTTTTCATATCTAGCTTTGTATGGATGAAATGATTCTGAAATGGTGATGATGTTATGAAAATGAAAAAGTATGTTTTGAAAGCTAATGTCAATATCATTAGAAGTTTGTAATGAATTTCTTTGGGAATAAGTTCCTTGATCACAATATTTGTATGAAACAAGCAGAAAAAATGAACCTAACTACATGAATATGCAATATAGATATAATTATAGAGATAGTGCTTGTTCACTTATGCATAGAATTGTTTAAGGTGTAGGGAATTGACAGTTTCACTAAATTCCTCACCCTCTAGTGTGCGTAAGAGATTTGCACCATTTCCATAGTCCTTCATGACTCAGTATGGGCCCAACCATTTGGGCTGATAATTTCCTCCCTTCGCCGGTATTTTTATCGATCCGGCTGTCTAGTCTTAGAACTAGATCACCTTCGTATATGTCTCGTTTATAGACCTTCTTGTTGTACTGCTAGCACATCTGGTAAGAATAGACTCTTTTTCACTATTCAGTCATCTATCTTGGCCTCATCTAGGATTTCTAGTTGAGAGAGACATGCTTCTCTATAAGATTCTTCATCCAGAATCCCTTGTAATGAGATGCAGAGACTGGGTATTTCATCCGTCAAGTAGGAGAACTACTTCCGCTTCTGAATACCAACGAGAAAGGAGTTTCTCCTGTTGGCGTTCTTATTGAGTTTCGATGGGCCCACAAGGCTGGGTATAACTTTAAATGCCAATATTTTTTGTTTTCTTTTACCATTTTAAGGAGAATGGTTTTCAATGTTTTTTTGTTGCTTCACCCTATCCATTGGCTTGAGGGTAATACAGGGAGGCTGTATGATGGTTTATTTTAAATTTATCGCACAAGTCATGAACCTCGTCATTCTTAAAAGAAGTCCCGTGATAATGGTTTGTGGGACACCATACCTAAAAAAGATCTGGCTCAAAATGAACTTGGCGATCACGAAACCTGGTACAGTGGTGAGAGGCATAACCTCTACCCATTTGGTAAAATAATCGGTGGCCGTGATTATGAAGTTATGGCCATCTATAGATGAGGGAGAGAATTTCCCTATCAAATCTATCCCCCATGTAGAAAAGGGCCATGGAGTAGCGATTGGTTGTAGAGCTTGTGCCGGCATGTGAATCTCGTGGGAGAATTCTTGGCATATATGACACCTGCGTATAAACTCTACTTCGTCGTGTTCTACAGTGGGCCAGAAATATCCCATCTGATGTATTTTGTGGGTAGTGGCATGACCACCAAAGTGGCCTCTACATAGTCCACTGTGATATTCGTGGAGAATCTTCTTGGATTCTTCTGTGTCAACACATCTTAGAAGCATTCCATCGAAAGCCTTACGATAGAGCACTTGTTCTATAATAACGTATTTAGCTACAATAATGTGTAACCATCTTCTCTGTTGCGGTGTAACACTTTCTGGATAGGTATGGCTCATGATATAATTAATAATATCAGTATACCAAGGACATTTAGAGATGAGAGGTCTAGTTTCGACGTAATATATGCATTCATCGGGAAAGCCCAAATCGACTAGATCACCTCCATCTAATGGGTTGTCATCTAACCAATCTGCTATGATTTTTCCCTTAACGGACTTTTTACTTACAAAAGTTAATTCAAACTCACCCATTAAGGTCATAAAGCGTCCAACCTTTTTAGACAAGGACCCTTGCGCTAGAAAGGTTCGTAAATGGTCTATTTTTACAATGACCCTCGTTTCTTGATTTAGCATGTAATGTCTTAAGCGTTTAGTTACAAAGACTATGGCAAGGCATTCTCATTCAGCTTGTGTATAGTGTGTTTCATAATAAAGTAATGTGTGGCTTATAAAATAAATCACACGTTCTCTCATGTCATCATCTTCTTGAGCCAACATGCAGGCTAGTGAGACATTGGTAGCTCATGTATATAAGATTAAAGGGCGATCTGGTTTAGGTGGCATTAGCGTGGGTGGTGACAGCAGGAAACACTTAACTGCTTCGAAATCCTCCTTGTAGTCTTCGGTCCAATTGGTGTTGTACTCTTTCTTGAGTAGATTGTTGATTGGATTAATGGAAAAGCTTAAATCTGGGATGAATCTTCAGATGGCATCGAGTTTCCCAAGAAACAACCTGATTCCATAATCATCTGATGGTGGGATCATTTCAAAAACAATGTGGATTTTAACTGGGTCTACGTTGATCCCTCATGACGATATAATGTAACCTAGGAGCTTCCCTCCTTTCACACCAAATATGTATTTTTCTGGGTTTATTCTGACTCTGTATTCTATCAAACATGAAAGAATTATACGGAGCACTTTTGCGTGATCACAGCACTTCCTGGCCTTGGCCAGCAAGTCATCTATGTAGGATTCCATGATCTTGTGAATAAGATCATGAAATATGTATGTCATTGCCCGATGGTATGTGGCACCAACGTTCTTTAGACCGAATGGCATAACAACATAGCAATAGGTTCCCCAAGGAGTTATAAACATGGTTTTGGCTTGGTCTTGTTCAGATATTTTGATTTGATTGTATCCTAAGAATCCATCCATGAGAGACAAAAGCTCAAAGCCAGTTGTTGCATCAATGATGACATCAATGGATGGTAATGGGAAGTCGTCCTTGAGGCACACTTTGTTAATGTCTCAAAAATCTATGCAAATGCATATCTTCCCATTCTTTTTTAGAACAGGAATGATATTAGATATCCATTGATAATAATCGATTAGTTTGATGAACCCTACTTGGAGAATTTTCATTACTTATTCTTTTACCATGAGAGCTACCTTGGGTTTCATTGGTCTCAATTTTTGTTTAACTGGCTTTGTATCTAATTTGGTGACAAGATTATGTACCGCAATGTGTGGTGTAACCCCTATCATTTCTTTATAATTAAATGCGAAATCCTTCTGATGTTCTTTGAGGATTCGAGTGTGTATTTCTATTTCTTCTGGAGTTAACGAAGATCCTAGTTTCAAGATCCTTGGGTCTTCCTCTGTTCTAATGTTAATATCAATTGTTTCTTCGATTAAAGAAGTGTTACCTTCTTCAAACTCAGGCGGGGCTGGAGGTAATCCCAGATCGTCTCCATTCTTTACTGTGTACATGCTGAGTTCCTTTTATGGGGGAAGCTCTATCATGGGATTTCCGAAATAGGAAGATGAATGTCGGATTAAGGATGAATCTACCTCATGATGGGTGAGATGTAACATTGCATAGGCATTTAAGTAATCTAGAGTGGCTCTATCACTATCAACGTGGTCTAGGATAATAGAGTTGTTCTCAGCTACATTTGTTAAAAGAGGGTTTGACATTGTTTGCACTAATGGTTTAGTACGAAGGGATACCACGAAATGGGTATCTTCTAACTCATTGTTTGGGCTGAAGTGTGACGCTGAGGTTGCTATAGAATCTGCAAGAATATTTTGTTCTCACGGGATTGCTTCAATGGATATGAAGTCAAATTCTTTGCTCAAAGTTAATACCACTATTTTGTAGAGCTGTAAGTGTTCAACTCTAGTTTCATACACCTCAGAGACTTGGTTCGCTACTAATTGAGAGTCTCCTAACACCTTGATATCGTCAACACCAAGCCTTTTAGCTATGATGAGGCCAAAGAGGAGGGATTCATACTCTGCACCATTGTTTGTACATTCAAAATTTAGTTTAAAGGAGAAAGGTAGGATCTTTCCCTCGGGAGAAGTAAAGATCACACCTACCCCAGCCCCATAACGACATCTTGCTCCATCGAAATGGAGAGTCCAAGATTTAGTTGGGAATATGGATGTTGGGAAATTTGTTACGTCAATTTTTTCTACTTCGGTCACTTCTACCATGCAAAGATCCTCTGTTGGAAGAGAACCAACACCTAGGGTATATCCCATACATATTGAATAAAATGGTAGGAAAATTGGTAGATCCTGCTCTAGTAAGTCGATAATCTTTGCAGTATTTCCTAATGATACTACTTCTACAATGTTAGTCTCATCCTTGAGGGCTGGGATAACTTTGACTAGGCTCATAGTCTCAAGATCTGTTGTAGGTACCAACTTTTCTTCTAGTTTTGCATCGGTTGGTTTGTTAAGTTGGTTTGCTGGGAGTTCAAACTCAAAGTGAATGCCTGGTCTTTTCCTTAAGTCATCTAGGTGTATATCAAATGGTTTTGGATCACCTTTGGCTAAGAATACCTTTCCTAAGTGCAAGAACCTTACTTCTTGAAATAGCGTAGAAGGGATTTCCTTCATACGGTGTATCCATGGTCAGTTGAGGATCATATTATAATTGGTTTCCCGATCTATTATATAAAACTCAGTCAGGATTGTTTTGGGTCCTAAGGTAACTGGTAGTGTTATAGTTCTATTTGAAGTGGCCTTAAGGCTATCATAGCCTCTTAGTGTATTTTGAGTCGTGGAACAGTTTGTTTCTCCATACCCTAGCTTTTGAAGGAAAGAGAAGGGGACTATGTTAATTGCTGCCCCATCGTCAACCATTATGCGTTTAACGTAATTGTTATAAATCCATACTTGCAAATGTAAGGCTTGATCACCTCTGTGTCTAATCTCAGCGTCTGTTGGCATTTTGTTTATTTTGAATATAAACTCAGCATCCCTCTCCGGCTGCTCCGAAGGGTAGATATCAAATTCTATATGGTTTACCTATGTTTCAGGAGGTGGAGTGATGTTAATTAAATGACCTAACCCTAATTCCTATAAAAGAGCAGCCCTGTGGGCAAGAGAGTTCCTCAGAAAATAGAAAAAGGAGATGTGAGGGAAGGTTTTTGTTAGGTCATTAATCAGATCATAGGCACCTACGTGTTTCACTAATATTTGTTGGATGTTATCTGTCTCTAGCGAATAACTTGGATTTGGCTGAGAGGAATACTCTTGTGTCCTTGTTATGGCTTCCATAGGTAGTTCGATATCTAATTCTACTAAACCAACTATGTTGGGCCATGGTTGACTTCCTAATTGTGGTGCAACAGGTGGATTTAGTGAAGTCGAGGCTTCATAATCATTATTTCCTACCATTACACCTTTGTTTGTCCCATTGGATTTCATTTGCTGTTATTGTGACTTGGGAGAGGATCATTGAAGATCTTGAGGGGAGCATTTTGAGGGGAAACTGCCCCTGTAAAAGCATTTGGTGTTGGTGACACAGGATCTGCCAAGAACATATCTATGAAAATTTGTCTTTGCTCCTATGGCAAACGTTGCATGAATTTATTGTAGTCATGGCACATTCTAGTGTCGTGGCCTCGAATCTTGTGAAAACCACAATACGAGTTAGGATTGTAATCAGGGATAATTTTAGCGGTGAATATTCGTAATATGGCAAAAAATTCATTTTAGGAAAATTTGAAAAGGTGAATTATTCGGAGTGGGTCGGTGTCCTGTTCACCTAAAATATATAGTATATTTTTTTTGGGGGGTCGGCTTCGCCTTCATTTGAAAAAATCTCCTATAAAAACCTAGCTGATTCACTGGGTAGTATACCTCAAGTAGCTTAACAAATTACCAATACTGTGAAATTTGAACTTGCATACCCTTAAGCACCAGAGGTTCAGATTACTGTTAGCCTGTGATTGTTGACGCGTGACAAATGCAGTGTTGACGTGTGATAAGGGAATTGTTGACACACGACAACAGCTGTACTGACGCGCGATAGAGGAAGTGTTGACACATGACTTGGGCAAAGAAGTTGACACGCGACAAGGGTAGTGTTGACGCGTGACAGTATATTCAGATAGTGGACACACGGCAGGAAATGGGTTGTTGATGCGCGACAAGTGTAGAGTTGACACGTGACAAAGACCTCAGACAGGGGACGTGCGACAAGAACTCAGACACTGGATAGAGTCGCTACTTGGTTCTTTTGCTGATGCAAGACTCTTTTCAGAATAATGGAAGGTGTCAGCTCAAAGAATACGAATAACCTAAAAGTAAGTAAGAAATCTCAGAAATCACTCTTCAAGTATTTTGGAAACTCTGCGGATACAGATATTGTAAATACCAATCATATAGATGCCCCCACAAAGTATCAGAATATTGACTGTGTGGAAGGTATTATTGAGGTGGACATGCATTCTGCACAATATCAAAGTCAAACAAATGAAACATACGATAATATGCCAGATCTTGAAGATATTGTTCCTGTTGGGGTGCAACCAGAAGTGCAGCTAGATATCACAGATACAAACACTCAGCAAAATGGAAGACAGAAATCAAAATCAAACTCCGGTCCAAGAAAGAGGAAACCAGGTGATTGTGATATTGCTCAAAATTCTACTAAAAAAAGTAAAGCATTGAAAATGAACAAGAATATGTGGACCATTGGCAGGACATACAAGTTTGATTGGGCAGCTAAATTTATGTTTATTGAACCTGTATAATCATCTAATTCTGAAGAAATCCCATCTGAATGTACATGTACAATATATACGTGGAAATTGGGAAAGAAACAAAAAATGTAACTGAAGCTGGACATTATAGAAAAACATTGTGGAAAACAATATTTAACTATAACGGGGGCGGATGGCCAGAAAATCAAAACACATAGGTGAAAAACTGAAAAAGAATGCATGCATGTTAGATACGCAGCGGAATATGAGGCAGAGAAGAAAAAACACAGACATCTGTTTGAAAAGGGAGGAACGATCACATCGCATATTGGTAAGATGAAAGAAACAAATCTACATGCAAAATTCATACAATTCTCTACTCTTTTTCAAATACTAAAAAAAGGAAGAGTGATTTCAGATTTCCTCGATTTCAAATTTTTGTATCAATTTAACGGAATGCTAAATGTACCTCAGTCTCATTGGTCTGAAAGTAGTGGATGGGAAATGGAAAAATGCCTCTCAATGATAGAGAAGGAAGATTTGAAAGAGAATGTAAAAAAAGCAAACTTTATCTCTCTTTCAATTGATGAAGTGACAACAATTGACAACACCGCATGGGTATGTATCCACATCTATACTTTAGAAAATCATATAAGGACACCTCATCTATTGGGTGTTATGAAAATGGTTGAAAATTGCAATGCCGAAAACCTATATAAAATAGTTGTTTCTCATTTGAAAGATGTTGCTGGAATGACTGATTATGAAATTGCTACGAAGTTGGTATGCATTGGAGCAGATGGTGCATCTGTCATGCAGGGTCACCGAACAGGGATCTGTGTTAGATTACAAACAACAGTGGCCCCATATATGCTACCAGTTCATTGTATGGCTCACAAAATGAATTTAGCGTATAAAATGGTAAGCAACCACGAAAATGTTGCTAAATTAGAAGACCTTAGAAGAGAACTTCATGCCTATATGTCAAGCAGCCCAAAGCATTTTCTCGAGTTCCAAAAATTTGCAATTGGAATTACAGATGGCAAAAAACTTCTGAAGGATGTGGAGACTAGATGGATCTCTTCGTATGAACCTACATGCAGAGTTCGTGAGGAGTATCCTTCATTGGTTGGTTTCATGCACAAATACCGTCATGAAGTTGATAGGGCAAGGGACTTGTTGTTCTGTTTAACTGATTTGGAGACATTGCTTACATTGGTTGGTATTCTTCCAATGTTAAAGGAGATCAATACACTGATGAAGCATGCACAGGGCAGATTAATCTATATTGTGGATTTTATACGGATGAGAAAAATGGTATGTCAAAGTCTTGATATATTGTACTGTTCCCGGGATAATTTTGATGCACCTATTTTTGAAAATTGGAAAGATTTATTAGATCTTAAGAATCCTAAATTTTTTTTGAGATTTAATATCCATGATCACCTCTGCATCACTGGTAATGGGAGGGAAATACCAATGCATATTTTGCAAAAATGTCAAGATATTACAGGATCGGAATGAGAAGATGTTCCTGTGACACGTAATTATTTGAGTCTGTTATAGTTGAAACAAGAATAAAGCTTAAAAAAAATTCAGAAACCTTGTCATCAGAAATTAGGGAACGTTTCTGTAAAGATAAAATTCTAGAAGCCATGGGTGTGATGAATCCTAATTTTTGGAATACTGAAGGTGGCCGTGCAGACTTTATCAGAAATTATTTCCATAAATCAATGGGTACAATAATGGAACAATTTACGATGACGTCAGAGCTCAAGGGTATGGAAATCAAAGGTATACTGAATGCTGATTTATTAAAATTTCAGTCAACAAATTTTTCAACAACAATGAGGAACCAATATAAGAATTTAGATCAACCTTCTGAAAGTGGTGCTATTACAAGGTTGTGGCGAGGAATCTATCAAAGTTCTATCTTACAAGAAGATTTAGTGAATATTTCAGATTATATGAGTTATGCCAAATAATGATTTTGGGGTCTGTGGAGGATGAAAGGGTTTTCAGTGCATTGTCATTTATAAAATCAAAACTGAGAAACAGGTTGGATAAAAATCTAGAAAGTTACATGAGGTGTTATGTTTCTCGATACTCCATCAAAACCTTTCCTTTCGACAGAGCAATTGCGCACTGGAATTCCTTTTGCAAAAGAAGAGGTGTGAATAATACAGCAACAAGTACAAATATTACCAACCTTGAGAGTGTAATTGGATCTTCGTCACATTCTACAGAAGACAACATCGAGTTTGATGAAGCTATTGATAATGGATTGTTTCAACTTTAAGTTTAAATAGGTATCTTATTTATCTATATTTTATCTTTATCATTAAAGATGTTACAGGTCTATATACTAAAAATGTCAGGCAATTCACCCATCTATCTACTAATCTATTTCTCGTGTTGGGTTTTTTAAAGTTTTTTTAAAAACACAGATCTAGCTCATTACCAGTGGCAGTGATGATTTCAACTTTAAGGAGGTATCTTTTTCCCCTTAATCTTATTGTTTTTTACTATTCATTTTTTTCAACTCTGGTTAAAGATGTTACACAGTTACAGGTCTATGTATTTACATTTAGTTAAATACAATCTTTTTATTTTTTGAAAACGTGGGTTGACATCCATCCGAGGAAGCTGTTACTTCTCGGGACTGACAATGACAATGTCAGGCAACTCACCCATCTATCTACTAATCCATTTTTTTTTGTGTTGAATTTTTTTAAGACAAAGATCTAGCACATTACCGGTGATGATTTCATTTTTTTGAATAGGTATCTTCTTCAACAATCTTATTGTTTGTTACTTTACATTTTTTTTTCAGCTTGTTATCATTAAAGATTGTTAGGTCTAATTCTATATATTTACATTTATTTAAAAGATATTCAATTGTTGGTCTATATATTTAAAAATGTGGGTTGTTGAACTGGTACTTCTCATTGACTGACAATGTCAGGCAACTCACCCCTCTATCTACAATGTCAGGTAAAAAAAAGATCTATCACGTTACCCTTGATGATTTCACAACAATCTAATACGCAAGAGGTAAGCTAAACCCTATCATATTTGCAATTATGTTTAATTTCTTACCAGTGATGATTCTTTCTTGATTTCTTAGAATTATATTTAATTTATTTTTTATATGTGCAAAATCCTTTGATATATTTTTTTAACTGTGGGATAAACAATACATTATACAATTTTAAATATAAGTCCACATAAAATTCCTCATCATCCATATATATCATATCATCACCATATCATTATCATATCTTGACTCCTAACACTACAATTATTATTAACACAATTATTTATCTAATTTAAATTTATTAAAACAATTCCAGTTTTTTAAAAACAATTCATAATCATATTCATTACAATTATATTCGTTCTAATCAATCATCTATATCCATTCTAATCATTAATGTCATCTATATCCATTATAATGACATTATGATCATATCGTTACAAGTATAGAGAATAATTATCTTAAAACAAGTTACAAAAGTCTAGAGAAGAAGAATTATTGTGCTTGATAATAAATCTACGTACACATTAAATTGATCATCATCCATATATATCATATCATTATCGTCATTCATCATCTTTCATCATCATCTATCATTAATTATAAATTATCATCATTCATCATCTACGTCCACATACAATTCATGAAAATGCAAGTAAACAAGAAACAAACATATAACTCATGATAATCACCATCTAATGCAATTAAAATTAAAGATTGTATATAAATCCATATAATTAAATTCAAATACCATAGTACATCAATCAATAGTAGAAGTTTTCAAATTCAATATTTAAAGTTTCCTCAATAATAAAAGTTTCTAGTTTTCAAAACCCTCTTTTTCTTTATCCAATTGTACTCCTCTTCTCCTCTTCCCCAACGGCTTCTTCCACTGTGGTTATACCTCTTTCCCCAACACCAGAAATAACCCCTAAACTTATAAGATCTTCCGCGGCACTATCCATATTTTTTAAAATTCTTTCTTCTTGATTTGTCGCATCTCCATGCGACAGCAAATTTGGATCAACTGCTGCTTTAGCTTTGAATAATATGTCAAGGTCGAAACCATTCTCTTTAATTATCCGCTTTAGTGAATTGTTTTCTTTGTTAACCAAAACATTATTTTGCTTCAAATTTTTTACTGCAGATAAGTTGTTCTTTGTTGTTTCCAAGTGAACTTGCAAAACCTTCACCTGACTCTTCAAATTTTCATATTTCAACTGCACAAAAAAAGTAATGTCAATTCAAAATATTACTAAAAAATGAAAAATTTCAAATTAACAAGAATGATTGTTTGAAAGTAATAGTACTTACAACCGCTCTATCTCTTTCAGCATTTGCAATTGCTACCAAATCCTTGTCCTTGGACCATTTGTTAAAATATGCCTGGGCCTCGGCACTAATATTTTCCAATTTGTTTAATGACTTATCTAAAATTTCATCTTTATAGTTGTTGTTATACGTGACAGTCCCACTTCTTACTTGGGTAAGTAAGGAATCCATCTTCGCAGGTTGATTCTGGACTGCAGCGTATAAACTATCCCGTTGCCAATAATTTTCATAATGACTAATAATCTCATTGATAAGAACTTTAGCCCTTCTCTCCCATTCTATAAGCTGATTGATATGAGGAAGAATAAACTCACTGACATGGGATTGACAATCATAACCAATTAAGTTCTCCAAAGGAAAAGGTAGCAACTGTTCACTATCTGAATCTGATGAAGATGATCTTCGCTGGAGAAGTATGGGGGCTTTCAGAAAGATCAAATGCTACTTGTTTCTACCTTTGGGTGGGCTGATCCTATTTGTGAAAAAATTAATCAAGATTTAGATAAATAAATTTAAATCGAAATGTAATTCAAAATTGTAAAGCATATTTAAATTGAAATTTGAAGTATACCTGCTGGCCTTGAATCATCTCGCGGGTATTGAAAAAACCAGTTGGGTCATTGCTATCAATGCCCAAATAATCTTCATCTAAATTTATATTGTTCAAAACTGATATGCCCTGTTGCACTGGGCAAGCCACCAAGTGAGAGAGTTGGAATTCGAAAGGAGGAGGCAATGTTTAGTGTCCCACTAGGGGCCGGAGCAAGTGGCATGCGTTTACCAATGTTATTTTTCACTGTTCCTCTGGTTGGCATTTTAAAAATTATTGGTTGAGTGGGTGTCGGTGCCGCGGTTGTGATCAGGACTGACATGTGTTGAAAAGTACAAGAAAAAAAAAATGAAAAATAGGAAAACAATTCATAAAGTCAAAAAACTACGAAATTAAACGTATTATCGAAAAGTTGTACCTTGTTGTCGAGGGGTAGTTTTTCTCAGTGCTAAGGGTGGCCTTGTAGGATCTGTCTGTTGCTGATATTTCTTAGTGTTTGTTTAGAAGATACGAATGCATGCGACTGTATGTAGTGAGTTGGGGAAGAAGGTTGAGTTTTGTGAAACAGGTGTATGTTCCAAAGTCCCTGCAATTCATCAATATTAAATGTTGTCAATTCAATTTGGTTAAAATTTAAATTGAAAAATAAATATGCAACTTTGGAATTTGTAAATAATATATGAGAAGGTATTACTTCTCTGGCGTTTAACAAAGTTCAAACTGTTGAGGGTTTGGAGATGGGAGTGAGCTTCCATTTCAGATTGGGATTCCCCCTAAGCCTCAGCATGTTGTTGGCCTCTTCCTCTCGATAACGCCTTTTTTCAGGGAAGGGCTTCAATAAATCTTCTCTGCAAAACATTAAAATTTAAGTGTTAATAACTGTGCAGTGTAATGTCAAAAATTGAAATAAATACAAACTAAATAGTTTATACCTGTTGTTCTTCAAATGGAATTGACAACTTCATCAACTCCTCATCCATGCAAGTAGGATAATTTATTTATCTTTTAAATTTAAAAGTGCCTCATAATAAAGGCCGAGGAGATAGTTTGTTGAATAAATGACAGGTTTTTCTGAAAGTTTTGAATTTGTTATGTCAGTTCTTATTTTTTTGGATAAATAGGTGCACCAATCAAATTTTTTGTTTTGAGATAGTGGCAACAATGTATGCAATGGCCCAATTTGGTATATCATTTTGGCGACCCTGCAAAACAATTCTAGACTGAAAAAATGAAATAAGTGCAAAAAAAAAGTGGTGTGCAATTGATTGTGTATCCACACCACGCCTAGATTTATTGACATGGGCTGCAAATGTGAAACAATGAAAATTACTATAAATTTATAACAACAAATTGTATCAGAAATCAGAAATAGAATAAAAAATATGAATTAAAACGAATTATACTTACAATCAACATGGAAACCGAATGTTGATTCGAGAAATTTCTTGTCTTCTTCCAGGAGTGTTGCCTTGGTTGTAACAATTGGTAAATTTTTGAACGGAAGGCCCGTAAACCGATGGATGTCATTTGCTTCGATACTGAATTGGAAACATTCAGCCATCGTTCAGAGTCACATAAAAAAGGTCGTCCTCTGAATTGTAGGATGACAGAAGGTAATTCAAAATATCATGGATCTGTTTCGAAATGGGGCATATTAACAAGCCCTATAAATTCACACGCATCCATCAAATCTTTATATTCATGAAGACATCTTTAAAACACTATGGATGTGAGGGCATAAAGGATTCCTGTAGAGTGATCTTGGATAATGGATTGAATTGGATTCTCTTGATTTTTTTTCTTGAGCTTGCAGTTGGGAAGCATGTGAAGTCTACATTATAGTTGTACTTGCGTCTTTGACAACTGATTGAGACCTGTATACCAAAAATTCAAGAGCGGGAAGGTGTAAAATGAGAAAATGACCAGCGTTGAAGGGTATTTATAGGCTAAATCAGGCGTCAATGGCTTCAATTGACGCGCGTCAATGGTCTTAGCTGATCGTGCATCGACAAGTGTTGGTCGACACAGGACAATAGGAGCCTTATTGACATGTGTCAACAAGGCTTGTTGACGTGCACCACAACTGATGCCCTATCACGTATCGATCAAGTTTTGACGATGCGTCAAGAGGATCCAGTTGACGCGCGTCAATATGAGCTTGTGACGCGCGTCGACAGAGATCCTTAGTGACGCGCGTCAATCAAGCCTTAGTGACACACATCAACAAGAAGCTTATTGACGTGCGTCAATTGGAGCTTCAGTTATCGCACATCAACAAGGAGCCTTTTTGCACATCAACACGCGTCGACAAGTGACAAAGAGCCTTGTTGACGCACGTCAATTAAGCCTTGTTGATGCGCATTACTAGGATGCATGGTGACGCGCATCAGCCAAGACCATTGACGTTCCATTGACGCACGTCAAGAATGGATTATTGACGTCTTGTTGTTGCACGTCCATGATCGGCAGCCACTGAAAAAATCAAGTGGGAAAATTTGGTTTTGGAATAATGTCAAATTAACCTTTCAGCTGAAACTGGTTCCAGGGATATTCGCCAGGTATTTTCCACCTACAATTTGATTTCCAAGGGGTCGCTTAAAATGAACCCTAGTCCAATGTGTTGGATCTATTTAAAAAAGAGGTATTTGTGTTATAAAAGGCTCTTAGAGATGTGGTTTTAACAATTTTTCCATGAGAAATGGTGGGATGTAGTCTCACAAATCATTCTTAGTCTAAATAATACTTCTGATTTATGGATTCCAAATCCTTTTATACCAAAAGGTAAGTTGAGCATGATGAAGGTGTTATAAATCCTTCAAAAGTGATATGCTAGCTTAAACCTTCACTAATGGTTTGGGTAAATGCATCAATCTGGGGCCAAAAAGTAGACAAAAATTTGAAAATAGACTAAATGTGTACGTGTTTTGGCATAACACGTACTTGTTTTGTTTTTCCTAATTTGGTGATTCTTGAACCTAGAACGTGTATGCATTATAACACATACACATTTTAGGCTATGCACAATGTGTATGGGTTTTACATTTTGGTAATATCCATTTTTCTCTAAGACTTGAAGGTTTCATGAATAATTTCAAAACAGTGTAATTGTCCCTTTTGGTTCTAGACAAAAATGGCCCTAAATTTACATGCTCCAGAGAGATGGTGACCACACAATGATAGGTAAATATTTTTAAATGTTGAAGTACCTCTCAGAATGGGTAATGTCATAATTAAACCATTGTTTACCAAGGGTGAGGATTTCATGAGGATGTGGCCAAAGTTTGTGAGTTGAAAATACCTTACTAACACTTCAGGTTGTGTTTTTGAGTGATGAAACTTCTAACATGAAAAAATGGTAAAAAATGAGATATCATGAGTTGAAATAATATTTCTAAAACCGTAAGTGATGAGTTAAGTGTTTGGAAATAGTGTTATGATATATAAATTTTGATGGGAATATGATTCTATCTTTTAATTATAAGGCAAGAGCGAGGATCACTCTCTTAATTTTTTAGGCCTCCACAATTCACCCTAGTGATCACAAATCAACTCCATGATGCTCAAACCATTTTGTGATTATCTATCACTTACTAAAATAGGTCTTCACCGTGTAGAAATTTCTCGCTAAATGGAATTATTGTCATGTGGCCACCTGTTGGATTGAAATGAAGTGGTTTCAATTTCCTTCCTCCTTTGAAGCGTAATCACACTACAAGGTTTAAATGAGTGTTTAAGAACACTACCAAGTTAGTGACATCAAGTGAAACTCAGATGATTTATCATTCTTGTATACATGGTTCTCTATATGAAGATCATACTCTTACCCCTCCATACTCCAGAATTCTATTCAAATGGAATAAAATTTAGGATTCTCATACACCTCTTTGCACATATGCCTCTCATGGAGATAGATGATGTCTTGATCCTTCACAAATGATGATCCTGAATGCCTCAGTATCTTGACTAGGTCATTTTGGCTTGTTCCTTGAAGAGGTTTAAACATGATGGATGAGTTAAGAAATGATGATTCTCAACTTACTCTTTGAGCTTCTCATTTCACCTTTGAACATGATGACAACCTTTTTAACTTCACAATTCACTTCCCTGACCAAGATGTCACATGAGTAGAAACATGCTTATAGTATCTGGACACCTCTTCACTTGATTTCTCCTCATGGAAATATGTTTCCTCCTCTAGATGGAAGGATTGATCCTTGAATGAGACTTGATGGCATGTTTGAGGGTGAGCTCCATCTTCTTGAACTTCAACTACATTGAAGCACTATAAAATCCACTCCCTTAATTGCAAGATGTGAGCACATTCCCAAGTATTGATTAAGTGTTTATAAACACTCTCAAGAGATATGCACCATTTTTGAGCTCGAGATGACTACCATCACCACTCATGGTGATAATTTATCATCATGTTCATGATGATCATTCCCTTGATGACTTGAATTTCAATGAGGTTCTTGATGTTTCAGATCCTTCACAAACCTCATGATTTTATTGATTGCACGCATTTTCCAAGTGATTGTATTTTACACAAATTGACACCCTAATTTGTTCCTTATCACAATTTGATCCACATGATGTCCTTTTTCATCAATAGATTTAACCAAGATGACTCCCTTCTTCCACAATCAAGATGAGGTCCCTCTTATCCCCTTTTCACTATGGGGATATAGGGGACATTAGGGACACCTTGGACACTAAGGTGTCCAACGTGTAACTTGGGGAGGAGGATAAGGTAACAATTGGGTTTCATTAATGTCCCCTTTGTCCCCTAGTACAAGATTTTCCAAAGTGTGATTGTGCCTGATTTGGAAAGCCATTTTTTCCTTAGATGTCCATTTTTAGACACCGTACTTGATTTTGATTCATGTTTGACAACTACCCAAATTATTTTCTTTCATACTCACTAACTCACATTTAACCCATTGCATGTTATGATGTGGATTACATATAATTTAACTCTCTTAAACAAAGAGTAGACACAACTTTGGGGAAAAAATGGAATGATCATCATTCTCATCATGGGATATAACAATACTCTCCATGATGGAGGTACACATGGGAGATTCAAGCACCTTCATTTCATCCCGTTCATTATTGATAAAATATTCTCCACCAAAAATGAAAAATAAATATTCATAGTCATTTTGAAAGTCTTAACATTGGGTCTTGAGGAAATGGTTGAACACTTGGAACTCACATTCCCAAACCTCATTTAATATCACCCTTTTTTATTCATGAGTGGTGTCATAATTGAAATACTTGAGTAATTTCATACTCATACATTCACCATTGATAAGGTATTCTTCCTCAAATGGAAAAGAAAAAGATTCATTTTCACAATCATGTTCATTATTTAATCCTTCCTCCAAACTGCTTCTAGAACTCTCAGAATCATATAAAGGTTTTAGCTTTCACCGTTAAGATATTCATTACTTGTACCAAGAAGACCCGGTCTTGAACAAGTTGTTTGACGTAGGAACATTAGAGAAGAAAACTTCAAAATGTCAAATTATCCTTCTTTTCATGTTCATGAGATCAAGATAATTTGATAAAATTTCATGAATTCATTATACAAGGTATTGGTTACATTTCAAAGAGATAGGATGAGTCTAGGTGTTCAAAATTTCAAATTATAAGCTTTCCCACTCTTTTCTAATTCAAATCTCCTAAGCATGTAAAATTAAAGTTTTGGCTTGCCAAGTGTATGAAAAGGGTCATGATTGATGGAAGTGTGTCTAGACATATTGTAGATAATTCCTAGGGTTAAAGTTGAGTCAATGAATGATAAACACATAATATGCCTTTTTTTATGGATGTGCATTTAAAATTATGCAAGAGTTAGTTAGGGTTAAAAAGTGTGTGAAAAAGATGGAGGCTCGAGGATAGGCATTACTTCATATTTTCAAGAGCTCTGAGAGCATGAGAGAGGGGATAAAATATGGAGAACAAAAGTTACATCATGAATATTGTGTAAAGAGGAATGTAACTCTTGCAAATGAACTAGATGGACAAGGTTTAAGTGATAAATTTCAATAATTTTAATAGAAAGTTTCAATCTTTTGATTCAGGGCAAAAATCATGTTTCTAGGGTCCCCTCATTTTTTTTTCTAACTCCCCTGGCTGAAGAAGGAAAGAGAAAGTTCTGAGAAAAGGTGAAAAAAGTGGCAAAAACAAGCTTGGGCTAGAAAAAATCGTGAAAATTGGCTAAGTCCTAGTCCTCGCAAAAGTTGGGAACAGTTGGGACATCGAGGCGCGGATCGGCCGAAAAGCCTCCAGGGCCCACGAAGCAAAGGGACATCTGGGACAAATCGGGACGCGTGGGACGCGAAAGCCGGTTCGGCCGAAGGAGAAGAAAATCGACTAACTGCTCTGGGACATTTGGGACATGGGACGCGAAGGCGCGAACCGCCCGGTTCGGCCGAAAAGGAGAACTTTCTTTCACACTAAGCATTTGGGACATCTGGGACCGAAGGACGCGGACGCGAAGGACGTGAAAAAAAGGTGAAGCGGCCGAGAGCAAAGGAAGCCCATTTCGGGCGGTTCGGAAGAATTTCCCAGACAGTCCGGGACAATTGGAATAAATGGATGCGAAGGACGCAAACCAGCCGGTTCGGCCGAAACGGGGAACTTCAGCACTGGGACAGTTGGGACAAAGGGATGCGTGGGACGCGGATAGCCGAAGGAGCCGAAAGCCAATCAAGCAACGCCACGTGTCATCGGCCGAATGAGGGACAAGGAAGCCCATTTCGGGCGGATCGGGAGTTTTTTGTCCCAAACAGTTTGGGACATCTGGGACACAAGGGCATGGTGGACGCGAAAAGCCGGCAGACCCGCAGACCAATCAAATCACGACACGTGTCACAAGGGAGAAAGTCCAAAAGTCAAAAGGCAAGGTTTCAAGCACTGACCTGAACCAATCGAATAGTGCCACGTGTCCAAGTTTAAGGGCCCACAAGGAAATTTCAAAGGAAAGCCCCGGAAAGGTGGAGGAGAGAGAATTACTCATGAATCAGAGCCTGCCATGTGTCATCCAAGTGGCAGAGCGCGGGGAAAGTTCAAATATTTTTCAAAACTGTTTTTTGCCTGTTTCGTGCCTAAATTCAGATCGTCATATCTTTCGATCCAGAGCTCGGATTTGCACGTTCTTTATATCAACGGAAAGCTGTTGAAATTCTCTACATGATTCTGGGATCAATCTTGCATTTTGGTGTAGTTGGAGAGAGAAAATTGAGAAAAAATGTCCCTGACACGTGGTAATGCCAGAAGTGACACGCTCCAACAACCAGCTTTAATGCAGCAGACAGTTCGCTCGCTTCTGTTAGACAGCCCGCCGTTTTGCCAAGGATCCCCGCTTCTGCCATAATGAGATGATTTAAATGTGACCTAGAAGTGGTTGGGGTAGATTCTTGATTTTTCCTCTCTTTCTTTCCCTCTCTCATTCTTTCTATATATGTAAAAGAGGGGGCTTCTTAAAAAAGGTCGAACATTTTTTTTTTGCTCCTCCCTTCTTCTCCTATCAGGTGAATTTGTGGAGTTCGAACCTCTCATTTGAAAACTGTAATACGACTCTACCTCTTGGCATTCTGTAGTGTATTGTATCAATCTTTGGAGAAAGTAATACATGTCTGTGGATGATTCTCAACCCTCTCTGTGTTCATTTTGCATCCTCCTGGTCTTTTTCACTGCAAGTTTTTTTGTTATCTGTGCATGATCTTATATCACATTTGAATGGTCTGTGTTTACTGGCAAGATAGGTGTTCTTCATTCCTCGGTGCATCACCTCTATTAGCTTAGATTTATTTTTATGCATCTTCTTACCCTGTCTCCTTGGCAATTAGATTAGGTTTCGAGCAAACCCTCTGCATTTTCGTGTGCATCTGAACAGAGGAATAGGAACCAGCCTTCTCTGGAGAATCCTTTCTCACTTTTCAAGTCCCACACTTGGAGAAAGGATTCCATGTTGTGCAATCACACTGGATGCTAGTATGATCAACCTAGAAACCTGATCTGCATCCAGGGGTGCTGTGATTTTGCAACAACAGTTTTGGCACGCCCGGTGGGACCTAGAGGTCTCATTTTTATTGTAGCAGGGTTGATGTGCATCTGCTGCATTTTTCTTGCTTAAAAAGAGCTATTATTTGCATATCTGGTGACTCCAAGGGGAAAATCAACTGGTTTTTCAGCAGTGCAGGCCTGAAAACTCATGAGAAGAATCACAAGGTCAAGAGTTGGAGAAGAAGAAGTGTTGTTTGAATACCTGCAATTATCTCCAAAGAAGGCAAAGAGGAAGAAGGATTCAAAGGTCTCCATCTCCACCAAACAGAACTCTCTCAACTCCTCCACCTGGTAGGCCTTTCATTCAGTCAACAAGGGTTTTAAGACCAATTAGAATGGCTCAGAACAACCCCTACGTCAACTTCACAGGCAGCAGCCCACTTGCTCTCAATGCACAACATCCAGTTCCTATTGCAGCCTTGAAGAACATTCCCTACTTCACTGGAGAAAAGAAAAGACTACTCCAGGTGATCATGTTAAAGATATTGCTAACCTTTGTGCAATCCATGAAATCAATGAAATGCAAGTGGCTTCAAGTTACTGGCATCTTCATTCAAGGGTAAAGCATTACAATGGTTTAGGAGCCTTGGAGCTGGTTCTATCACAAACTGGAATCAGCTGTGTATTGCACTTCATGAGCAATTTGGAGAGAAGGGAGACAACTTGTCTCTTTTGGAGCAGCTGACAACTATCAAAGAGAGCTCCCAATGAGCAGCTGACCGATTTCAACTTCAGATTTCAAAAAACTTGGGAGAGGATTCCAGTGGCAGTCAGGCCAACAGCAGAAGGTGCTTTTCTTTCTCTACTATCTCAAAGCTTAAATTCTGATATTTCTATGTTGATTCAGTCCATGGGAGGCACAACTATCCCTATGGCTTATAGCATTGCCATTAGGGCTGAAAATTGTTTAATCCAAGCTGAAAACTTGCCCCTAGACCTCCCATGCCATTGTTTCCAAGTTTAGAGAATCCAAAACACTAGTCAAGCACCTAATTTGGCTCCTTCTCCCACTCCTAGAAATCAGAGTTCAAATGAAGCTTCCACTTCATCTCCAAGTGCCCCAAATGAGCTTCAAGAGGTCATGAAGCAATTGCAAAACCTAGGCAATGAGCTAGTTACTCTCAAGAGGCAACAAGCCCAAGGTTTCAGACCTTCTTATCAACCCCAAGCTCAACCTAATAGGCAGCCATACCAACCACAAAGACCACCTAATCCAGCTGCAAATATGAATCAAACAAGGCCTCCTGCCAATAGACCATTCCAGCCCTATAATCCAAATGCCATATCTGCCTCTAAGGCATTAGTGCCAACACAGAACAACATTGCTCAGGAATATGATTGGTGTTTTCCATGCAATGAGCCTCATAACCAATCCATGTGTTTCAATGGTGCTCTCAATCAAGCATTGATGGTGACAACTACTGGTGTGGAGGGTGAGGGCAGTCAAGGAAACAGTCAACAACAAGAAACATTCCAACAGCAATCAGCCCCAAATGACACCACATTGGTGAACTGGCAAGCAGAAGGATTTCTGTGGCATGAATCAGGCAGTTTCTCAAGGTGTTGCAGCCAACACAAGGTCAAAGAGGAGAAATTTGGGTGAAGAACAGCCATTAGCCCCAGCCAGCCCACAACCTTCTATGACTCCAGAAATGATTGGCAAGCAAAGTCCAATTTCAAATGCACAAGGGCAGCCAAGAACAGCCCCTAGGCCAACTCAAATGCCAGTTGCTGCTGCCCACGTACAAGGAGGAGTAAATGTGCAAACCAAGGGACAACAGAGAGATCCTTCATCATCACCATTCAGTATCATTGATCAGATGAAGAAGACAAACGTCAATATATCAATGTGGGAATCCCTATCCATCCCAGGCCAAAGAGATCTGCTGCAAGCTGCCATGAAGGATTGGCCAACTTCGAATCAGCAGGTTCAGATGCAAGACAAAGTGCTTACAAATGCTGCCCAGCCTGAAGGAAGTCATGGAGCACAACAAGGTAAAATGTTGAAGCCCCCCCCTTTCTATGTTTCGTTAATCATTGGAAATCAGCTAGTACATAATTGCATGATAGACTCCGGGGCAAGTAGCTCAGTAATGTAATGCCTAAAAATAGCTGATCAGCTAGGGCTCCAGTATGAAATAACATCTAAAGGGGGTAGTGCAGCTAGATGGGACAGCAATAGCAACAGTTGGAGTGATTAGAAATTTGAGTCTTACCTTGCATGCATGTCCAAATGTTGTTGTTTTACAAGATGTATCAGTCATAGACCTTCCACCACTCTTTGCCCATTTTGCTTGTCAAGGGACTTCACAGCCAAAATTGGGGCTATCTTTTCGGATTGGTCACACATGCTGTTTAGAACAAGGTATGGAACTAAGGCTACAATTAGGTCTGAACCTATTGCAAACTTCCATATTGAGCCTTACACTCCAAGTCAGATTAATGCCAATTGCTCAGCATTTGATCAAGAAGATCACCCTAGCACTGATGAGGCTGACACCAAGGTTGGAAGTATCCCGGATTTGACTCTTGATGAATGGGCAAGCAAGGTGCATGCTTTTGATCCTTATCAAGAAGTAGAAGAATCTGAGCTAGGGGTTTATTGCATTTACATGAAGAAATCAACCTCTCCCCAGCATCACCAAGCCAGATCATAAGGACAAGAATGAAGTATGGCAGCTGTTCTTTGATGGATCAAGGAGTAGACAAGGTGCAGGAGGAGGAGCTATGCTCATTTCACCACAAGGTATAAGGTATTACTCAGCCTTCCGTTTCCAGTTTTCCTGTTCAAATAACACTGCTGAATATGAAGCCTTGGTGCAAGGGATACATTAGGCAATCAAGAAGAAAATAAAGAATTTGCAAGTCTTTGGTGATAGTGAACTAATCGTCAATCAAGTCAGGGGACAACATGCTACAAAGAATGACTGCTAAAGAACTACAAGAAACAGGGTATGGGACTCATTGAGGATTTCGAAGCTTTCAAGCATCGCGTCCATACCTAGGAAGAAAAATGAAGCCGCGGATAGGCTCGCAGCAGCTGTTGGAGCAATTTGATGTGGTTGACAACATCAAAAGGGAAAAAAAACACAGCCACATACCCATGTGATTGTGAGGCCAGCGGTTCCAGATAATAACACCAGTTGGCAAGTGTTTGAGAATGATCAACAGATCATCAATTTCTTACAAGAAGAAGCTGAATTCTCAGCTAGGAATCAGGACAGATTAGAGCAGCAGTATGGGGATCAGGTAGTGCAGCTGCGAACAAACAAGCTTCCAAGGGTTTAGTAACATTGGAGTCTATCTTCAACCCTAATGACCAGTTCCGTAGGAAAAGGCTAACATACAGGTCAAAAGAGAAGATTCAGAGCCAATTCCGGTTGGGGAAAAAAAAACACTTCAAATTGGCAAGGTAGCCACTGAACAGAGAAATCAGATTTCATACAGCTTTGCCAAGAATTTCCAGATGTCTTTGCTTGGAGCTATGAAGAAGAAAGGTTTTTCAATCCCAACCTGGCACAGCATACCATAGAATTGGATCCAGATGCTAAGCCCATCAGGCAGAAGCAGAGACCAGTCAACCCCACATTGAGCCTCTAATGAAAAAGTTAAATAAGCTAATAGAGGCAAGCATTATATTCCCGATCAAGCACTCAAGCTGGGTCGCAAACTTGGTCCAGTCAGGAAAGAAGAATGGAGAAATCAGGTTGTGTGTAGACTTCAGAGACCTGAATAGGGCATCTCTCAAAGACCATTACCCACTTCCTTCATGGAACAAATATTGCAGGTAGTATCCTGGTTCAGAGAGATTTCTCTCCTAGATGGCTACTCAGGGTATAATCAGGTGTAATGGTGAAGGAAGATGACCAGTTCAAGACGGCCTTCACCACCAAATGGGGGACCTATGCCTACAAGAAGATGCCATTTGGGCTATCAAATGCTGGAGCCACTTTCCAAAGGGCAATGGATGGCATTCAAGGGGTTGATCAATAAAATAGTTTTGATATACCTTGATGATCATCTGTATTCTCAAAAATGCAGTGGATCACCTTTTCATCTGAGGCAGGTATTTCAGAGGTAGAAGAAGATTTGGGGTATCATTGAATCCCAAAAAATGCATATTCTGGCTCATGAGGGGAAACTTCTTGGCCATATTGTTTCAAAAGAGGGATTGAGCAATTGATCCAGAGGGGTTGAAGCCATAAGAGCACTACCATTGCCAAGTCACAAGAAGGCTCTTCAAAGCTTCTTGGGAAGGATCAATTTTGTCCGCAGGTTTGTCCCAAATTTTGCAGCCCTTGTCAAGCCCATCACCAAAATGTTAAAGAAGAGCATGGCTTTTTTTAAGTGACAACAGAGGCAAGGAGAGTTTTGAAGCAATCAAAGAAGCTATCTCTCAAGCACCAACTCTCATCAACCTGGACTTCTCCAAGGATTTCATTCTCTATGCATTTGGAAGTAATGACTCTATTTCTGCCATTTTGGTACAGCACAACAAGGAAAATGATGAGCAGCCAATTGCCTTCTTCAGCCGGAGCCTAGATGACTATGAGATGAGGTACTCTTTTATTGAGAAGCATGTGCTTGCAGTAATCAGAAGCTTGAAGAAATTCAATCATTTAATCTCAAACAACAAGGTCCAGTTGCTGGAGTTAAGGACTTCCTCCTCAACAAGGATTTGAATGAGAAAAGGGCAGGTTGGATCACCCATGTCACGGAATATGACATTGAGATCAAGATCACCAAGCTGGTAAGAGGGAAAGGATTGTGTGAGCAACTAGTTTTGGGGAAGCAAAAAGAAGTATACAACAAAGAAGAAACTGTTTTGACAGTCCAGGACAGCCATGAGCCAAGTGGCAATCATGAAGAAGATAATGCTTCCCCCACTCCTTGCTGGACCCAAGGTATTATGCACTTCCTAGGCACAGGCCTATGCCCTCCAGAGATGAACAAGACCCAAAGGAGACACTTCAGGTTGTAGGTTATTCCGTATGCCATTGTTGATGGAGTTTTGTTCAAGAAAGATGTGAATGGAGTACTGCTGAGATGCATTAACACAAATCAGATTCAAAGGGTATTGGAAGAGTTTCATTGTAGACCAGCTGGTGGCCATTTTGCACCAAGGGTGACAGCTCTAAAAATCATGAAGGTCGGTTATTATTGGCCTAAAATATTCAGTAATTGCTATGCATGGATCAAGAGGTGTAGGAACTGTGCATTCTTCATAGGAAAAGAGAGACTTGCTGCCCTTCCATTGCATCCAATCTCAGTTGACCAGCCATTCATGCAATGGGGTTTGGACTTCATTGGATTCATTAATCCCAACTCAAGCCAAGGGCACAAATGGATTTTGACAGCCACAGACTACTTCACCAAATGGACAGAAGCAGTAGCACTCAAAGAGGTGAACGAGTCTAGCATCTTAGACTTTTATGAGGGGATAACAACTAGATTTGGTGTACCTGCTACAATAATCTCTAATAATGCATTGGATTCATTGGATCTAAGGTGACTGAGTGGGCTGTCAAGAATGGGATCTACCTAAGCACTTCATCAAACTATTACCCTCAAGGTAATGGCCAAGCTGTGTCTACAAACAAGAACTTGTTGAGGATCATTAGGAGGACTCTTGATGAGAATCAGAGGTCTTGGCATACCAAACTGAAATCAGCCTTATGGGTTGATAGGATAACTCCCAAGAAATCCATGGGTAACTCTCCATTCAGGCTTGTCTATGGAAGAGAAGCAATCTTTCCCATGTCACTTGAGTTGCCAACATTGGAACTCATGAAGCAGCTGGAGTTGCTAGAGTTTGAACCCATGGAGGTGAGGTATGCAGAGCTGATGGAGCTGCAAGAGATCAGAAATCAGGCATCCCAAGCAATGGAAAAGGATCAAGCTTTGATCAAAGGGACCTTTGATAGGAAGGCCAAGGATAGATCATTTTAGGTTGGAGATCTAGTGTTGAAATGGGATGTGGATAGAGAAATACCGGGAAGGCATTCAAAATTTGATGCCATTTGGAGTGGCCCATACATGGTCACGAAGTGCAAGAGCAGCAATGCTTTCCAATTGGCCTCATTGGATGGTGAAGAACTGCAGATTCTAGTAAATGGAATCTATCTCAAGAATTGCTTCTAGAGGGAAATTACCACCTTGTAAATATTAATTAGATTTTCATTCCTCCAAGTGCTTTGCACATTGTCTTGTTATAGTTAGGTTTCAGTTTCCTAAGTGCTTTGGCGCAACTTGTTGTCCATGGAGATGCTTCACAGTCTTTGCTTCCATTAGGTGATATTCCATCTTCCTCCTTGCACATTCTAAGTCAGTTGGGATTCCAAACTGAATGTTTGATAACTCCATGCCCAATGGACTGCTTCAGGTTACTGGTCTTTCCACCTAGCAAGCAGGTACCCCCGCTGAGTCGCTAAATTGTTATCCAAGATTCACCCCCCAGGGTAAATTTGATAACATGCATTGAATTCTCAAGCCCCATGTAAATTGATTGATTCAGGGCAAAAATCATGTTTCTAGGGTCCCCTCAGATTTTTTCTAATTCTCCTGGCCAAAGAAGAAAAGAGAAAGTTCTGAAAAAATGTGAAAAGTTACAGAAGACAAGCTTGGGCCAGGAAAAATCATAAAAAATGGCTAATTCCTAGTCCTCGCAACAGTCGGGACATGAGGGACATCTGGGCATGAATCGGCTGAAAGGCTGCCAGGCAGTCTGCAAAGCAAAAGGAACGTCCGGGCCGTCGGGACACGCGGGACGCAGAAAGCCGGTTCGGCCGAAGGAGAAGAAAATCGACTAACCACATTAGGACATTTGGGACAAGAAGACATGAAGGACGTGAACCACCCAGATTGGCCGAAAAAGAGAACTTCAGCATTGGGACAGTTGGGACAAAAGGACGCGTGGGACGTGGATAGCCGAAGGAGTCAAAAGCCAATCAAGCATCGCCACGTGTCATCGGCCGAATGAGG